>JAJJWX010004237.1:0-600000 GCA_023529315.1 Papaver bracteatum
GTAATCTTTGAACTTGTGATGTTCAATTCTGATATATTTCTTCACCAGTTCTTCCGAAAGAGAAACTCAAGTCTAACTCTAGTAATATTTGAACATGTGATGTTCAATTCTGATATATTTCGTCCTCAGTTCATCCGAAAGATAAACTCAGGTCTAAGTCTAGTAATATTTGAACTTGTGATGTTCAATTCTGATACATTTCGTCTCTAGTTCATCCGAAAGAGAAACTCAGGTCAAACTCTTGTAATATTTGAACTTGTGATGTTCAATTCTGATATATTTCGTCCTCAATTCATCCAAAAGAGAAACTCAAGTCTAACTCTAGTAATATTTAACCTATGATGTTAAATTCTGATATATTTTGTCCCCAGTTCATCCGAAAGAGAAACTCATGCCTAACTCTAGTAATCTTTGAACCGGTGATGTTCAATTCTGATATATTTCGTCTCCAGTTCATCCGAAATAGAAACTCAGGTCGAAGTCTAGTAATATTTGAACATGTGATGTTCAATTCTGATATATTTCGTCCTCAATTCATCCGAAAGAGAAACTCAGGTATAACTCTAGTAATATTTGAACCTGTGATGTTCAATTCTGATATATTTCGTCCTCAGACCATCCGAACAAGAAATTCAAGTCTAACACTAGTAATATTTGAACCTCTTATGTTCAATTCTGATATGTTTCGTCTCCTGTTCATCCGAACGAGAAGCTCAGGTTTAACTGTAGTAATCTTTGAACCTGTGATGTTCAATTATGATATATTTCGTCTTCCGTTCATTCGAAAGAGAAACTCAGGTATAATTCTAGTAATCTTTGAACCTGTGATGTTCAATTATTATATATTTCGTCTCCAGTTCATCCGAAAGAGAAACTCAGGTCTAACTCTAGTAATATTTGAACCTGTGATGTTCAATTCTGATATATTTCGTCCTCAGTTCATCCGAAAGAGTAACCAAGGTCCAACTCTAGTAATCTTTGAACCTGTGATGTTCAATTCTGATATATTTCGTCACCAGTTCTTCCGAAAGAGAAACTCAAGTCTAACACTAGTAATATTTGAACATGTGATGTTCAATACTGATATATATTTCGTCCTCGGTTCATCCGAAAGAGAATCTCAGGTCTAAGTCTAGTAATATTTGAACTTGTGATGTTCAATTATGATATATTTCGTCTCTAGTTCATCCGAAAGAGAAACTCAGGTCTAACTCTAGTAATATTTGAACTTGTGATGTTCAATTATGATATATTTCGTCATCGGTTCATCAGAAAGAGAAACTCAGGTCTAACTATAGTAATATTTGAACTTGTGATGTTCAATTATGATATATTTCGTCCTCAGTTCATCCGAAAGAGAAACTCAGGTCTAACTCTAGTAATATTTGAACCTGTGATGTTCAATTCTGATATATTTCGTCCTCAGGTCATCCGAAAGAGTAACTAAGGTCCAACTCTAGTAATCTTTGAACCTGTGATGTTAAATTCTGATATATTTCGTCACCAGTTCTTCCGAAAGAGAAACTCAGGTCTAACTCTAGTAATATTTGAACATGTGATGTTCAACACTGATATATTTCGTCCTCAGTTTATCCGAAAGAGAAACTCAAGTCTAAGTCTAGTAATATTTGAACTTGTGATGTTCAATTCTGGTATATTTCGTCTCTAGTTCATCCGAAAGAGAAACTCAGGTCTAACTCTTGTAATATTTGAACTTGTGATGTTCAATTATGATATATTTCGTCTCTAGTTCATCCGAAAGATAAACTCAGGTCTAACTCTAGTAATATTTGAACTTGTGATGTTCAATTATGATATATTTCGTCATCGGTTCATTCGAAAGAGAAACTGAGGTCTAACTCTAGTAATCTTTGAACCGGTAATGTTCAATTCTGATATATTTCGTCCTCAATTCATCCAAAAGAGAAACTCAGGTCTAACTCTAGTAATATTTAACCTATGATGTTAAACTCTGATATATTTCGTCCCCAGTTCATCCGAAAGAGAAACTCATGCCTAACTCTAGTAATCTTTGAACCGGTGATGTTCAATTCTGATATATTTCGTCTCCGGTTCATCCGAAATAGAAACTCAGGTCTAACTCCAGTAATATTTGAACATGTGATGTTCAATTCTGATATATTTCGTCCTCAATTCATCCGAAAGAGAAACTCAGGTATAACTCTAGTAATATTTGAACCTGTGATGTTCAATTATGATATATTTCGTCCTCAGACCATCCGAACAAGAAACTCAGGTCTAACACTAGTAATATTTGAACCTCTGATGTTCAATTCTGATATGTTTCGTCTCCTGTTCATCCGAACGAGAAGCTGAGGTTTAACTGTAGTAATCTTTGAACCTGTGATGTTCCATTCTGATATATATTGTCTTCCGTTCATTCGAACGAGAAACTCAGGTATAATTCTAGTAATCTTTGAACCTGTGATGTTCAATTATTATATATTTCGTCTCCAGTTCATCCGAAAGAGAAACTCAGGTCTAACTCTAGTAATATTTGAACCTGTGATGTTCAATTCTGATACATTTCGTCCTCAGTTCATCCGAAAGAGTAACTAAGGTCCAACTCTAGTAATCTTTGAACCTGTGATGTTCAATTCTGATATATTTCGTCACCAGTTCTTCCGAAAGAGAAACTCAAGTCTAACTCTAGTAATATTTGAACATGTGATGTTCAACACTGATATATTTCGTCCTCAGTTCATCCAAAAGAGAAACTCAGGTCTAAGTCTAGTAATATTTGAACTTGTGATGTTCAATTCTGATATATTTCGTCTCTAGTTCATCCGAAAGAGAAACTCAGGTCTAACTCTAGTAATATTTGAACCTGTGATGTTCAATTATGATATATTTCGTCATCGGTTCATCCGAAAGAGAAACTCATGTCTAACTCTAGTAATATTTGAACCTGTGATGTTCAATAATGATATATTTCGTCTCCAGTTCATCCGAAAGAGAAACTCAGGTCTAACTCTAGTAATATTTGAACCTGTGATATTTAATTCTGATATATTTCGTCCTCAGTTCATCCGAAAGAGTAACTAAGGTCCAACTCTAGTAATCTTTGAACCTGTGATGTTCAATTCTGATATATTTCGTCACCAGTTCTTCTGAAAGAGAAACTCAAGTCTAACTCTAGTAATATTTGAACATGTGATGTTCAACAATGATATATTTCGTCTCTAGTTCATCCGAAAGAGAAACTCAGGTCTAACTCTAGTAATATTTGAACTTGTGATGTTCAATTCTGATATATTTCGTCTCCAGTTCATCCGAAAGAGAAACTCAGGTCTAACTCTAGTAATATTTGAACCTGTGATGTTCAATTATGATATATTTCTTCATCGGTTCATCCGAAAGAGAAACTGAGGTCTAACTCTAGTAATCTTTGAACCGGTGATGTTCAATTCTGATATATTTTGTCCTCAATTCATCCAAAATAGAAACTCAGGTCTAACTATAGTAATATTTAACCTATGATGTTAAATTCTGATATATTTAAGTCAGTTCATCCGAAAGAGAATCTCATGTCTAACTTGAGTAATATTTGAACCGGCGATGTTCAATTCTGATATATTTCGTCTCCAGTTCATCCGAAATAGAAACTCATGTCTAATTCTAGTAATATTTGAACCTGTGATGTTCAATTCTGATATATTTCGTCCTCAGTTCATCCGAAAGAGAAACTCAGGTCTAACTCTAGTAATATTTGAACCTGTGATGTTCAACTCTGATATATTTCGTCCTCAAACCATCCGAAAAAGAAACTAAAGGTCTAACTCTAGTAATATTTGAACCTGTGATGTTCAATTTGATATATTTTTGTCTCAGTTCATCCGAACGAGAAGCTCGAGTTTAACTCTAGTAATCTTTGAACATGTGATGTTCAATTTGATATATTTCTTCCCGTTCATTCCGAAAGAGAAACTCAGGTCTAATTCTAGTAATATTTGAACTTGTGATGTTCAATTCTGATATATTTCGTCTCCAGTTCATCCGAAAGAGAAACTCAGGTCAAAATCTAATAATCTTTGAACCCGTGATGCTCAATTCTGATATATTTTGCCTCTAGTTCATCCGAAAGAGAAACTCGAGTCTAACTCTAACAATCTTTGAACCGGTGATGTTCAATTCTAATATATTTCGTCACTAGTTCATCCGAAAAAGAAACTCGAGTCTAAATCTAGTAATCTTTGAACCTGTGATGTTCAATTATGATATATTTCGTCTCCAGTTCATCCGAAAGAGAAACTCAGGTCTAACTCTAGTAATATTTGAACCGGTGATGTTCAATTATGATATATTTCGTCTCCAGTTCATCCGAAAGAGAAACTCAGGTCAAAATCTAGCAATCTTTGAACCCGTGATGTTATATTATGATATATTTTGCCTCTAGTTCATCCGAAAGAGAAACTCAGGTCTAACTCTAACAATCTTTGAACCTGCGATGTTCAATTCTGATATATTTCGTCCTCGGTTCATCCGAAAGACAAACTCAGGTCTAACTCTAGTAATATTTGAACATGTGATGTTCAACTCTGATATATTTCGTCCTCATTTCATCCGAAAGAGAAACTCATGTATAACTCTTGAAATCTTTGAACCTGTGATGTTCAATTCTGATATATTTCGTCCTCGGTTCATCCGAAAGAGAAACTCAGGTCTAACTCTAGTAATATTTGAACCTGTGATGTTCAATTCTGATATATTTCGTCCTCAGTTCATCCGAAAGAGTAACTAAGGTCCAACTCTAGTAATCTTTGAACCTGTGATGTTCAATTCTGATATATTTCGTCACCAGTTCTTCCGAAAGAGAAACTCAAGTCCAACTCTAGTAATATTTGAACATGTGATGTTCAACACTGATATATTTCGTCCTCAGTTTATCCGAAAGAGAAACTCAGGTCTAAGTCTAGTAATATTTGAACTTGTGATGTTTAATTCTGATATATTTCGTCTCTAGTTCATCCGAACGAGAAACTCAGGTCTAACTCTAGTAAAATTTGAACTTGTGATGTTTAATTCTGATATATTTCGTCTCTAGTTCATCCGAAAGATAAACTCATGTCCAACTCTAGTAATATTTGAACTTGTGATATTCAATTCTAATATATTTCGTCATCAGTTCATCCGAAAGAGAAACTGAGGTCTAACTCTAGTAATCTTTGAACCGGTGATGTTCAATTCTGATATATTTCGTCCTCAATTCATCCAAAAGAGAAACTCAGGTCTAACTCTAGTAATATTTCACCTATGATGTTAAATTCTGATATATTTCGTCCCCAGTTCATCCGAAAGAGAAACTCAGGTCTAACTCTAGTAATCTTTGAACCTGTGATGTTCAATTATGATATATTTCGTCTCCAGTTCATCTGAAAGAAAAATGATGCGTGTCGTATGCGTCAAAAATAATTTCACTTCCTCACTCAACTAATATAAATATAGTATTCGATAAGAAAGAGTTCGTATCCACAGAGAGGCGATTGTTGTTATGCAATTTTCAGATTCTTATGTAACCAAATAACCCAAGTTATGTTTTTGTTTTTATCAAAGTAATAATACTAAATAAAGCAAAGTAAATAGTTGAAATAATCAATAAGGAGAAGATATTGGTTAAGGGATAGTATCATTCACAAACATGTATTTTTCATCTATGATTAGAATTGGTATTTAATCTCTCAATTATCAAAAGTCCTAAGATATCTTGATCGCAAGAATATCTCGTTTATTTCCTGATTTTATCACAAACAACATTAAAAGATGCTATCCTGAAATCTTCTTAAAAAGCAACCTAAAGTGTAAAAGCACAATTAGATTTAACTCCCTAAGAGCAATAAGTTCTATGAAATAAGACTAATCGATGCAAACAAACGTGTAAAAGCACTAATTCGTTTTAACAAAGGTTATGATTCATATGCGATTAAAAAGATGTATCACTACAAGTATTAACCACAAGTTGCTACTAAAAATCAGAGATAACAACTTTTACGTATTGAAAACCCTAATATAGCTATAGAGATGAAAACAAATCCAATTGATTCCGGACTCAAACAAACTAGCATTCAAATCATATGATAATAAAACGATGAATCATAAACGATAAAATTGAGACAAAACTAATTCATAGAATCAAATAATCATGCTTGAAGAAATCAACTTTTTATCCCATAACCAATTATAGTGTTTAGCTACTCATATTCATGGAGTTCATCATCATAATATTCAAGGGAAGACTATGAAACATAAAAGAAAGCAAACCCTAGAAGTAGTTCTCTGCAAAAAGCTCCAAGAATAGAATAAAACCGTCATCCTTTCTTTGTTGTAGAAACTCTCTTTTTATAGCCCTTTGCTTTCCAAAAATAGGTCAAAGTCTTCAAAATCTTCAAGTCCACGTCCATCTACTAGTCCACCAAGCCCAGGTGTGAGAAATATGTCTCTGGAAATTTTGGGTCCGAAACTGGTCGCCGGAATGTTGACGTCATCGCCGGAATCCGGTCACCAGAAAATTGACTCCGATCACTTTTGCCATCTGAGACTGTCACCAAGTCATTCTGCACTTCCAGTATCTCATATTTGCTTTCCTGCATTTCAAACATTTGCATAACTCATATAAATTCAACTCTCTATCCCTTGCGAAAACGCACCCAAAAGCGCGACGCGTAGCTCCTATGTCCGGCCGCCAACTCTTTCGTTCGACTCATACCCGCCTCATGATTCACTGAATCTTGATGATCCCCACTTTCGGTTTAGAAATCCGACAACCGGAACTATGCTCACCGGCGTGCCATTTTCACCCCGTTTTCGCACAGTTTCTGCAGCTTACGGCCAAGATGGCCCTGTCTTGCAACGTATTCTCAATTGCATTCGCTGTGTCTTTATCTGCATCATTGCCTCTTAACCTTCCAATCCCATCTCTATCTTCTACTGCAGTTCAACACAAGCTCTCAGTAGCACTTGCTCCCATATCTCAATTCTACTTCAGTCTTCAAGCCTTCCACTGCACAAGTCCATCTTCCCACCAGCTGTTCAGCTACTCTGTCTCTGCTAAACAGCACCATCTGTAACTTCAACCAGATAGCACATTGTTTCAACCAGTTAGCATTGCCATTGTCTGTAGCTTCCTGTACCACCTAGTCCATGGCAGCAGCAGCTTCATCTCTACATCACTGCCAATCCTTCATACTTCACAGAACACTCGAAGCTACCTGCATTCTTACTCCATTCTCATAACAGCTCCTATTCCTTACTCCACCACTTACATCCCAAGCCACCTGCAAATCACCATCATGCCTATTGCACAGCAGCACAGCTGCTCCACTGCCTCCCCTATTCAACCAACAACTACCACCAATGCCTTCATCACCAGTCACAACTCATATGTAACAGCAGCATCCTCTGCAACTCTATCTGGGATGCAATTAAACCAAATTTCCACCATACTCAGGCCACCAGTTTCATGACCAACTCCTATACAGCTTCAATCTGCAAAACAACCATTGATTTCATGGTTTTCCTTGAGCCATGACCAGCCATGATGGCCCTGCTTCCTTGGCTTGTCCCCTGCCAAATCATAACTTCCTAGCCATTTACGTGTTGCGCCAACACTAATCTGTAGCTCCTCAATCCTGTAGCTTCCCTGCATTGCAATTCTTAGCCATCATCACCAGATTCTCAGCAACCAACCCATTGCCAGTTCAACCACACACAGCACAAACACCATATAAAAACCTTCTCGAATCTTAAATTGGACTCAACCCATTAAACACGTCCCCTGGCAACCGCATCATAGTCTCGACTCACGTCCATATACTCCAAGTGCAGCTCAAGTCCTCCTCAAACCACAGCACCACCATTTGCACCAGCTTAGCTCCAATAGTATCAACATTATCAGTTCATGGTCCCACCTGCAATTTAAACACTGCACATACCATTATAACCATCATACCCAGCAATTCAAACTCAAAAACCCTCAGAATACGCCTCCAGAATTCAGTTCACACTCGACTGCAAAATCGCCACAGCAATGCTTTGTTCAAAACTAGTTCCAATCCATATAAGCTTCTAAATCAGATCCTAGCCCTTTCCAAGCATTCACCAGACCCTGTACAATTTCATTTTCAATTCCTCCAATTGATTGCAAACCTAGCATTCATCTCAGTTCATCAATTTACCACATGCAGTTCAAACTTCATGACTCTGCCAGAAATCCCATCACCAGCTTGTTCTCAACTGCGCAACTACAGCTTTGACCTTGTAACTAGCTTCTCACCTGCCACAATTCAGGGTACCACCACCATGTCAGTTCACCAACTGCAACAACAACCATTTCCTTAGTCACCTCAAGCACACAGCTAAGCCTACACTTTCTCAAACCATTACAGTCCCATTGTCTTCTTCTATCCATTTCAGCTGCCATACTGAGATTTAAGCTTCTTCTCCCTGAGTTCTTACAAGCCACAACATAAACAAATCAACCCATCTGACCTTTACTCAACCACCACAAAGCTTAATCAGCAGCATCATTAGCAAACACCTTGTATGCCACATTCCAAAACTCCTTCCTCAGAACTGAACTTCAATCTTCAACCAAACCCAACTATGAAGCAAACCCATCCAACTCAAACCAACAGTGACCTAATTTCTCAGTTCTTTTCTCTTGTTCACAACCCATTTCACTATTGAACTCAGATTCCTCACCAATTTCAGCTTCTCTGAGCTCCAACCCCATCTATAATCCTTCCTGTTCTTCAAATCCATCATAGCCATTTTCACCACCAGTTTCATAACCTTTTGAATCAGTCTTCAAACCCCATATCTCTTCATCAATTTCTTCACAAGAAGCTCACTCATCTCTGAATTCCTCACTAACAACACCTAATCCATAGCATGAGTACCTTCCTCTCTATCTCAGATTCATAAACCCTTAGCCCACATCATTATCTGGATCTTGATTTTAAATCACAGCAAATAACTTCAAAGTGAGGGAAAAATAACTCATTTCTCTATTTTGATCTAGATAAGACCATGCATGTGAGGTGGGATTGCTATTAGCACTCCAAGAGTAAATACATGTCACCCAATAGTTGCCCCTTAACCTGTGACTGGCTCCAGATAGCACTTGTGCAAAAAATGACAGTTTTACCCTTTTACGCTTATTTTGGCGGTTTCTTCTTCTTTCGCTCCAAGTGACTCCAAAACACCTATAAACTCAAAAGTATACATAAGATACATAATTCACATGAAAACTCGCAAAGAAAGCATAAATACTAGATATAAAATACGGTGTTTATCACACCTATCAAATTCCCCCACACTTAGACTTTGCTAGTCCTCGAGCAAATCAAACAAAACTAAAATACAACAACTCCGTGACGTCGAGGCTACGGTTAATTTTAGCATAAATAACAAGCCTTTGAACCCCTAGGTGTCCCTAGTGGACGAGTTATAGTCTCGTGAAGGTTTACTAGAGATATACCTACAAAACCTATATTTCCAACTCCGTCTATTTGTGACAAATCAATGAACGAATCTAGAATGACTACAGGAGGAGGTACCTTGAGAAAATTCAATTCATATTTAAGTAATTAAATCTTTAATTAGATAGTCGAACAAGCCACAATACTCGGAAACTAACAAACCACAATCGCAATGAAAAGATTAAGAAGATGAATAAAGATGTAGATGTTGGCGAATGTTCACAAGTGTTCGATGTTTCCCATATCTGTCTGAAGGTCACTGCCAAGATGAACCTATGCCTATTGGATTGAGCTACTTGGTTTGAATGCTACATCAACTCACTAGCATATACAAGGGAACCAGGAGTGACTTTATTCAACCAAAATAATATTTTTTTCTTCTTTTCTTTTTCTTTTTCAATTTTTTTTTTCTTATTATATATATTTTTTTTTTTTACTTCTCTTTTTTTTTAGACAACATGATTGGATCAAACTGGATCCAAGCGCATGATTCTTGTCAGCAAGTACATGATAGTTGCCTTGGATCCTGCATTCCACGCTTGTTTAGGCGACGGAGACAGGGACTACGTTTCACACATACTGCTATTCCCAAGTGTCATTTTATTCCGTTTTGGTCTAATTGGTCGGTCTCTTTTTTGTTTTTTGTTTTTGTTTTCATAATTTTGTTTTCATTTTTTTTTGTTCTTCTTCTAGTAACTCAATCACTCTATTCCATCCTAGCAGCAATAACACGTCGATGTTTAGTGACCCACCGAAACACTAAGAACAATAGATAAACATGGAAAAATAAAAATAGAATGCGATATGGTGATATTCCGAGATATGGTAACAACTATCATGGTATCTATGATTATGAGCTATGTTCGTCCCGTTTAGTTAATTGGTTCCTCAACTCCTGCATTCAAAATGGTTCCATCCACTAATGGTGTCATCCTAAAGGCACAAGTTTCTAGATTTCGGAGTTCAAAAAGCACAAATTTTTTCTTGGTTTTTCTATTTTTCTGATTTTTTTTAAGGCATAAAACACACTAAAACACACTATACAAACATATAAATGCTCCCCCACACTTAAACTTTACATTGTCCTCAATGTAAAATTGAATCATCCAAAGAAAGTTCAAGGTGGGAAATTCCGCAAATGATATGCAAAAACAAAGAAAATAAAAATAAAAGCAAATGCATAAAATAAAAAGATAAAGGATAAAGATACAAAACCGGTGGGTTGCCTCCCACTTAGCGCTTGGTTTAAATTCATCAGCCCGACGTGCTCCTCGTTTGTTACGCCTTAGCCGGCGAGAATGCCTCCACAAAGTTCACACCTTCCACAACTTCGGAAGTAAAGTTCTCATAATATGGTTTCAACCGGTGTCCATTCACTTTAAACTCCTTTCCTGTAGCTATGCTACGAATTTCTACTGCACCATGAGAAAACACATTAGTAACAATAAAAGGTCCGATCCAACGTGACCTCAATTTACCCGGAAATAATTGCAAGCGAGAATTAAACAAAAGCACTTTCTGCCCAACACAAAATTGTTTTCTAGAAATCATAGAATCATGAAATGCCTTAGTTTTCTCCTTGTAAATGCGAGAGCTTTCAAATGCATCATTGCGTAACTCTTCTAGCTCTTGGAGTTGTAACTTCCTTTGATTTCCAGCCCCATCTAGCTCCATATTGCATTGCTTAATAGCCCAAAACGCTTTATGTTCAATCTCAACGGGTAAGTGACAAGGCTTACCATACACAAGCCTAAAGGGAGACATCCCAATAGGTGTTTTGTATGCGGTTCTATAAGCCCACAACGCATCATTAAGTCGCATGCTCCAATCTTTCCTTGTTGGATTCACCGTCTTCTCTAGTATGGATTTCACCTCTCGGTTCGACACCTCGGCTTGTCCATTGGTTTGGGGATGATAAGGTGTTGCAATCTTGTGCGACACATTGTACTTCTTCAACAATCCTTGTAAGAACTTGTTTTTGAAGTGAGAACCCCCATCGCTAATTATGGCTCTTGGAATTCCAAACCTTGCAAAAATATTAGCTTGCACAAAATCTGAAACCACTTTAGAATCATTAGTTGGGGTGGCTTTAGCTTCCACCCATTTCGAGAAACTCTAGTAATATTTGAACCGGTGATGTTCACTTCTGATATATTTCGTCTCCTGTTCTTCCGAAAGAGAAACTCAGGTCTAATTCTAGTAATATTTGAACCTGTGATGTTCATCTATGATATATTTCGTCCTCATTTCATCCGAAAGAGAAACTCATGTATAACTCTTGTAATATTTGAACCTGTGATGTTCAATTCTGATATATTTCGTCCTCAGTTCATCCGAAAGAGAAATTTAGGTCTAACTCTAGTAATATTTGAACCTGTGATGTTCAATTCTGATATATTTCATCCTCAGTTCATCCTAAAGAGTAACTAAGGTCCAACTCTAGTAATCTTTGAACCTGTGATGTTCAATTCTGATATATTTCGTCACCAGTTCTTCCGAAAGAGAAACTCAAGTCTAAATCTAGTAATATTTGAACATGTGATGTTCAACACTGATATATTTCGTCTCCAGTTTATCCGAAAGAGAAACTCAGGTCTAAGTCTAGTAATATTTGAACTTGTGATGTTTAATTCTGATATATTTCGTCTCTAGTTCATCCGAAAGAGAAACTCAGGTCTAAATCTAGTAAAATTTGAACTTTTTGATGTTCATTTCTGATATATTTCGTCTCTAGTTCATCCGAAAGATAAACTCAGGTCTAACTCTAGTAATATTTGAACTTGTGATGTTCAATTCTGATATATTTCGTCATCGGTTCATTCGAAAGAGAAACTGAGGTCTAACTCTAGTAATCTTTGAACCGGTGATGTTCAATTCTGATATATTTCGTCCTCAATTCATCCAAAAGAGAAACTCAGGTCTAACTCTAGTAATATTTCACCTATGATGTTAAATTCTGATATATTTCATCCCCAGTTCATCCGAAAGAGAAACTCATGCCTAACTCTAGTAATCTTTGAACCGATGATGTTCAATTATGATATATTTCGTCTCCAGTTCATCCGAAATAGAAACTCAGGTCTAACTCCAGTAATATTTGAACATGTGATGTTCAATTCTGATATATTTCGTCCTCAATTCATCCGAAAGAGAAACTCATATATAACTCTAGTAATATTTGAACCTGTGATGTTCAATTCTGATATATTTCGTCCTCAGACCATCCGAACAAGAAACTCAGGTCTAACACTAGTAATATTTGAACCTCTGATGTTCAATTCTGATATGTTTCATCTCCAGTTCATCCGAACGAGAAGCTCAGGTTTAGATGTAGTAATCTTTGAACCTGTGATGTTCAATTATGATATATTTCGTCTTCCATTCATTCGAACGAGAAACTCAGGTATAATTCTAGTAATCTTTGAACCTGTTATGTTCAATTCTGATATATTTCGTCTCCAGTTCATCCGGACGAGAAACTCAGGTCTAACTCTAGTAATCTTTGAAGTAATAGGCGAGTTTGGTACTGTTTTAGCTTTTGTAAAATCATTTTTTCTGTTTTGATGTGATGTGCGTTGTTGTACTGTGCTGCGGAAAAAAATAGTTAGACGTTTGGTAAACTCTAATATTAAAAGTGATGTGAGTTTAAAAACCAATGAAATTCTGTTTGGTAAATTATCATGTGAAGTGATCTTGATATAACTAATGACGAAAATAGACATGTTTAAAAATATGTTATTATTATTATTACTATCATAGTATTTTTAGTATTAATATTATTATATTATGACCATTATGAACTTTTTGTACAAAAATCATCAATAAACATTTTGTGTAACATTAATTCAAGTAATATTGCTTCAAAAAAAAAAAAATCCACATAAAATAATACAAATCCACATAATATTCGCTAGTTTCGTTGCTAGCAAAAAAAAAATAAAAAAAAATCATTATGTTCGTGTTGCGTACTATGTTTTCTATTTATGCAGGTTTGGAATATCCATCACTTGTATATCCTAACATGTATCACTTGTATTTCCTCGCGCGTACCATATAATAGTAATCTAGGGACAAATCTTGTCATATTAACAAAATAATAAGGTTAAAAAAGAAAATTTGTTATTTCAGTTTTTTGTGGCTCCACAGCTTCTGCTTTTAAAAGCTACTCACCAGTAGCTTTTAAAAAGCAGTCCTAAAATGGAAGTGCTTTTGATAAAAAGCGCTTAGAATTTTTTTTACCAAATATAATTATTGGTAAAAGTTTGTTACAAAGTGCTTTTGATAAAAAAAGATCAATCCCAAATGGGGCTAATATTGTTTTTCGGTTCGTTTTCATTATTCGGATTCATAAAATTTATTGTATAATATTTTGATTTGGTGTGATAACGCGTCAAAATATACGTAGACTGCTATTTTTTTCTTCCCAAAGTTATGGACCCCTACGTTACGATGTCACATGGTTTGGTAAGTGATAAAATGCACCACCTAATTTAAAACAAGGATAGTCTTCCGGCTCTGCTACACAGTAAAAAGGTTTTCTTTATATAGTTAGAAGAGAGAGAAAATAAAAATGAAAAACCTAAATATAAATCCCTCTCCACTTCCCTCACCTCATCTTCTTCTCCTTCGACCGAAACCATAACACACTCTCCCCCAAGTCAAAACTGCATCCTCCTGAATCCTTTTTTTTTATCTCTATTTCTTTCTATTTGTTGAATTAGTAGATGTATATCACCAAATAAAATTGAATCTGAGGGGCGATTCATAATATTTTTTCTTTTGATGCTCCGATCTAAGATGAGTTTCTTTCCCTTATCTCTGTAGATCTCTATCGCGTTTCGTTGAATCTTAGTGTTTTAACATAACTTGAAAAATATGATTGTTGTTTTGGATGATTGAAATAGGATATTGAAAAGAGGGAGAAAGTTCTGCATCTAACTGATATCAATTTGATGGGATAAAGTTGACAAACCCCCGATCCCGAAGACCCATTTTTGTATTTTAATTTCCCTGATCTCATATGGTTTATCTCGGTATTCTATAATTTTTTATTTTTTTTGAATTCCTTAATCTCGAATTCTTTCTCTCAATATTCTCTTCCCCTTGCTCAACTAGGGTTTAAAAATTAGATTTGATTATTTTGTTCTTCAATAATTCTACTGTTTGTTTGTCAACATAGAATGAAAAGTAGGTTTTTCAATTTTCCTTTCTAATTGTTTTGAATTGGGTTTTTTTTTTTTTTGCTATTTCAAATTAGGGTCTGAAATTAGTATTTATTTTTGGTTATGTTTGCTATTTCAAAAGGGTCTGAGAATTAATTTGGTTTTTGGTTCTTCAATTGTGATAGTGATTCCTGAGTTGCAATTTTTGCTTTTGTCTTAATTTTGTGGGTTTAAATCTTAATTATATATGGAAGTGATTGTTAGGGTTTACTGTGATAGCTGACTGCTCCAGCAACATTTGGTGCTTTTCTTCTCTTAACTTATTGGTGATTTTCTTTACAAGAAACTATTATGAATTTTTAAAATAAAAGCCTTCTGAATTTCAACAATTTTGAGTTGCTTATATGTATTTTCACTTGTATGTTTTATGTTTCCCTTCTTCCAAATTTTTATGACTTCAATTGTTCCCTTGAAGCAATATTAATTCATTGCACTAGATACCTTTTATAATCTCGGTCGCTCAATTGTTGCGATTGAGAAAATATTTGGAGTATAAATCTTCAAACAATATATAGATTTTTTGATTTATTTTAGTTTTAATCAAAATTTATGGTTGATTGCCTATGATGATTAAACATAGACCCGTGATGATAGTGGAGATGACCGCAAAATTATAACATCTAAGGGGATGAGGCATATTGAATTGATTTGTTTGATTTTATGTTATTTGCTTCATATGTTCTATGAGCATTGTTGTAGCTAGGTTAATCAATTCTAGTGGCATATTTTGTGGTGAAGCGATAAAAATTTGTTGTCCTCGCTATCTGGTGCTTCTTGCTATGTTGCATTTGATTGTCTATTTATTAGGATTTAGTAATAGTTCTGCAAGGATGATTTATGAAATTTTCACATGTCAGACTTCATACGTTTTGGATACAAGATCTATGAGAAGACATTTCATTATTCTGAGCAGGCACTAATCTTATGGAATACATTTTTAAAGGATATATGTGAAATGTACAACCGCCCTATCCATATTTATTCTTACAGCTCAGGTACCAATCTATTTAATGTTAATGATCTATGGTCCTATGCTACAAATTACATATATTATCTTCAGCTAAGTTATCACCATGGGAACCACTAAAATTCACTTGTTGATCCTCGCAGACTGGCCATTGGTGCTGGCCTTTGGTTCAGTAGTCTTCAGGAGGTAAGTAGGAACTTTTTCTATCTCTTATTTAGTGTGTTGGAATTATCACTTGGGTCTGTGTAGGTGTGGAATTCGAACTTGGGTCTGTGTTGTTGTGAGTTGACTAATTTCTTATTTACTTGTTTTTAATGTGAAAGAGGCAACATTGTTAGGGATCAACTAAAGGCTGATATTAAGGCTCAATAGGACCATCTTTGCATATAGCTGTTGGTAGATTATATGAGATGAATGTACAGTTGTGTTTATCCCACTAAGGATGGTAGTGTGGTAAGTATGTACTTATAGTTATGTTTCTTGTATATTCTCATTTCTTTTTGTTTGATAGTCATGTATTCCTAATGTCCTCATTCTGTGATGGTATAATCATTGATTTAGTTATGTGTTTTTCAGGAAAGAAGCATTTGGGTTTGCAAGTTGAGGCATAAAAGAAAATTCACTCGGATTGGGTACTGTTGTGATGGAGATGGAAGCCTAATCTGTAAAGGTGTATCTTTTACTGAGCTTGTTTATTTAAAATACTATAGTTACTGTAACTTGTTCTGCGTCCACTTTATTAATCAACTACTCTAGTTAACTCCTCATTAATTACTTTTTCGTCACCGACTGCACATGGTTTTCAGGTTCCTGTTTTCACATCAGGACTAACAAACACTTTGATGATTCTTGTATGCTCACTAGTTGGATTCAACCAGTATTTGGGGTAGAAAAAATAAGGCAAGTTTGGTTGTTTTTTTTTTCTATTTAATCTTTTCGCATGATATGTTCCAAATTATTCTGCCAATACTCTATTAGAAATGGAGAATCTTTGAAGTGTTTTTTGTGGGCAATCGAATAGATTTTGTCAGACTTTAATCAGTTCTCGTTCATTTTATCAACTTTCTCTAATTTTATTCCATTTTTTGGTTTGTTTTGGTTTGTGTTATAGTTGCTTGCACAACGTGTAAATCATCTTCAACAACTGCTGAGTAGCTTCATTTTGTTTCGCTTATACATAAAATTTGAGGATCTTTAGTGAAGTTGTACAATTTTATATGTATCTTTAGGTTTTATCAGGTGTGGTTTGAAACTCTGAAAGCATATCATCTTTTTTAATATTAATTCTTGTTTTCGAACTCATGGAGATCAAGGGTCTTTGTTTCTGTAAAAGTTTAAGTGTGTCTCTATTGATCTATTTATCAATTTACCAACAAATTGTAAACTACTTGTTAAGCCATATCCTCATGGGTGAAATCCCCACCTATGATGGTGATGGTTGGTCACTGTGAAAACCAAGGGTCTCGGACGGCTAAGCTTTGAGTTGCTTTTTCGACTTGTTGAAGTTGAAAAAGTTAGCAAGAATTATAATACTCGTTTTGAATGACATTTAGAAGCCAATTTGAATTCAAAAAGTGACTTCATTTTTTTGAGCAGTTTTTTTTTTTTTTTGCTTCTTGCTTCTGATAAGAACTTTTTAATTGTTATATATAAAGTTTCCCCTTTGGCCCTTTTTATTCATTAGAGCTTTGCTAATCTTTGATTTTGGTCTGCAACATTACAGGTTCAAGTTGCTTTTGGTCATAGAGTTGCACTTATATTCTGTGAGGCCAAGTGCCAACTCAAAGAAAGTGTCTTTGTGACAAAGAGATGGTTAATCTGGAGACTGATGGAAGATCTTAGAAGTATGGGTTGATTTTTATTTGTTACTTTAATTTTCATGTATATATCTTGTAGGTGATGTCAATAATTTTCATGTATATTGGTATGTGAACTAATCTTTCCGACCATTTTTTGTAGGAATCATGAAGATAAGAATAAAATCTCAGTAGTATATGGAGCTTTTAATCTTGTTGAGCTTCTGTCAAGGTATACTTGCTCACTTCGAATAGTTTTCCTTCTGGCTAATAATGCAGCTGATTTTTTCGTCACTTTTGGATTGTTAGATATGATGTTTTATTTGATCTCTGTGACACCTACATCCCCCTACTATTTATTCTGGGTGGTGCTATAATAGAACATTCTTGATGTTTTATTATTATTCCTGATATTCTTTTTTTTAGAAGTAACTGATATGAGCTTCACATCTAGTAATGGTCCTGCTACTTCACAACTAGTAGTAGTTAAATAGCATCTAAGATGCACTTGTCTATTTATTGTGTCATCGATTGATATCTTCTCAATTTTTATTGTTGGACAGATCATGAATATTAGATTCCAACGTTGAAACTGTTGCAGCTAAAGAGAAAACTAGGTGCTTTTGTTCTTGATCTTGGTTGTCACTTCAGGTATTTATACTGAACGACTTTGTCATAGTCTTGTACAAACTAAGCATTCTTGTACCAAGCAGTTGGAGAGGATTTTCTTTTTGTTGTCTGAGAGAGTACTTGAATAAGGTTGAATCGTTTTTTGTGGGTAGATTTCATAATGAATCTGGATACTTTGCAGATTGAGATCGTTTAATAATGAATGTATGAATGGTATAATGTGGATAACTCGCAGATCAAAAACAAGAAATTGCAATTGTGTTTTAGGTTTATATGTATTTCTGGCATGTAACCTGGAAGGGCAGGTCCATGATAATGACTTGTATTGCAGGCATGTAAGCTTGAAGCCCAGGTCCATGAAAATGATCTGGACGACCCTTTTTTTTTTAATTGTAATTTAAAGAATTGTCACAGATTTAACTGTAACAACATATGTAACAAATAAACCACGTGTCCTCGTACAAAGACTAGTACATGTCCTCAAAGGAATGGTTGCAAAATAATAAGTAACACTTATAAGTGTTACAGTATTCGTGACAAAAAATGACACGTGTCATTCACTCAATTGTTCTAACTACGAAGTGACAATTAAAACCGTTAAAATAATTATGGCAAATAAGACACGTGTCGCAACCTAAAAATTAATTCAACTGTTACCATTAATTATTGTAACGGTTTATATATGTGACTGTAATCAATTTTTGTCACAGTAAAAATTGTTACAAAAAAAATAACAATTTTTATCACAGCGTTTCTGTAACAGCGTATATGTGTTACAAATTTAAAAAGTAACAAATATACCCTGTGACAAAATACTGGTTTTGGTGTAGTGCTAGCCGCACCTCTGTGCCAATATGGCAAATCATGCCAGCCACACCAACTGTGCCAAAGCATGCCAACCATGCTAGTCGCATCTCTGTGCCAATGGCAAATCATGTCAGCCACACCAACCGCGCCAAAGCATGCCAACCATGCTATCCGCACCTCTGTGCCAATGACAAATCATGCCAGCCACACCAACCGCGCCAAAGCATGCCAACCATGCTAGCCGCACCTCCGTGCCAATGGAAAATCATGTCAGCCACACCTAGACCAAGCTAGCCGCGCCATGCCAAATACACTATGCCTTGGCCCTAGCTATGCTAGTCACACCACACCAAGCCAAACACCCTTGCATTGGCCCTAGCCGCGCCACCCTGCTGGCCTTCCCCATGCAGCTACCAAAGTGAAGGCGTGCAACAATCAACGATTGCCCTTCAATCCCAGGAGAAAATCCTGGCCGTCTAAGGTCTCCTAATGGACTTTGGCCAAAAATCCTAGCTTGATCACGCACCTAGCCAATCTAGCCGCGCCATGCCAACCTAATTGCGCCAAGGCATGCCATGTTAACCCGGACACGCTGCCATCCCTCCTGAATTCTTCATGAGTTTTGCTTTTGGGATGTTTTCTCCTCCCGAATGAGTGCAAAACCTAAATATCCCAGTGAAAGGAGATATGAAATTCTTTTCCGGTCGATTTGTGGGGCGGACCATCAAAATCCGAGTCCGTACTAGAATTCCACAACGATTCTAGTAAAGGACGCTAATTAGGGTTTCTAAAACGAAGGTGTGAAACAATTAATGGTTGCCTTTCAATCCCAGTAGCAAATCCTGGACGTCTAAGGTCCCCTCACGACCTTTGGCACAAAACCCTAGCTTGGTCACGCACCTAGCCAAAGCTAGCCACCACGCCATGCCAAACACGTCTCGACATGGCCCCTCATGCCGCGCCACCATGCTATCCTTCCCCACGCGGCTACCAAAGTGAAGGTGTGCAACAATCAACGGTTGCCCTTCAATCCCAGGAGAAAATACTGGCCGCCTAAGGTCCCCTAACGACCTTTGGCCCAAATCCCTAGCTTGGTCACGCACCAAGCCAAATCTATCCACCGCGCCATGCCAAACACGTATCGCCATGGCCCCTCATGCCGCGCCACCATGCTGGCCTTCCCTACGCGGCTACCAAAGTGAAGGCGTGCAACAATCCACGATTGCCCTTTAATCCCAGGAGAAAATCATGGTCATCTAAGGTCCCCTCACGACCTTTGGCCCAAAACCCTAGCTTGGTCACGCGCCTATCTAAAGCTAGTCACGCCATGCGCCCATGGCTACTACTTGGCCCCGCATGCCAAGCCAAAACCGCACCTAGACCAAGATAGTCACACCATGCACCCATGGCTACCCCTTGGCCCCACATGCCAAGCCAAACCAAACCTATCCAAGCTACCCGCGCCATGCCAAACGCAATTTTCCTTGGCCCTAGCCATGCTAGTCACGTCATGCCAAGCCAAGCGCCCTCGCAATGGCCCTAGCCATGCCATACGCCCATGGAGAACCCTTGGCCCCTCATGCCAAGTCTAAACACACCCTAGACGTGCCACCCAGATTGGACCTCACTATGCGGCTACCAAAACGAAGGCGTACAACGATCAACGGTTGCGCTTCCTCTCAAGATGCAACATCTCGACCGTCGAAGGTCACCAGGATAGCAAGTTCCCCGAGATCGACTTACCAAGACACACCAACGTGTTACATGTTTTCCAAAAACATTCGAGACATCAACACAAACTGGGAATTCTCTTTGAGTATTGGTTTGGTGGTCTATAGCATGCGGCGTACACTACGCCCTTCATAAGGAAGTGTCATAAGGGTGAGGCACCTAGTAAATATGGGAGTTATGTGGGAAACGTTCATGACACATAAATTTGTTAGTTAACAACCTTAGGGAACATCAATTCCATAACGTTAATAGTTTCATGAAAACCAATTTCATGCGTTAACCACTTTATGGAACATCAAGTCCATGCATACGGTTACCACCTCCTCTAATTTACTTCCCCATTCCTTAATGAGACTAGGGTACGTTTCTATCTCGACTTGCATAAATAGGTCTTACCTATTTCCCTTTGGAGAACAAGTTCATTCGGACAAGACAACACTTAGAAATACTTACTTAGCTCTCCTCGTGAGCTCTCCTATCTTTTATGATAACAAGTCGTAGAAACCAACCCATTATCCTCCTCTTTGTGACCGAAGAAAGTCTGGAACGGCCATTTCTTGGTTTAGGCTGGACTTGTACAGATTGATCTCTCGAATCTAAATTATTCCCTTGCAGTACATTATTTATGGTTTAAATAGTTTCTCACCTTCACACCCGCAATTACCAAAATCAGTAAAAACTATTTTCACCTATAAACAGCAGGGTATTTGGAATTCCGACTTATTTCCGGCAGAAATGAACTGCCAGTCACCCTTGACCTGGTCAAAATTGGTCAAGGTTGACTGGCAGTAATTTTTTTGCTGTTACAAAAAAAATCACAATGGATTTGTAGTTGTTTCAACTTGCCAAGTAGTAACGGCTAAAGCACGTTACTAATGTGCCACGTAGTAACGGCCACAACCTATTACGATCATGCGGTTACGAAAAAATTAGTAACGGCCATGGGCTGTTACCACGTGGCGGGTTCGAAACGGCCCTCACCTGTTACTAAGGGCCGTTACAACCAAATTCGTAATGACTATATTGCCATTACAAAAAAAAATATAACGCCCCGTTTTGTAACATCCATGAGCCGTTAAAACCCATTTTAGTAACGGCTCGGGTATGTTACTAATCTAGGAATTTGGTGTAGTGATATTTCACTTTATCTAGAGGAAGGTCGCCCAATATTTTTCTCATTTCTTGCAAGGTATTTTCCTCTATCCACGAAACGTCTGTGCTTACCTTATAAGTTGTCTTCCAAACCTTTACAGTTAGTAACTATGAAGACGCTGGATAATATGTTTTCCTTTAACCACATGACCGCCTTTAATAATGATTTTGCTTCTGCATGGAAAGCCAATGTCCCCCACTCTGATCCCGCAGATAGGTGCATGAAGGTTTTCTCGTCAACTGAATATAGAATGAAAGCATATCCCATCGACAAATCCTCTTTCTTGAAAGAAGCATCAATGAATTTAATCAAGATTGGTATATGGATGGTCATCACTTTACATTTCTAGATTATAATAATATTTTATGTTGGGTTGAAGTTGAAGTTTGCAAGGTAACGTCTTCCAACTTGGTTCCTAATTATTATTTTTGTATGGATGTCTAGTCGACTAGTCGACTGGTGGAGGCTTCAATTCACATCATAAGAGAAAAAGAGCTTTACTAGAGTAGAGTTACCAAATTAGGTTTTCGTTTTTTTAAAGCGAAAGAGAATATATATACCTAAGAACACCTCCACCAGTTCAATAGACAACCATACAAGTGGATGGTCCAAAGAGAGGTGTTACTCCACAAAATACATCACTCCACAGCAGACCCAATCATCGTTGAATTAATTAGTATTTTCCTTGTTCTTAGCTGAGAATAATGGTTCTGATAAAAAAATTTCCCTTCCAATCAATATAACATTATAGGATTTGTAACCAAAGGATTACACAATTTCATTAGAAAAAATGTAATCCCGCGAAGGTAGATCATATACATACCAGGCATTTCTATGAACGAAATCAACTTCAAGGAAGAACAAAGAATTCATACTCCCCGAGATGATAAATATACTAAGTAAGCAAAATCATTTTTATGCCAATCCTAGGCTGGTATCAACTTATCTGAAGCTGGCAGATCTATCATGATAAAAAAATGTCTTTAATGTCATTCATGTGCATCATATGACATCTTTTAAGATGCCTAATACAACCATTGCTTCAATGAATTCAAGATAGCAAATTTTTTGGAGAAACAAAAAGAATAACAAAGACAAGCATTGCATTGCTTCCAGACATGTCAATAAACCAAAAGAGGAATGTGGTCTAGGCTTGAGAGATCTTGAAGTATTCAATAGTGCTTTACTGGCTAAATCTGCTGGGAAATTATGTGAAGATGATACTTCCATATGTGCTCAGTCACTGAAGGCAAAATATTTTCTAGATAGTCAAATATTCAACACTCATAATAACTCTAACTCCACATGGTCTTGGAGGAGTATTAGTTCTGAGCTTCATTTCATCAAAAGATTTAGTTGTTGGTCTGTTGGAAATGGCCAAAAAATTATGATTTGGAAAGACAGGTGGATTGAAGAATTAGATACTCCCCCAAGTCCAAGAACTGGAGCAAAAAATACTCAAGAGTATGTTTTTGTTCATCAACTTTTTGATATTGTTACAGGAGGTGGAATATAAATCTTATGTACAATATTTTTGAAGACTCTAATGCAAGTCTCATTCAGAAACTCTTTATTCATAGTAACTTCAATGACAGGCTGGTTTGGTTGCTTGAAAAGAATACAAGGTTCACAGTTAAATCAACATACAGGAAAATGGTTGAGGAAAAGATTATTAATGAAACTGTATGTCAAAGAATGCAAGGAATATACAAGAAGCTCTGGAAGCTAAAAAATCTACCAAGAATAAAACATTTCACTCGGAAATGTATTCAAGATATACTTCTTACAAGAAATAAACTTCACAATGTTATTCAAGATGGAGACTTTTCTTGCCCTTTCTCTGCACAAGATCTTGAAACGCATGCCCATAGTATTCTGGCTTGTCCTTTTTCCAAATCAATATGGTTTGCAGTTCTGGGTATTCATACTCCAAATAATGTTTCCTTGAAGGTTTGGTTATTGCTTGGTGTATTTGGTCTGCCAGATGTGAGAAAGTTTTCAATAATTCACATTTTACTCTAGAGAGAGTGATTCAGAGATCCAAAAAAGAGATTGCAAAATATGAAACAATGCCATCCTCTTCAGCATACAATGCACCTACTATGGAGTCAATAGAAAATCTGCACTGGTCTTCCCCCCAATGGGGTTTCTTTAAAATGAATATTGATAGATCTTATTTGCATTCTAATAATTCAGGAGGAATTGGACTAATTATCCGTGATTTTGCAGGTACACACAGGGGATCAAAATGCCTCTATGTAACGAGGCTGTCAAGTGTGGAACATGCTGAAATCAAAGCGTTATGGGAAGCAACAAAATGGGCAGAAGAAAAAGCTATGCAGCAAGTATTTTTCGAGATGGACTCAAAGATTGTGGTAGATGCAATTAATATCAACAACTTAAACATTGATTGGAGACTATGTAATTTAATTCTAGACATTAATTTTCCTTTTTAGAAGGTTTAACTCTTGGCATTGTGTTTATGTGCCTAAAGAGAAAAATAAGGTAGCTGATGAGTGCCAAATATTGCATATTCATACACCTTTTCATTGGCACTTAACTCATATTTCGCGCTTCAAAGTCATATATTATCCCAAATTCTGCATTTTTACCATTTTCAAGAATAAATATTTGTATTAATTAATTTTGTGTTTTTAAGTACTAAATAAAGCTTGGAAGAATTGAGAAGACAAAAGAGAAGAAAGTTGGAAGCGTTGCAACCCGCTCGCGCATCAGTGACAACCTGTTTACAAATTCATGGGATTAAACAACCCATGATCCAAAACCCAAGACCCAAATCCATTTCCACCTCACCCCCATTGGATTATTTCCAAAACATCCACCTCACCCCCATTCTCTCACTCAATCACTCCCAATTTGTTTCCCACAACCAAATATATTCCATCAATTAAGAAAACATGTTTTGTTGAGTGGATGAGTGCCAAAATTCGGATCCAAGTGCTTGAGGGAATTTTGTGTATAAATAGAGAGGGTTGTTGTGTTGAAAAACCATCCAAGAATAGCTTGTTCATGTTAGTTTATCAAATTTCAATTTTGTTGTAATGTTCTTCATGTTCTAATTTCATTTACTAGGGTTTAGATGAAGCCCTAATCTCATTGGTATGTATTCATATCTTGTATCTTGTTCTTGAAAGTTTAGAATTGTTTAAAGATATAATTTAATCCAAGTTTTTCAACATCTTGCTCTCACAATGTATGCCATGTATCCATTGTAGTTAGAATATCTCAATGTTGATTATGCTACAACTCATGCTTAACCAAATATTGATCTTTAGATTAGTTGTGCTTAATTAGACAATTAATGCTTTGGAGAAATACTTTAGTTGTGATTAAATTATCCATTGGAGAAACACCTTAGTTATACGGTAGATTTGAATCTACTATAAGGACAAGAATAATATTACAAGTTGAATGCATATCATAGGTTATTGGTGGATTTGAATACCCTACTATCCATATTATCATTGTTTACATATCTTGTTATTTGCATCTTTTACTTTTATTATTTCATTCACTTGAAAATCATATCGTCGTATCGACAAAATCAAACCCCTTTTGGTTACTCTCTGAATCAGGATTTAGAATCAACTTCTACACTCTCCAAGTCTCTGTGGTTCGACCTGTGCTTGCCCTGTGTTGATTGTCGACACTGTGCACTTGCAGTATACACAATAGTAGGTATCTTGGATGGTTTTTCTGGTTACAACCAGATTCATATTTCACCCGAAGATCAGGAAAAGACTACATTTACATGTCCATTTGGAACATTTGCTTATCGCCGTATGCCCTTTGGGTTGTGCAACGCACTAATTGCCTACATTTCAAGCATTGTATGATGAGCATTTTTCCGATATGATAGATAACTTCCTTGAGATCTTTATGGATGATTTCTTTGTGTTTGGATCATCTTTTGATGAATGTTTGAACCATCTCACTCGTGTCTTTGATTAGATGTAAGGAAAAAGATTTGGTGTTGAATTGGGAGAAATGTCATTTTATGGTGAACTCAGGCATAGTTCTAGGACACATCATCTCTGGAAAAGGCATTGAAGTAGACAAAGCCAAAGTCGACCTCATTCAAAACTTGCCGCAACCTCGCTCGTGAGGGAGGTTAGATCATTTTTAGGCCATCTTTGGTTTTTACCGTAGATTCATTAAAGATTTCAGTAAGATATCAAGACCACTGTGTAATCTACTCAGTAAAGATGTTGCATTTGTGTTTGATGATACTTGTGTGCATGCTTGGGAGGAGCTCAAAACTCTTCTAACTTCAACCCCTATAGTCCGACCTCCAGATTGGAAATTGCCATTTGAAATCATGTGTGACGCATCTGATTTTGCTGTTGGAGCTGTCTTAGGTCAGCGAGTCGACAAACACCCCTATGTGATCTACTATGCTAGTAAGACACTGAATGAGGCTCAAATGAACTATTCAACAACCAAAAAAGAGCTGCTAGTTGTTGTGTTCGCATTAGATAAGTTTAGATCTTATTTGATAGGATCTAAAATCATCATTTATACTGACCATGCCGCATTAAGATATCTTTTATCTAAAAAAGATGCCAAGGCTCGTCTAATTCGATGGATACTCTTGTTACAAGAGTTCCACCTCGAAATTCGAGATAAAAAGGGTTAGAGAATGTTGTTGCTGATCACTTATCTAGATTGAATGTCGAGTCTCATCGATGAATCGAGAGATTATTAGAGAATCTTTCCCAGATGAACAACTGATGCTAGTTTCTGAAAGGCCATGGTTTGCCGACATCGTGAACTACCTTGCTACATGTAGGATGCCACTTCATTGGTCTAAACAAGACCGGTCTAAGTTCTTAGCCGAAGTGAAACATTTCCTATGGGATGACCCATATCTGTTCAAATACTGCCCTGACCAAATCATTAGGAAATGTGTCCCCAACTCTGAACAAAGGGATGTCATCTCTTTTTGTCATGATCAAGCATGTGGAGGCCACTTTAGTGCAAAGAAAACTGCTGCAAAGATCTTGCAGAGTGGTTTTTACTGGCCAACATTGTTTAAGGATAGCCATGAATTATGTATTTCTTGTGACCGGTGCCAGAAATTGGGAAGTATATCAAAACGAAACATGATGCCCTTAAAACCCATTTTGATTTTTGAGCTATTTGATGTATGGGGCATTGATTTCATGGGTCCATTTCCTAGCTATAAAGGAAAGTTGTACATTCTTGTTGCTGTTGACTATGTTTCTAAGTGGGTAGAAGCAATTGCAACCAAAACTAATGACCACAAGGTGGTACTTTCGTTCTTAAAGGAAAACATATTTTCTCGATTTGGCACCCCTAGAGCTATAATCAGTGACGGTGGTTCACATTTATGCAATAGGCCTTTTGAGTCCTTAGTCCGTAAGTATGGTATAACTCATAAAGTTGCAACCCCATATCATCCACAGACCAGTGGCCAGGTAGAGGTTTCAAATAGGGAGATTAAGCACATTCTAGAAAAGACGGTTAACCCGTCTAGAAAAGATTGGTCTTTAAGATTGAATGATGCTTTATGGGCCTATAGAACTGCATACAAGACCCCCATTGGTATGTCCCCTTACATACTTGTGTACGGTAAAGCTTGTCATCTCCCTGTAGAGTTAGAACATCGTGCATATTGGGCTGTAAAGAAACCGAACTTTGATCTAGATAAAGCTGTCACCCAAAGGAAGCTTCAACTCAATGAGTTGGAAGAGTTAAGAAATGATGCATATGATAATGCAAAAATGTACAAACAAAGAATGAAGGTGTTCCATGACAAACGCATTTTGCGCAAGTCATTCACTCCAGGCCAGAAAGTGTTATTGTATAACTCACGACTGCACCTTTTTCCAGGAAAATTACGTTCTAAATGGACAGGCACGTTCGTGGTGCGAACAATTTTCCCCCATGGGGCTGTAGAACTAGAAGATGTAACAACCAAGAATGTCTTCAAGGTCAATGGGCAGAGACTGAAGCCGTTCCTTGAACCAATCCCACCTGAGATTGAAACAACTCATCTTGTTGATCCAATCTATGTGGACTAAAAAGTTCACTCCCTGTACATACCACTGAGATATCTTCCCTGTTGGTTCTGTCTCTGGTTTGGCATCTGGTAATCTCTTTCCTTTGAATCTATTTTGTTCTCATAGTTTGTTGTGGTTTCTGTTATCTTTTGAAACATTGAGGACAATGTTAGATTTAGGTTTGGGGGAGTATTTGCATATGGCGTTTTGTAGTCTTTTGCATCTTTTATGACCATCTGTGGAGCGGGTCTTTTGTAGGATCTTTTGTAGTCTTTTGCATTTTTTGTAGTGTGTTTTCTATGACCAGCTGTGTAGCGGGTCTTGCAGTCTTTTGTTTCTATGACCAGCTGTGTAGCGGGTCTTCTGTTGTCTTCTAAGACCAGCTGTGTAGCGGGTCTCAAAAAAAAAAAAAAAATCGGATCTTGTGGTTGGTATCTGATGACCAGCTGTGTAGCGGGTCACTAAAAAAAAAAATGATGACCATCTGTATAGCGGGTCTTAAAAAAAAAATTGGTTACAAATTTTCATGGTTCTACGAAATTCCGAAGTTCATCATCTACAGTTGAAGACCGAAGACGAAGACATTTCTATGGATGCTCTGAAATTGGAGAAGGTTTTGTGGGTACATCTTTGGTAGGCCCTCACGAGACTACAACTCGTCCACTAGGGACACCTAGGGGTTTAAAGGCATAGTGCATACGCTAAATGCATTCGAGAGACCAGCGACAATGGTATAGTTAGGATTTCTGGATTTCTGTTTCACTTGAGGACAAGTAAAATTCAGGTTTGGGGGTATTTGATGAGTGCCAAATATTGCATATTCATACACCTTTTCATTGGCACTTAACTCATCTTTCGCGCTTCAAAGTCATATATTATCCCAAATTCTGCATTTTTACCATTTTCAAGAATAAATATTTGTATTAATTAATTTTGTGTTTTTAAGTACTAAATAAAGCTTGGAAGAATTGAGAAGACAAAAGAGAAGAAAGTTGGAAGCGTTGCAACCGCTCGCGCATCGTGGCAACTTGTTTACAAATTCATGGGATTAAACAACCCATGATCCAAAACCCAAGACCCAAATCCATTTCCACCTCACCCCCTTTGATTCTTTCCAAAACATCCACCTCACCCCCATTGGATTCTTTCCAAAACATCCACCTCACCCCCATTCTCTCACTCAATCACTCCCAATTTGTTTCCCACAACCAAATATATTCCATCAATTAAGAAAACATGTTTTGTTGAGTGGATGAGTGCCAAAATTCGGATCCAAGTGCTTGAGGGAATTTTGTGTATAAATAGAGAGGGTTGTTGTGTTGAAAAACCATCCAAGAATAGCTTGTTCATGTTAGTTTATCAAATTTCAATTTTGTTGTAATGTTCTTCATGTTCTAATTTCATTTACTAGGGTTTAGATGAAGCCCTAATCTCATTGGTATGTATTCATATCTTGTATCTTGTTCTTGAAAGTTTATAATTGTTTAAAGATATAATTTAATCCAAGTTTTTCAACATCTTGCTCTCACAATGTATGCCATGTATCCATTGTAGTTAGAATATCTCTATGTTGATTATGCTACAACTCATGCTTAACCAAATATTGATCTTTAGATTAGTTGTGATTAATTAGACAATTAATGCTTTGGAGAAATACTTTAGTTGTGATTAAATTATCCATTGGAGAAACACCTTAGTTATACGGTAGACTTGAATCTACTATAAGGACAAGAATAATATTACAAGTTGAATGCATATCATAGGTTATTGGTGGATTTGAATACCCTAGTATCCATATTATCATTGTTTACATATCTTGTTATTTGTATCTTTTACTTTTATTATTTCAGTCACTTGAAAATCATATCGTCGTATCGACAAAATCAAACCCTTTTTGGTTACTCTCTGAATCAGGATTTAGAATCAACTTCTACACTCTCCAAGTCTCTGTGGTTCGACCTGTGCTTGCCCTGTGTTGCTTGTCGACACTGTGCACTTGCAATATACACAATAGTAGGTATCTTTACGAGCCTACCAGTAGCGGATTCTTTATAAGACTTGCTAGAATAGAGTGTTCGAGTAGAATTTGGTTGCTAGAACCTCCACAAGATATCTCTGCCAAAGTGCACGAATAAACAAACTTTGTACTCTCCCATTCTTAATTAAATTCATCTTTTCACTTTCAAAAAAAAAGAACACAAGTACTTGTATGGAATAACAATGAGGTCTTGTTCCTTCTTCACGAATCATCGATCCCAAACATGGTCTTTATATTTTTTATACTTCCACAACAGACCCATGAAGTTACAAACCAGTGGACAACCATATAACATATACTCCAAGACTCTGTATTTGTTCAAACCAATTACCAATCTTTAACCAACTGATAGCTCTTTGGTTCACTTGTAGAATCATATATAAGCAATTCCAACCAACAGGATGTACATCCGTTTTATCAAGATTATAAGAAGAACTAAAATTTATATGGAAGAACATTTTGGAATGACTGATAAGATAGGAAGAAAACGATGTAAAACTCATATATAGAACAAACACCAAGCAAGAGTTTTTATCAAGAAAGTGATACATAAAGCAAAAATCAAAACAATAAGGCACCTTAAGGTACAACTCTGAAGACAATAACTACCAAATAAGGTTTCCAATTAATAGGTTTAAGCAAGTAAAAAGTTGTAAAAAGAAACTTGAAAACCCAAAATCCAACATAAGTCTTTAAAAAAACTTCAACAAAACAGCAACACATCTTTGCTGCCACTGCCTGTCAAGCGCCCAGGTTTGCAACTGGATCCGTAATAAAACAAAGGTAAAACAAAACAAAATACTGCATTGATACCTAATCAGCAAAAACCAAAAACAAAAATGGCTCCTAGTGAAGAAATAAAGACAATCCCCTCCTGCAGACCCTCTTAGCACCATCCCTCTAGTTAAAAGCACACTTCATTTCTTCTTGACAACAGACTTGGTAACGTTGGCTCATGTTGGGTTGTATATATTAGGTTTACAAGTCTTTCTGAATTTCTAGTAATTTCCATCAACAAATCCTTTTTAACCAATTATCAATCTAGCCTCCATCCTGGACTTTGTATACTACTACCCTGCTTTTTAGTGAAAAGATAAAAATTAGATTTTACCTGTTTCTTAGCAAGGTTTGAGTACACACCAGACAGGAAGGATCCACCTTCAATTAAGTATCACCATAATAAGCATGGACTGTTCCAGGCTTTGACAACAACTGATGAAAGATATTTAGTCGACAGGATATAGGGTAATAACAGGACCCAAAAACGAAAAAAAAAAAAACAAGCTTGAGCCTTAATGAAATCCGAGCACATCCCCAGGTTGACTTGACCAAGACTTAGGTCATCTGAGTCATCCCCACAAATACCGGTAAACTATTATAATTCCCCTCAAAACGCACTTTCCTGAGGAAATCAACACAAATCAACACAAATATGGGAAACACCGATCACTTGTCAACATTCACAAACATCTACCTCTATATCCATCTTCTTAATCTATTCATGTGTGATTGTAGTTAGTCAGATTCCGAGTATTGTGGTTTTTTCAACTTTCTGAGTAGAGATTAATTTTTATATATATTAATTTGGGTTCGCATCAGGGTACCTCCTCCAATAGTCATTTTGGATTCGTTCATAGATTTGTCATAGGTAGCTGGAGTTGGAAATTTAGGTTTTGTAGGTAGACCTCTTGTAAACCTTCACGGCACTATAACTCGTCCACTAAGGGAACCTATGGGTTTAAAGGCTTGTTATTTATGCTAAGAGTAACCGTAGCCTCGACGACATGGAGTTGTATGTATGTTTTGAAATTGTTTTGTTTGATTTGCTCGAGGACTAGAAAAGTCTAAGTGTGGGGGAATTTGATAGGTGTCATAAACACCTTCATTTATATTTATATTTTATGCTTTCTTTGCTATGTTTTCGTGTAAATTATGTGTCTTATGATTACTTTTGAGTTTTATAGGTGTTTTGAAGTCATTGGAGCAAAAAGGAAGTGGAACTATCTCAAATCCAGGATTTCTTCTCATCATCTAGAAGACAATGGAAAGACGAAGACGGTGGCAAAAAGATAAAAAGCTGCGAACATTTAAAGCGTATCAAAGTTGCGGAATTTGTTAACTGAGCTGAACTATCAGCTGAAAAGATTGCTCAGGTGGCCCTTATCAAATTTATGGGCGCCTATAGTAATGTTGTCCATTATATTCTCCTAAACCCGAATTTCATTCTTCTTCATTACAGTCCATTTATATTTCAGATAGCCATGGCGGCTGCTTAAGAAAGAAAAGAGAAGAGAAATTTAGGGTGTTGAAGATGGGTTTTGTGGTAGGAAATAAGAATAACAAGGTGGGTATTTGACTGTTATTGCTGTGAGATGGGTGTTGTTTAGAGAAGATGAATAAGAAAGGGGATCTGCTGATGTGATGAGATGAAGAACAAATTGAATTAGGGACTCGATTTAGACATGAAATTGAAGGTTTACAATCAATTGGAGAGATGGGTTTCAATTGAACAGAGAGAAAATGAATCTGGTGATACAAGCGGTAATGGAAATTTGGATTTGAACGAGTTTTAGAATCCGATAGGAGAAAGGGATTCAATTTAACCCAAGTTCTGATTCTGGAAAGAACTGTTGTTAATGCAGAGAAGGAGACTTCAACTGTTGTTGAATGGATTAGAGTTAAATAAGAACAGGAAAGTGTTGGAGATTATAGAGCTGTAGAAAGTGGCAGTGAAGTTGGTGGTCCGAGATCGATAAGGAATGGGATGCAATTGGTGAGATGTTGATGCAATGGCTAGGCAATTGCAATTGGTGGTGGTACTAAGATGGTGTTTGGTGATGACAGAGGCGCCTTAAGATTTCAAAGAATGGATGAATGCAGATGTTGTTGGTGGTGAAGATGTAGAGTTCATTGCAGGGGAAGATGTTGGTTGTGACTGAATATTGTGATGAATGGATTGGTGTAGCTTGCAGATGCACAAGATTGACAAGGTTAGAGAGTTTATGGTCGAGCTTGGAAATAGCTACCGCAACCAAAAATGCAGTGACAGTGCGAAAAGTGAGCAAGAATGGCGAGCCGGTAGAACTAGTTCCGGTTGTCGGACATCGAAATTTAAAGTATGGATCTTAAAGTTTCATTGAATTTTGAAGGGGGTATATATTGGATGCAAGAGTCGGACGTGGCATATATGAGTTTGGAGCTACGCTTTTGGGTACGTTTTCGCATGAACAAGGAATTGGTTTAAATGGTATTTTGTGATTGTTTGAATTGCAGAGATATGGAGATGAGCTGCTGGGAGTGTGCACTTGCTGGTGACAGTTGCCGATGGTTCAGTTCCCGGAGATAGTTTTCCGGTAACAAATTCCGGCGACGGTAACCAGATTCCGGTGATGACATCAGCAATCCTGTGACCCAGTTTTTGACCCAGAATTTCCAGAGGAGATGTTTAACACATGGTCTTGGTGGATCAATTGGAGACGGGTTTTGAGAAAACCTACTTTTGGAAAGAGTATCCTTTTGGAATGGGAAAAATATATAAATAGAAAAGCCTTTCTCTAAACCTATATATCTCCATTAGGGAGACTTCTACTTTCTTTCTAGGGTTTGCATGATAGTTTTATTCTCCAAATTTTATGATGAACTCCATAAACACAAGTAGTTGATTTTGTTATTGGTTAAAGATGTAGTTGGGTTTTGAAAACAAGTTATGGATTTTATGAATTAGTTTTCTCTCAAATATTATCGTTCAATTTCTACTGCGTATAATAATTACATGATTGATGTATTTCAATATGATTGAATGTTTTTTTGGTTGAGTCTAGAATTGATTAAACATACATCTATATCTATAGCTATTTTAGGGTTTTCATCAAGCGATAATCTTGAATACGAGTAGCATGATATGACTACGGTTTGTAGTGATACACACTTGTAATCATATGTAGACTTTGACCTTTGTCCGAATTGTCATGTGCAATATATGATAGTTTCATTGATTAGCCTATTTCTGAAACTTAATGCTCCTAGGAATTGAACTTAATTAGCGCAAGGTGTTAGGTTATTCTTTAGGTAGAATTCACATACGCGGATTTAATGTGTGTGTTGATGACTTAGGAAATTTATAGAGTATTCTTGCAATAAGGTATTCTAGGTCTTTTGATGATAGCGAGATTAAATAAGAATTCTATTCATACTTTCAAAAACTTGTTTACAATTGAAGATGAAACCTTTACCCAATATTTCACATCCTTGATTTGCGTGCTTTATTTATTTGTTTTGTTTTTACTTTTATTACTTGCATAAAAATCAGAAAAATCTCCCAGTGTTTTACATAAGAAACCGAAACATATTGACAACCAAGACCTCTCTGTGGGAACGATCCTTTCTTTCCCTTGCTATATTATATATTTTGAGTAGTAAGAAAGTGTAATTTATTTTTGACGCATATGACAGCGATCAAATTTTGGCGTCACTGCCGGGGAGGCAGCGGTTGTCACTTGTTTTTGGTTTCTTATTTTTTTTTTTAGTTTTGTTTTAAGTTTTTCTTATTTTCTGGTTTTGACATAGTTTTGAGAACTCTTGTTTCAGGTAATTATTATGCAAGGAGCACTTTGGAACAACGGATACAAGTTTCAACAACCTCAACACTATGACAATTACCCACCAACTTTGGGATACAATCAAAACCAATTTATTGGCTATGATGCATATCCTAGAGAACCTTATGGTGATTTTCATACATACCAACAACAACCTTGTAGTGGGTATGTAAGTCAAGCACCAAGGTGGGATAATTCTACTTCTAATTGGCTTCATTAGAGTTGTATGCATATTTTGAATGGATTGCTAGACATGCAAAAAAGATTACACTACACCATCTTGGGCATTTTTCAACTGCATACCGCTGTTGAAAATTGGGGTCGCAACTGTAGCCAGCCGTTCGAACGGAGGCGACGCGTATTTTTGCAACGGAAATGTAGCTATTGCGAATCTAAATTCGCAACTGTTGTCGCAACAACAAGGAGTTATTGCGAGGAAAAAAGTTCGCAACAGTTATAGAGCAGTTGCTAATTTTTTACTTTTAGTTGCTAACTATTGACTAAGTCAACGAAGAATGACCCAAAAAAGTTGGGGTAAAAAAATGGCAACATAACTCAGCAGTTGTGAATTTTCAATGCAGTTGCGAAAATGTTTGACTAAGTCATCCATGACCGACTAGGTGCAAAGTTAGCAACAGTTTCTAGTTGTTGCTAAATTTTTGCAACATCAAAAAAAATAAGGTAGGTCTTTGTTGACATGGTCACCAAAATTTCCCCTCATTATATTTTATCCTGCAATTACCCATGACCCAGAGATTCAATCCATCAATCAATTATGCAAATAGCTCTTCAAGAAAAAATAGAAGATCAAACCATATTCTGCAATTACTCATACGCACTATTGCTTATTGAATATTTTTAATCATATATACGAACAACATTTAAGAGAATCACAGCTAGAAGAAGAGAAGTAAACAACTATTTGAGCATCTGCACAAGGTATACATATGACGTACTCTTGATTTCAATAAGGCTAACTTAGTTTAGTGTCAAACTGTAACAACTACAACAATAAAAAGAATTTTGGACGCAAAATTATTGCAACACTTACCATCTTCCATTCATTAGCTCTGTACACTTGTGAGCATCATATGTATCTTTGAATATCACCAGAACAACTTATTGAGGATGGTTCTCGCATACCTAATATCACCAGAACAACTCCTTGAGGATGGTTCTCGCATACCTGCAAGCAAAAAAGTAACATGTCAATTTTTAGCTCAACAATCAACAACTGGGAGGCATTGTCTTCAAGCAAGGGAAATAATCTCAATCAAGACTCAAACAATAGTTTTTGGTTTTTAGTCATAACCACCAGTACTCAATCCAACACATGGACAACAAATGAATCATATTGGGAACCAAGAAAAGTAAAAAACATCACTATTCTCCTAAAGAGAATGAAGGGAAAATGAAAGATGGTTATACTTGTCTTCACAATATCAACTGCTGAGATAACATAGTGAGGATTCCATCTGCAATATTGTTTCAGAAAAAAAAAGGAACTTTCAAGACTAGTACTAAACAGAATGAAAGAACAATATTCAGCAAATCTACTTACCTTGTTTTGGTTTTGTAAACTGGTTCTTCTGATGGCTGTTAACAATCGGTTTCTGACGAGTAGTAGTTTAGAATCCTTGAAGAGTGGGTAAGGATTCATCACTATAATCTCAAGTCCCAACATCCCACCATTAAATCCTAACCTGACAGATTTCAAAACGGCCAACGAATTTCTGACGAGTAGTAGTTTAGCATCCTTGAAGGGCATTAGACTTTGTCCATGCAACAAAGAAGCAACTTAAATTATTCGACTATCAACATAATAAATAATATACATCAATTCCACTCGCTAATAGAATTTTGAGACCAAAGACGTGATTATCAGGATCACCACCGTAATGATCTTAAGCATTGTACCTAAAACTTTAGACTACTTTTGGGTAGGGAAAAACATAATAATTTAAGGACATGTGTTAGTAATCAGCCAGAATTGCAGGATTTGAACATTGACATTTGTTACAATCAAATTTTCCCTTTGATATTAATGACCTTTTATTTTTATTAAAAGTCTATGGAAACACAGTGAATCAGTTACATGTAACAAGTGTGAAATAATTAATAAGCATAAAAATACGAAGCATGCATCTCGGACAATGATAGATGACATTTTATATTATATTTAGTGTATAATTGAACCAGATCCAATAAAATGAACACTCACCCGATGAATATATTTATAAATCTTTGTGTATCACCAGAAAGAGGAGCTCCTCCAGAAAGCAGGCAGCGAATGCGTCCACCTAAAATGGCCCGAACCTTTCTAAAAACAAGTATATTCCAAAGCAGCTTCTCGATATTTTCCCATGCTCCAAACCAACTTCCATTTATTGCTAACATTCTATGCCTATATGCCAAATCAAATAGGGTCTTGGAAAATCCACCCTTTGCATCGACCTGAGAATTACAAAGTGGTATTCGTGAAAGAGATCTTTTATTACTATTATTTTCATTAGTTGTTACCTAATTTTACTAAGAAAAAGAATTGTTTTTATCATAAACCTTTTTCCTCACACCATCTCGAATATGATCAAGAATGGCTGGCACTGCAGTCATCACAGTTGCCCCTAACACAGAAGCATCCCCCTTTGTGCCCCTTTTTATCTTGTTTGAAGTATCGGTAAGAGTCAAAGGTGAACCATATCCAATGGAAGATCCAACACCAACCATTAAATTCTACAATAGAAAAATTCAGATTCATAAGAGATATTTCTTAGGTTCTAATTTCACTAGCATAGGATGGCTATCTAATTCCTCTAGTCGTACAACATAGAATTCATAAGTAAATGAAGAATCCTTGTACCTCAGATGCAAATTCAAGAATATGAGCTAGTGGGAGGTATGACAAGTAGATATCTTTGCTTCCCAGGTCTGGAAAAATTGTCATGACAGCAGAAAGAGTAGATAATACATTACCATGGACATCATTACTCCCTGCACGCAGTGTAAAATAAAAAAAATGTTTAGCACTGCCAGGGATCAGAAGTAATCAAGTTGTTGAACTGTTCCATAGATATTTTGATTTTGATATAATCAAAAATTAAAAATAAGTGACTATAAACATAGTTCGAGGGAACTGGCAAGAGGTTTGAATTAAAAATAAGTCACTATAAACACAGTTCAAGAGAACTGGAAAGAGTTAGACTTAATTGGATTGTGCACTTCCTTATAAGAGGATGCCTCTACGTAGGATACCATCCTTCAATTTTTGCAACACATTTTTCTAAGTTGCCAGATTTGTGCATGCCAAAGTGATGGAGAAATAAGAAGCACAGATAGAAGTCTGTGAATATGTATTCAACTGAGAGTTTACTATCTGGAGATAGGAAGAGAGATTGAAGAGAGACAAAAAAAAAAGATGCTTCCACCAACCTTCGGCAATCCAGTACTCCCACTGGTATTTTACTTATACCAACAAGTTTCATTATAATGCAGTGAGATCAACAGAGACTTACCAGAGAAAGATCATCAACGACATAATCCAGCAGAAAAAAAATCATTAAGTGTAATATCTCGCAAGAAAGTGAAATCCAAAGGTTAATATCAATAAATTTCAGCAAAAATGGGATCCAAGCATAATCAAATGAACTTTCCAGGGATTGATATTCCCCCGAGTGGATACTAGCTTCAGTTGACCATATAATTCTGCACAACTACAAACATATACATATACAGGAACCACACAAATGCAAGACATACCAAAAATTTTTCAGTTAAAAGTAAAATACTTCCTTCTGCATAGTTGCATAAGAATCTGCCACATACTACATAGATAGCGAAGTCTAAAACCCCATGCACTCCAATGTAATTTTTTCAGTCTAGTAAACTAGCAATTCATACACCTTTAGAACACACTTTAGAACACATTCTCCATCTAAAGATTCATCTTCAACAAAGTACCCAAAATAACTTTTAAGTAGATTACAAAGATATAGATATATTCCACAAATAAGAAATGTAAATTGACTTGAGAATATCATCAAATTGGAAATAAACACATCAAATGGCATCATTCATGCAATCCCAGCACTTATCAGCCAAGTGTATTGACAGAAGTAAAATCTTTTATATGTTTAAACCAAATGTTCATTGAGATTCCAAACCCATTTTTATTGACTATTTGTTGTATAGACACCTTCAAATCTTAGAATTAAGCACTAGATTTGTAACGAGATACATAACCTTGTTGGTTTGTTAGCCTATATTTGTTTTAACTGGATATCGAGTTTGGTATATGAATCAAACTAATTATTTCAGACACATGATTCACATAGGTTGACAACTACAGTAATGTCAGCAAACAAGTAAAAAATCTCAATAACTCGACCATTACCTGTATAACTCACAAAATGTTATTTATGCACAAGCAGATTCTACATGATTGTTTATAATGGGATGGTCTTCATTTGTACGACCCCATGAAACCAAACACGTACACCATAATTTCTCATACACTAGCTATGTGGTAGCCAAGTTACCAATTAATAAGAAAAATACTACAACGACATATTGATGACCATAATGGACAGAAGATTGAAACAAACAACACTAAGACTTTAAAAGTTCATAGCAAGTTTGGCTGCACATGCCGTTCTGATTCTGCAACATATCAAATTCTCAATAATTCTCTCAAAGGGAAGTGGTAGTAATACTCACCGAACCTTCTACAGTTAGATACAGGACCACAAATCTACATTTCTCTTATGATAAACAAGAACAATACGTAGAATTTTTGCAAAATAATTCATTGCATATATTTCCAAAACTTGATGTAAAAACATATAGCATATATAACCCATGGAAAGTGACGTATACAAATATACAATAAAAATGAATATAGTCACCGTGACTTACCTCCTACATATTAACAACATGCATCATCAGCACTTGTTCACCTATTAACATGCTATTATCAACATGGGTACCCTTCTAATTTATCTACTAAATAAAAATGAACTTCACAAATATTTTTATGGCCAAGGACTTACTCATAGATATAAATGAAAAGGACTAGGTGCATAAGCAAGGTTTGGTTACGTTCCAAGAAATTAGACACCATAGTACATTACACATATTAATTAAAGTGTATATTTTCGAACTCATGCTAAATAATAGCAGTTTTGAACTAAGTTTGTCAAGTCCAATATCTTAAATGTAAACTAAGCATTTAACGACACTCAATTTACTATTTCAACGGTTCAAGTCAACAAAGATGGCTAACATAAAATTTTCATAAACTTATGCTACCTTTACATTCACAACTACTAAATAAGATTTTAGAGTTTTGTAAACAAATCGATACTGCAATAAATAAACACAATACCATAGAAATAGAGCTAGGAGCTTAAAAATAGAGAATTATAATAGCAACTAGTAAAAATATTTGCCAGTTCTAATACTTTTGAGTATAATTATGACATTTACATATATTGGAGTTTCATACTATCAAGTAGTACTACACACTAATTCTAAATAAACTAACTGTAAGCCATCCGACATCTCCTAAAATCATTAATCGTTAACTTAACCAATGGGGGAATCGTGCTCAGCTGACCATTAACTACACAGATAGTACAAATGAACTACTTCGGGCACGACACTTAAAATCCATAAAAACAAAAAAAAAAGACAATTGTCCATTTCAGTAGCAATCAATAAATTAAACAGTTAAAGAAACATCAGAGCATAAATAGGGCTCATCCATAAGCTCTAATTTTGAAGTTAAAAGAACTGTGAAGTTCAATCATTTTTATAATATACAAGGGTATCTAGCCATACATAACGATACTAAACAAACTAGCAAAACAATAAATATGGCTCAATTTCTCCATTGTTGTACCTACCACTCAAACATATACTCACAGCATCACACAGACACTAAAAATGAAGTATCGTTTTATAAGTCCATTAGTGGAAAAATCATAATTGTGCACAAACGATACCAGGAGCACTCAAGTGCATGATCATCTAGTCTTATCAAAATTGATCTCAACTAATAGATCATCTCATAGGAAGCATGATAAATAATGGCTTAAATAAACAAAATAAATATTCATATCAAGTATTGTACTTAGTTGATCAGTACGGTCATATGATTAATTAGACATAGGATATCAGCTCGAATAATAATACGACACACACAAAAATCTACAGGACATTGGTGTATGGAAACTCCTTAATCATTTTTAGAAAAGTAGCAAAGCAAGAGATTTATAACATTAGACGCAAATGGGGAACATGCAAGATTAGTTCATTTGACCATTTCAAAAGCTAGTGAATTACATTACCGGGATTAAATATTGAAATAGATACCACCGGTACCCACCACTACAAATTGCAGATCCAGTTATAAAGTACACTTAATTCATAGTTAGGTAGCTCTCCACTTAGATGGTAAATTCAGTACATATGTATTCTCGCATGTATCAATCACTAACTAAAACACAATTTTGTTCTTGTATCAGTGTAAATCCTAACAAGTGATCACAAACAAGTTATCTGCAATGCATAAAGAATAAAAGTCTATACATGAGACTTATCCATTTGTTGTTGCTTTCCCAAAGCGTCTTCACACCATAATCCACTGCCTGAAACCACACAAAGTCAGTGTCAGACGTTAAATAATAATCTCATCAGATCAAATCATCACTAAGATTCCATCATCAAATCAAATAAAACCCAAAATCAAATCCCTAATTTCTAATTTCTAATTTCTAATTCATCAGATCCATATCACAACAATTCTTTCTCCATACTTACAAAAAATAGAATCGAATCACATAGATTTAAACAAAATACATAAAACCCTAAGTGTTAATCTACTAAAATACACAAAAAAATACATCGCTAATCGATTTAAACAAAAAGACACAAAATCCAAATTGTCAATCTACCAAACCCTAACTATCAAAACCTAAAGCATCATCAATAGATTTAAACCCTAAATACCAAACCATGATCATCATCAATACCTATCTTCTTCTGGTTTCGATGGCGGGAGAGATTCAATTACTTCAGAGTTTTTTTTCTTCGGAGTTTTTTTATCTGAGAAAGTGAGAGAGATGAGTGGTTGAAATGAACGAAGAGGGATATTCTGGATAGGGCTAAGTCCTATGGGAGAGTTTGGAGTGCTAGATTGGCCAAAAAGTGTTGCAAATCATGAAAAAAGTGTGAGAAAAAAGTTAACACTCAATCTGGATATTTCTCTCTCCTAGCATTTGCTCGCAGTTGCACTATCGGCAAGATTGAAATGCCAAATAGTGCGGCGCTCAAAAAGTAACTATAATGCCGAACCATTCGGTGTTGAAGGAAAAAGTAGAAAAAAAAAAGAAAAAAAACGTAGAGTAGATGGAGAGAGAAAGGAAAAGGTAGAGAGAGAGAAAAAAGTGGGGGAGAGAAGTAAATAATTGTTTTAGAAAAATAAAATTGTGGAGAGAGAGAGGAAAAAGGTGGAGAGAGAGAGAAGAAAACGCCGTTCGATTCAATGTTTAACGCCGAATGGTTAGTCATTTCGCTGCTAGATTGGCCATCCCATAGGGGTTAGGAGGTTGCTCAATCTGACATGGATGGCCAATCTAGATCTAAATATCTCTCCCATAGGACTAAACCTAAGGCTAAGTCCTATGGGAGAGTTTGGAGTGCTAGATTGGCCAAAAAGTGTTGCAAATCATGAAAAAAGTGTGAGAAAAAAGTTAACACTCAATCTGGCTATTTCTCTATCCTAGCATTTGCTCGCAGTGGCACTATCGGTGAGATTGAAACGCCGAGCAGAGCGGCGCTCAAAAAGTAGAACAAACGTTGGATTGTTCGGCGTTATGCGAATATTCCAAAGAATAACGCCGAACTGTTAGGCGTTGATGTGGACGTTGTTCCATTCGGCGTTACGCTGAGACGCCGCTCTATCCGGCGCTTGACTCTTTTTTTAAACCAACGGCTATTTTTTCCAGAATTCCATTTCTTCAAATTTGACAATTTGTTTCAATCGTATTTTGTTTCAAACTTTGGAAAATTATCAAAGTAAATGTATCCGTTTGAAAATTTGTAATCTTCCATTACATTGCAAAATAAAGTTACAATGTTTTTTTGAAGAAATTAAAAAGTACATTGAAATTGAAATCCCACTTCTAAATAACTTAAATTATCACTTTAGTTTAGGGGATATGGTCCAAACCATAACGGGCTAAAATCTCGTTCTTCCATATTTTGTAGATGGGTCTCTCACATTCTTGTAATTCATTCAAGGGTTGTCTTAGGAGTAAGCACAAGCAAAATTCGTATGCTCGGAAAAAAAGTGTTTCCAGGTGTTTTTTGTCACACGGGTAACTGGCATGCGTGAAAAATAATCAGTTGCGATATTAGCAACAACATCCGTCTGTTGCGAATATTTAGCAACAGAAATTCGGAACTGAAAATTCGCAACAACTACATTTCCGTTGCGAATTTGAGTTGCTATCTGGCCAATATGGTGTAGTGTTAGACCAACTTGACCATAATAGAAAGAACGTCGCACAAACTTATTTCTACAACACTTTTTATTACCCGACTCCATATCGTAGTTATGATCATTCACCCATTCAAAGGGAAGAGTCATGGGAAAGATAACCTATTGTAGTCAATGGTGGTAAGTGTGTGAACGTCAGAAAACTTGCACATAAATTATACAAGTTGGAAGATGACGGAGCCTTAGAAGGGCTTGTCAATGAAATTAGTAGGACCATTCATATGGAACTTAAATGACGTCGTGATAAAGGTTGGGAAACTGACGACGATTCTTATTATGGTGAGTCTGAAAATGAAGACGAAGATGATTGTGTTGAAAAGGACCAACCTTTGGAGATATTTGATGACATTAGTGTAGTTGACTCAACTCTTGATCTTTATAATGATCAATCACCTATTCAAAAGGTACATGAGTATGATGAAACTAATGTTTTAAAGAACTTTGCAACAAGGTTTGAGTCTAATGAAGATGAGTATGTTGAGAATGTGACCGTTATGACCAATATTGTGGAAGACCCAATTGAGCTTGCATATGATTGTAATGATGATGTAGATGCCGAGATTTTGGTTAAGGAAGAAACAGATGAATAATGGTTGCAAGTTTTGATAGAGGACCATGATATACAAGAGGTGAATAATTCACTTGAGTTTTTCAAGGATGAAGAGGATTATGTGATAAAAGAGATTGTGCAAGGTTTGTCTAACCCTTTGCATATTGTTTCTTCTCCTTTACCTCTTATTGGTTTGAATGTATATGCTTCGAGAATATTGTTGAATGACTTTGTTTCATGATATCCTCCATTAGAGAAACTTGATTCTCATACTATGCAGGTTTTGGAACAAGAAACCATGGAAGTACCCGACTTCTATATTCTTTATACACTTCCAAGTGTGGGGGAAAATTTTATCGGTTAATAGCTTCATTTCTGTTTTATATTACTAATATTTTTGCGAAGCTAGTGTTTGCAAAACAGGTGCTATGGGTGGATCCCAACTTTTCCGATTATTGGTGTATGGAGAATTCGTCTTGCAAGTCGGGCTGACGACTTAAAACCAAGCGCTAAATGGGAGGCAACCCACTGTTTTTGTGTATCTATCTATATCTTTGTATTTTTTAAGTCTTTTATCTTTATTTTCTTATTTTGGATATTTGCATATCAAAACTCCAACTTTTAGAGATTTTTGAACAATTTAGAATAAACACTAGCCTTTCTAAGTAGATGGAATTTTTTTTGACGATGCGGTATATATATTGGCTGAGTTGGGATTAGATGCCAACTAAATAGCTTGTTTAGTGTTTATTCTCTATTATTCAGAAATAACTATGAGTTGGAGTATCCGTTTTTTATCATGCATTTTATTTTCTTATTGTGTATATATACCATGTTATGAATTTCCCACCTTGAACTTTACTTTGGATGACTAAATTTTACATTGAGGACAATGTAAAGTTTAAGTGTGGGGGAGTGTTCTCATATAGAGTTTTTAGCCTTGTGAGTTTTCCCTTGTGTTTATAAAAAAAAAAAAATAGAAAAAAAAAAGATAAAATTGCTTTATACACTCCGAAACCTAGAAACATGTGCCTTTAGGATGACACTATAAATCTAAATGGATGGAACCATTTTGGCTGCCGGAGTTGAGGAACTCATTAACTAAAAGGGTCAGAATTATTCAAGTGTTAGAAATTATATGATAGTTGTTACCATATCTCGGAATATCACCATATCACGTTCTATTTTTATTTTTCCATATTTATCTATTGTTATCTAAGTGATTTAGTGGGTCACTAAACATCGGATTTTTATTACTGCTAGGATGAAATAGAGTGATTGAGTTGCTAACAAAAAAAAAATGACTGACCAATTAGACCAATAGGAATAAAAATGACACTTGGATAGCAATATGTGTGTGTTCTCCATGTCTCCGTCGCCTAAACAAGCGTGGAACGCATGATCCATGGGAACTATCATGTAATCTACTGACAAGAAGCATACGCTTGGATCCAAAAGATCTAATCATGCTGTCTAAAAAAAAGAAAGAAAAAAAAGTGAAAAAGAAAAAGAAAAATATTATTGTTTAATAAAGTCGACTTCTGGTTCCCTTGTATATGCCAGTTGAGTTGGTGTAAAATTAAGATTGTTGACTGATGGTTCCCTTGTATATGCTAGTTGTGTTTCCACTAGAATTTAGACCAGTAGCTCAATCCAATAGGATGTATAGGTTCATCTTGGCGGTGACCTTCGGATAAATATGGGAAACACTGATCACTTGTCAACATTTGCAAACATCTACCTCTATATCCATCTTCTTAATCTATTCATGTGTGATTGTGGTTAGTCAGATTCTGAGTATTGTGGTTTGTTCAACTTTCTGAGTAGAGCTTAATTTTTATATATATTAATTTGGATTCACATCAGGGTACCTCCTCCAATAGCCATTTTGGATTCGTTCATAGATTTGTCACAGGTAGTGTAGTTGCGGATTATCTCACAACTACACCCTCATAAGAATCCATTAAAATGATTCCTAAATCTAATTAATTTGATATGAAACTAAGAATTAAAGTACTAAAATTATAAAAGAAACACAAAGATTTTTACATGGTTCGATCAATGTGATCTACATCCACGGTTCTTCACTAGTGATTGTATGCAATTACATGATTTTACAATTGAGACTCCATTAATGAATATTTGGAACTCTAGAATTTTGGGGAAGAAGATGATAAAGAAAATAAAATCTCTCCTAACATTTTCTCTCTCCTCCTAAAATTATCTCTCTCTCTAAAAAAGACCTCTCTCTTTTTCTTATGCCTAAATGGCTATTTATATGATTTTACAAAAGATGACAGTTGTGTTATCCCGCCATTTCGAATTTGAGAATTATCTTGCGAACCTTCGCAGCTGTACTTCGTGAACTTCTTTTGTTGTGTCATTAATTATTCGCAAATGAGTATTGTTGAGATATTCCGCTCCTACAGGGAGCTGGAGTTGAAAATTTAGGTTTTGTAGGTAGACCTCTTGTAAACCTTCAAGAGACTATAACTCTTCCACTAGGAACATCTATGGGTTTAAATGCTTATTATTTATGCTAAGTTTAACCGTAGCCTCGACGATACGGAGTTGTATGTATGTTTTGAAATTGTTTTGTTTGATTTGCTCGAGGACTAGCAAAGTCTAAGTGTGGTGGAATTTGATAGGTGTCATAAACACCTTCATTTATATTTATAGTTTATGCTCTATTTGCTATGTTTTCGTGTAAATTATGTGTCTTATGATTACTTTTGAGTTTTATAGGTGTTTTGGAGTCATTGGAGCAAAAAGGAAGTAGAACTAGCTCAAATCCAGGATTTCTTCTCATCATCTTGAAGACAATGGAAAGACGAAGCAAGTGGCGAAAAGATGAAAAGCTGCAAACATTTGAAGCGTATCGGAGTTGCGAAATTTGTTAACTGAGCTGAACTGTCAGATGAAAAGATTGCTCAGGTGGCCCTTATCAAATTTTTGGGCGCTTATAGTAATGTTGTCCATTACATGCCCCTAAACCTGAATTTCATTCTTCTTCATTACAGTCCATTTATATTTCAGATAGCCATGGCGGCTGCTTAAGAAGAAAAGACAAGAGAAATTCAAGGTGTTGAAGATGGGTTTTGTGGTAGGAAATAAGAATAACAAGGTGGGTATTTGACTGTTATTGCTGTGAGATGGGTGTTGTTTAGAAAAGATGAATAAGAAAGGGGATCTGCTGATGTGATGAGATGAAGAAGAAATTGAATTAGGGACTCGATTTAGACATGAAATTGAAGGTTTACAATCAATTGGAGAGATGGGTTTCGATTGAACAGAGAGAAAATGAATCTGGTGATACAAGCGGTAATGGAAATTTGGATTTGAACGAGTTTTAGAAGACGATAGGAGCAAGGGATTCAATTTTAACCCAAGTTCTGATTCTGGAAAGAACTGTTGTTAATGTAGAGAAGGAGACTTCAGCTGTTGTTGAATGGATTGGAGTTAAATAAGAACAGGCAAGTGTTGGAGATTATAAAGTTGTATAAAGTGGTAGTGAAGTTGGCAGTCCGAGATCGAGAAGGAATGGGATGCAATGGGTGAGTTGTTGATGCAATGTCTAGGAAATTGCAATTGGTGGTGGTAATAAGATGGTGTTTGGTGATGACAGAGGCAGCTTAAGATTGTTGGGAATGGATGAATGCAGATGTTGTTGGTGGTGAAGCTGTAGAGTTCATTGCAGGGGCAGATGTTGGTTGTGACTGAATGCTGTGATGAATGGACTGGTATAGCTTGCAGCTGCACAAGATTGACAAGGTTAAAGAGTTTACGGTCGAGCTGGGAAAAAGATACCGCAACCAAAAATGCAGTGACAGTGCGAAAAGTGAGCAAGAATGGCGAGCCGGTGGAACTAGTTCCGGTTGTCGGACTTCGAAAGTTAAAGCATGGATCTTAAAGTTTCATTGAATCGCGAAGGGGCTATGTATTGGATGCAAGAGTCGGTTGTGGCATATATGAGTTTGGAGATACGCTTTTGGGTACGTTTTCGCAAGAACAAGGAATTTGTTTAGATGGTATTTTGTGATTGTTTGAATTGCAGAGATATGGAGATGAGCTACTAGGAGTGTGCACTTTTGGTGACAGTTGTTGATGGTTCAGTTCCCGGAGATAGTTTTCCGATAACAAATTAGGACAACGGTAATCGGATTCTGGTGATGACGTCAGCAATTCGGTGACCCAGGTTTTGACCCAGAATTTCCAGAGGAGATGTTTAACACATGGGTTGGTGGATCAATTAGAGACGGGTTTTGAGAAGACCTACTTTTGGAAAGAGTATCCTTTTGGAATGGGAAAAATATATAAATAGAAAAGCCTTTCTCTAAACCTATATATCTCAATTAGGGAGACTTCTACTTTCATTCTAGGGTTTGCATGATAGTTTTATTCTCCAACTTTTATGATGAACTCCATAAACACAAGTAGTTGATTTTGTTATTGGTTAAAGATGTAGTTGGATTTTGAAAACAAGTTATGGATTTTATGAATTAGTTTTCTCTCAAATATTATAGTTCGATTTTTACTGCGTACAAAAATTACATGATTGATGTATTGCAATATGATTGAATGTTTGTTTGGTTGAGTCTATAATTGATTGAACATACATCTATATCTATAGCTATTTTAGGGTTTTCATCATGCGATAACCTTGAATACGAGTAGCATGATATGACTACGGTTTGTAGTGATACACTCTTGTAATCATATGTAGACTTTGACCTTTGTCCGAATTGTCATGCGCAATGTATGATAGTTTCATTGATTAGCCTATTTCTGAAACTTAATGCTCCTAGGAATTGAACTTAATTAGCGCAAGGCGTTAGGTTATTCTTTAGGTAGAATTCACATACGCAGCTCTAATGTATGTGATGATGACTTAGGAAATTTACGGAGTATTCTTGCAATAAGGTATTCTAGGTCTTTTGATAATAGCGAGATTAAATACGAATTATATTCATACTTTCAAAAACTTGTTTACAATTGAAGATGAAACCTTTACCCAATATTTCACATCCTTGATTTGCATGCTTTATTTGTTTGTTTTGTTTTTACTTTTATTACTTGCATAAAAATCAGAAAAAATCCAAAAACATATTGACAACCAAGACCTCTGTGATCCTTTTTGCCATAAAATATTATATATTTTGACAAGAAAGTAATTTATTTTTTACCTCGACAACGGGAACGATTTAATTTATTACTTTTGTGATTAGTTTAATTGTCTATTCCAGTTAGATTAATTATGAGTTCTCTTGTGAATAATCTAATTGAGTTATTAAGTCTCCATAAGTTTACTTGTGTTGAGCATATTTAGTCAAACTAATCTTGGTTCGCATTGGTTAATATGATTTAATATTTCTTTTTGGATTCCAAATTCATACTTGTATGTAATTTGTTGAGTCTAAAGAAATCCTTCTTTTCTTTTGAAATTAAGGTCGCTCTTGTTGTTCCCTTGGGAATGACATTTTATGGGGGAGAGTTCTTTTGAACTTGTGCTTAATTGCCAAATCTTTGTGGGGAGTGCAGCTATGGAATATTAGAGGGGTTATCTTGTATCTTTATAAACTCCTTGATGAATGCATTTAGCTTAGGCTTTATGATTGCATCTAAACAAGATGATATACATTTACCTTTTGTTATGAAATGTCTCTTACAGAAATTTCATTAGGATACCGTTCTTGTACCTTTGCCAATTTTATTGACAAAAAGGGGGAGAATTAATATGTAGTTCATACTACAAATATATATGGTTTTCGGATCATTATGTAAGGGGGAGTGGTTTCCATGTGAGATGGAGTATTGACTAAGGGGGAATGAAGTATCACTATAGTTTTGTTGATAAAGTAGTTGATTGTAAATAATTCACTGTTTGGTATGAAAGAAGTTCTCAACTGATGGAAAAAAAATGTATTGGGAACCAATATTTTTGAACTGCAACTTGACTCCCTTCCTCTAGTATGCAACATTTTTTTTGTCAATCCTCTAAATAGCTTTGAACATAGTCCCTTAGTCACTCCCATTATCTCTGCAGTCGCACGCCACAAACCAATCCCAGTTAAACAAAAAAAGACCTTCATAATGTAACACGAACATAAATAAGTGTAAGAGGTATATATTTTCACTTAGTCGACTGGTGGAGGTTTCAATTCACACCAGAAGAGAAAAAGATCTTTACTGGAGTAGAGTTACCAAATTAGTTTTTCGTTTTTTTAAAGCGAAAGAGAATATTATACCTAAGAACACCTCCACCTGTTTAATAGACATCCATACGAGTGGATGGTCCAAAGAGCGGTGTCACTCCACAGAAAACATCACTCCATAACAAACCCAATCATCATTGAATTCATTAGTATTTTCCTTGTTCTCAGCTAAGAAATGTGGTTATGATAAAGATTTTTCCCTTCCAATCAACACTCATAATAACTCTAACTCCACATGGTCTTGGAGGAGTATTAGTTCTGAGCTTCATTTCATCAAAAGATTTAGTTGTTGGTCTGTTGGAAATGGCCAAAAAATTATGATTTGGAAAGACAAGTGGATTGAAGAATTAGATACTCCCCCAAGTCCAAGAACTGGAGCAACAAATATCAAGAGTATGTTTTTGTTCATCAACTTTTTGATACTGTTACATGGGGTGGAATATAAATCTTATGTACAATATTTTTGAAGACTCTACTGCAAGTCTCATTCAGAAACTCTCTATTCATAGTAACTTCAATGACAGGATGGTTTGGTTGCTTGAAAAGAATGGAAGGTTCACAGTTAAATCAACATACATGAAAATGGTTGAGGAAAAGATTGTTAATGAAACTATAGGTCAAAGAATGCAAGGAATATACAAGAAGCTCTGGAAGCTAAAAATTCTACCAAGAATAAAACATTTCACTTGGAAATGTATTCAAGATATACTTCTTACAAGAAATAAACTTCACAATGTTATTCAAGATGGAGACTTTTCTTGCCCTTTCTGTGCACAAGATCTTGAAATGCCTGCTCATAATATTATGGCTTGTCCTTTCTCCAAATCAATATGGTTTGAAGTTCTGGGTATTCATACTCCAAATAATGTTTCCTTGAAGGACTGGTTATTGCTTGGTGTATTTGGTCTGCCAGATGTGAGAAAGTTTTCAATAATTCACATTTTACTCCAGAGACAGTGATTCAGAGATCCAAAAAGAGATTGCAGAATATGAAACAATGGCATCCGCTTCAAAGATACAATGCACCTACTATGGAGTCAAGAGAAAATATGCATTGGTCTCCCCCCCAATGGGGTTTCTTTAAAATGAATATTGATGGATCTTATTTGCATTCTAATAATTCGGGAGGAATTGGACTAATTATCCGTGATTTTGCATGTACACACAGGGGATCAAAATGCCTCTATGTAATGAGGCTTTCAAGTGCAGAACATGCTGAAAGCAAAGCGTTATGGGAAGAAACAAAATGGGCAGAAGAAAAAGCTATGCAGCAAGTATTTTTCGAGATGGACTCAAATATTGTGGTAGAAGCAATTAATATCAACAGCTTAAACATTGATTGGAGACTATGTAATTTAATTCTAGATATTAATTTTCCTTTTTAGAAGGTTTAACTCTTGGCATTGTGTTTATGTGCCTAAAGAGAAAAATAAGGTAGCGGATTCTTTATAAGACTTGCTAGAATAGAGTGTTCGAGTAGAGTGTGGTTGCTAGAACCTCCACAAGAGATCTCTGCCAAAGTGCACGAAGAAACAAACTTTGTACTCTCCCATTCTTAATTAAATTCATCTTTTCAGTTTAAAAAAAAAAAGAACACAAGTACTTGTATGGAATAACAATGAGGTCTTGTTCCTTCTTCACGAATCATCGATCCCAAACTTGGTCTTTATATTTTTTTATACTTCCACAATAGACCCATGAAGTTACAAACCAGTGGACAACCATATAATCATATACTCCAAGACTCTGTATTTGTTCAAACCAATTACCACTCTTTAACCAACTGATAGCTCTTTGGTTCACTTGTAGAATCATATATAAGCAATTCCAACTTGCACCAGACATTTATAGGATGTACATCCGTTTTATCAAGATTATAAGAAGCACTAAAATTTATATGGAAGAACATTATGGAATGACTGATAAGATAGGAAGCAACGATGTAAACCTCATATATAGAACAAACACCAAGCAAGAGTTCACCAAGATCTGCATTTCTCGAAGAAAGTGATACATAAAGCAAAAAGCAAAACAATAAGGCACCTTAAGGTACAACACTGAAGACAATAACTAAAAAATAAGATTTCCAATTAACAGGGTTAAGCAAGTAAAAATTTGTAAACAGAAACATGAAAACCCAAAATCCAACATAAGTTTTTAAAGAAACTTCAACAAAACAGCAACATATCTTTGCTGCCACTGCCTGTCAAGCACCCAGGTTTGCAACTGGATGCGTAACAAAACAAAGGTAAAACAAAACAAAAGACTGCACTGATACCTAATCAACGAAAACCAAAAAAAAAAAAACTGGCTCCTAGTAAAGAAATAAAGACAATCCCCTCTTGCAGACCCTCTTAGCACTATCCCTCTAGTTAAAAGCACACTACATTTCTTCTTGACAGCAGACTTGGTAACGTTGGCTCATGTTGGGTTGTATATATTAGGTTTACAAGCCTTTCTGAATTTCTAGTAATTTCCATCAACATATCATTTTTAACCAATTATCAATCTAGCCTCCATCCTGGACTTTGTATACTACTACCCTGCTTTTTAGTGAAAAGATAAAAATCAGATTTTACCTGTTTCTCAGCAAGGTGTGAGTACACACCAGACAGGAAGGCTCCACCTTCAATTTAGTATCACCACAATCAGCATGGATTGTTCCAGTCTTTGACAACAACTGATGAAAGACATTTAGTCGAAAGGATATAGGGTAATAACAGGACCCAAAAATGAAAAAACAAACAAGCTTGAGCCTTAATGAAATCCGAGCACATGCCCAAGTTGACTTGACCAAGACTTAGGTCATCTGAGTCATCCCCACAAACATCGGTAAACTATTATAATTGCCCGCAAAATGCACTTTCCTGAGGAAATCAACACAAATCTCTACATCATTTCCAAATTTATGCTTCATTATCAACTTCAGCACAAACCCAGCTCCATCTCAGTTACCAGCAAACCCTAACTCAATTCCTTCTCAAGCTTACAGTCCATAAAGGAGATCACAAAAGTTTTCCACTTCCATATGCAAAAAAATAAAATGATTTTCTTCTTTGGTAGATATATTCAGAAGACTAAATAAACCATCAAGAAACAGTGATAGCTAATCACACAAACACAAATAAATATATGACCACTTTCATAATACAGAAATGAAACTTTCCAACTCAGATCAACTTCAATTTGAACCCAAATTAGTTTGATACAAAGAAACAGAACATTTATTGCATACCAAAAGAGATGCTTCACCACTAGAAAGCATAACTAAAGACATCTGAAATTTAAAATCCAAAAGCAGAATAAGCATCACACCTTTACGATGTGAATATACTCCTTTTAACAAAGATTATATAATTTTGTTCCTTCATAAATTTCTAAAGAAAGCTATTGGCATACAACTCCTTTGTCTACCTACAGTTAATCTAATCATCCATTTAAGATTACTTAATCACGCAGCATCGCTTCCTATTTCTCACAGTAATCCAATTATCTGATACAAGACTTAACATAAAAGGAGAAAACCTAGCTCCCCGAGATAGTTAGCTTCTACTACATTATTACTCTAGCCTTTCACGAGTTAAGTGCCGCTTGTTGATTAGGAAAATTAATGGGATAAAAGCTAAATGAAGAGTGAATATTCTACGCATTTCTGGCACTTACAATCATCTAATCCATATTGATCTATATAGCCATGAATTTCGACATTAAACCATATGCATTCGTATGAAGTAAGAAACGTATTTATGCATGCATCTCGGAATCTTAGATTCACTGGCCCTTCAATAGACTAAAACCCCTTTGCTCAAATATGTGACTAGTAGAACTACATAAAGCAGAATAAACTTGCCACAACGACAACTAAACTGAAAACTCATTTCATGTTCATATTCCTAAGAATAATACAAGACTTACATACCATACAAACTTATACCAACTAAACACCATATGCATTCACATGAAGTAAGAACCATATTTATGCTTACATTTTGGTATCTTAGATTCACTGGCCTCTAAGTAGACTAGAAACCCTTTGCTCTAAAATATGTGACTAATTGAGCTACATAAAGCAGAATAAACTTGCCACAACCAAGCTAAACTGGAAAAAAAAAAATATCATGTTCATATTCCTCATAATAATCCAAGACTTATATACCACACAAACTTATACCAACTAAGGTCACATAAATCACACAAAAAAACCCAACTAACTTACTTTTTGCCTTGGTCACTTCATGCTAATACCCAATTTAATATTCAGCAATCTTGCCACAAAATTAGAAACATAAAAGTGAAAAGTTAGCATCAGAATCACAATAGCATTACAAAACTAAAATGTCTCATTATAATTCATAGTTCATAAACTAAAAAGTTTCATTATAATTCATAGTTCATAAAATATCAGAGAAACAGATAGCTTAGGGAACGCAAATTCATAAAACATTTGTCTGTCGGTTTGAGCGTACCTGGTTTCAATCATCGAAGCACACATCTTCTTGTTTCAAAAACTCTGCCATAACTTCATGATAAGTGTTTGTGGTACTCATCTTCCCCTCTGGTATTCAGTCTCTCCTAGTTAATATCTACTATTCTATGCGGGTTCTAAACAATCAACCTAATTAGATCAGATGAAAATAAATGTGAATCATCATATTTTGGTCAACAAATTCTACTTTGGTATACGCCCACTTCAGATCTGCCTGTTGCATCTTTAAATATGACATCCATTAGTCCACCATTACAAAACTTACTCAACTCATCCAACCCCATGTCCTCTTTTGTAACTTTAAGCCTTGCAAGAAACCTTGCAGCAGTGTTATCTATTTTTCCACATGCGAAATTGGAAAAGTAAAAACCAAGAGAATTATCTTCTTTCTGATATTTATCTCTCAGTTTATGAAGCTTATTTAGTATTTCCCAAGAAAGATTGTGCACCATATTTTTTTTATCTTCAAAACTTCCCTTGGAAGGTCCTCCACGATCACAACAGGTAAGTGCATATGAAGCTTCAGTAGAAGTACAAACCATGTGAACATATTTGATATTAAGATTAATTGCCATATCAATACCTTTTTTGGTTGCATGCAGTTCTTGGTATAACGGTGAAACACGTTTCAAGTCTTTAGTTATATATTCAGAACATGCAGCAATCGGCACACCTTGACGATTTCGAATGAGAACTCCAATTCATGAGTCTCCATTTCTACCATAATAACCTGCAACATTAATATAGAAAAAAGCATTTCCTACATTATAGTATGATATAACACTTTGAAATCCCTTATATGTTCTCAGAGCCCATTCTTTCCAAATCTGATCATAAGGTTTGACAATATTCTTGAAATATTCTTGAATAACAGAATCACCAAACCGGATCTCAAAATCAAAATATTGACCATTCTTGTCTTCATCTTCACTTTCAATATCAGGAAAAATGGAATCAAACTTTGTTATCAAATAATCACATTCATCTTCAGAATCAGTGTTACAATTGAATGAAATTTCATAGCCACATTTTTCGCTGCTGTAAACAACAGAAGTACAAATATAAAGACATCAATAACAAGATAGATAAAAATCAGGCATTTAAGCATTAAATCAAACAGGATATGTAAAAATCATGTATAACTAACCCTAATAAAACTTTTGAGAAATTTGAGGATAAGGCATTTGAATTATAAAGAGCAGATTCAAAACCTTCTATCAGAAAATTGAAACCTATCTTACTATAATAAAGAAAGGGTCATTTTGGTGGTCATGTGCACTTGATAAGACCGTTATACCCTTCCGAGTTATACATCATTCATGCCCTTCCGTGTTACACATTTTTTCGCTGCAAAATTTCCATCCCTACTCCTTTCTCCGTTGCCATTAATCATTCCTTCATCACAACACCATCACCACCACCGTAACCAACAACATCAACCACCTCCATAACCACCATCAAATACCCCATTCAGATCTACCCTAATCATTACCCAACCAACAACATCAATTACCACCATCAAATACTATCATTGCCAAAAATACCATCACCAAGACTAACAGAACCACCACTTAAGCCTCAAGCACCTCCAGTACCAGCCTCAACATTTGATTCCTTAATCGAGTTAAATATTATCGATATTGATAAATTTCTTCACAAACAGTTTATGAGCATTAAATGTTTGTGAAAATGCAAGGCATCTTATCAGTGGAATTGTCAAGTTATCTTTAAAATTTCTTTAGGTTTCATCGGTTTATCTTGGTGAGAACTGAGATGTGAGTGGTGGTTTGAGATTGAAGAGTGTCGAAGAACAATGGATTTCAGGGGAATATTGAAGACTAAAGAATATTGAATCCTAATAACTTGAGAGGGTTCAAAGGAAATGAAGGAGAAGGTGACTATTCCAACAACTATTTTTTAAAGCAGTGATGGTTTTTTACTAGCATCTATGGTGGATTTTGGATAAAATGGTCTTGATTAAATGGTGGCTTTATGAGTATAGTTCTTGAAATGTGAATGAAAACGAGAACAAACTTTGAAGTCTAACTATTAGTGCTACAAAGAAGTGGGGTTTCTTGATGAGAATCAAAGGGAACTGATTGGGATTTTTGAAAGAGTAAAAGGGATGACTGGTGATTCATCTGATATGGGTAAGTAGTGACTTTTTACTGCTAACTCTTTCAATCTTTGATTAAGTAAGTTGACAGCGATAAAGCTACATCCTTATGTTGGTTGTATTGGGGAGTATATGAACCAAGTTCTCCAGCAATTAAATAGTGCAGAACAGAAGGTTATATCGTTAGTCAGTATGGTTATTTTCTCGAGATTAAAGAGGTCTACATAGTTTTGTTACCGGTAGTTAAGTGGGGAAAGGAGTTAGGTGTTGAATACAAATTAAAGTGATTAAATATCTTTATATTGGCCCGTAACCGAGAGATCTCCTAATACAAATGCGCTGTATTGCAGATAGGGCAAGACCATAAACTGAAAATGAAAGACCACAGTTCCTTGAGAAACAAATGTGAATAAAGAATATGTGATGCAACTAAAATGATATATTTTGTGGGTTTCGAAACGGAACAACACTCGCATCGGGCGTGCTTCTTTACTAGTTAACAATAATGAAAAGAGAAGATGGGGTATTGAGATAGAACTAAACCCTGGATTTGCAGTATTTTGAAAAAAACCGCAGAGATACAAAGAAGAAGACAGATAACCAAATACATCAACATATAAAAAAATAATAATTAAAGAAGAAAATCATATACCTCATGGCTCCGAATTAGCGAACACCTCCTCCTAATAATCCACCCACAGAAATCAATATTGATCAGAATCCATACACTTTCAAGATACCAAAATCTCTCAACAAGAAAATAAGAAAATTATTCAAATCAAATCCAAAAGAATAAAGACATTACACTCACCGAAATATGTGAAATCTAACATATCCCCAATAAACAGAGGAGGAGGAGAAACGAAAGCAAAAAAGGTAGAAGCGTTATTCATCTCTATAGGAATATTTTATATTTTTTTCATGAAGGAAACCTAAACATACGACATCGGTTAAGGGACAGTAGCAACCAAGTCTAGGTCGTCTAGCCGTCTGGGTACATACTCCACAATGGGCACTTGGGGTTCCGAATTGGTCCGGTTTTCACGTTATATTTTTTTCATACTTACATAGTCATCGTCTGTCATTTTGATAATATCAGGAGGATAAGTGTTCATATAATAAAAATTGTTTACTTCAAAGTCTTGCTTTTTTTTTTGCTAGAGCATGAGCCACACTATTGCTTAACCTATGAACTTCCTTACAAAACCAGAAATTATACATAAAAAACTTATTCTTAACAGCTGAAAGTAAATGTTGGTTATGCTAGTGAATCTGTGATTCCTCACTGTGAAGGGAGTTCACCACATTATCACAATCCATTTCAAAAACCACATTATTGTAATCTAGATCTTCAATCCATTCTACTGCCAATAACAATGCTTTGCACTCAAAGTATTCTACTCCAAATTCTGCATCCACTTCCTCATCTAGATTAACCACCTTTGACCCCTAAGATGGTACCTGCACAATCACGAATAATCAGTCCAACACTTCCCTTTTTAGTACCATACATATAAGACACATCAATATTAATTTTGACATATCATGTGTCAGGTGGTATCCAAGCCTTTATAATCTCATGTTGACTCTTATTCATCCTAGCAGTAGTTGTTGAAAGATTACACTGTTGGAACATATTTTGAATTCTTATTGTACTATTAGCATTTGGTTTGGCATCCTGGAAATCCAGATTGCATTTATCTTTCCAAATGTACCAGATAGTGCACATCAGATTACAAGTATAGCTTTCTGTATCAAAACCGACAAACTGTTCATTAGTATCATGATTTGTGAACCAACTTACCAACCATTCATGGAAGGAACTGAAATCCTACAAAACATGGGAAATATTAACATTCATACCTAACCAGATTGACCTAAGATAAGGGCAATCTCTAAAAATATGACTAGTGGTTTCCACATAATGATTACAGAAACTACAATGATGCTCAATATCATATTTATAAACTGAGATTTTCTCTCTTGTTGGTACTATATCTTTCAAACATTTCCAAAAAAATAGTTGCACTCTTTGAGGAACTCTCATATGCCAGAGATTCTTCCATACCTCCCTAGGTATTACTTCATCATTTATAGCACTATTGACATAATCAGAACACAAAAGTGTTGTAAGCACTTTTGACAGAGAACTTACCTTTCCTATCAGGCTTCCAAACTAGGTAATCTTGGCCAGTTAAAGGAATATTCATACTAAGAATAAACATAGAGGTAATAAAATCATTATTCCAAACTCTAGAATTAGGGAGTAAAAGATCACAAACCAAGGTATAAGTATTTAGACTAGAAAATCCCATAACTGGTAAAGGTGGATTATTGTAACCTATAATCCAATTATGTAGCCATATATAAATTTTTGTGCCACATTGAACAATCCACATGGAACGTTGTTGGACAACTTCAAGACCTGAGTATATACTTCTCCAAATCCAATAAAAATCATCCTTAAGCTTGTCAAGGTGAAGTAAACTACCATTCTTACCATATTTGGATCTAATAATCCGCATACAAAGAGAATCACTGTCATTACAAGCCTTCCAAGCAAGTTTAGTGAGCATAACAGTATTAAAATGCTCAAGATTTTTGAAGGCTAGACCACCTAAAGATTTAGATATACTAAGTTTATTCCAACCCATAGGACAATGACCTCTATTATTTTGATGACCCCACCAAAAATGCCTTTGAATGGAATCCATTTTATCAATCATTGTCATAGGAATTCTAAAACTACCCATTTGATGAGTTGGTAAGGCATTTAGAACATGTTTCACCATAGTAGTCCTAGCAAAGTGATTCATGGTTTTCCCTTTCCAAGTTTTGGGCCTAGAGCCAAAGGAATGCATAACTGGATTGAAAGCTTTAGTTTTGTTTCTACCTATCAATAGAGTAACACCAAGATATTTATCAGTATCTTTCATTTTAGACAAGTTTTGGGCCTAGTATTTTGCTATTTAGCAACAAGTTTAAAAGCAAGAGAACCATGAATATCATTGTTCCAAGCAACTTTTAGTTGATTTCTAAAAGCAAAGTGTTTCATCCACATAGTAAAAAAATTAAAAGGTCTCCAAGAATTATAATTACCAACCTCAGTGGGAAATAAAAGAATTGGACAGTGATCAGAACCAGCTTGAACTAGATGAGACAATTTCGCTTTAGGGAAATTCATACACCAATAATTATTTCCTATGGCCATATCAATTCTAGATTTCCTGACTCCAGTTCCAAATTTGTTACTAGACCAGGTAAAATTCCTACTAGTATAGCCAAGATCCATAAGACCTTAATTGTTCATCTGGTCTTGAACATATTTATCCTCAACAGAATAGTCTGAGTTATTATGCAAATCATGAATATGGAAATTAAGATCACCTATCACTAGCCATGGTTGCATTATATTTTCACTAATTCTTAACAAATAGTCCCATTGTTCCCTTTTTTAATCAAAATAGGTAGAACCATACATGAAAATAATTAGAACCTCTGGTTTACTATGATCAATTCTTGTAAATATATGAAACATATTATTTGAAACATCTTGAACATCACAGATAATACCATCTTTTCACATAATAATCAAACCACCAACAAGACCTACTATATCAATACAAACATGGTTACAGTAGTTTAAAGAATTAGCAAAAGTTCTCATCCTATCACAATCAATTTTAGTGTCAGAGAGGAATAAGAAATCAAGAGATTATTTTTTAACAAGAACAAAGAGTTAGTCCCTGGTGAATTTTTGGGCCAAGCATTGGACATTCCAAGCTAAAAATTTCATAGTTGTGTAAGAACAATAGCAAAGAGCAAATTTATGCAATTTCCAAGTTAAATAGTTGTGTAAGAAGGTTAACAAATTAGCAGATACCTCATTCATTTCATGAAAGGACTCCCTTGCAATTGGATATCCTTCCTCATCCAAGTCATGGTCCATGCCATAAATGTCGCCAGATGAATTAGTAGTTCCAGTGTTATGACCAATGATATGCATGTGGAGTTCATGATTTTGAATAACAAGACTAGGAGGGTTTCTAGAGATGTTAACATTGTTGCTATCATCACCTATTGACCTCTTCGACCTTCTTTTCTCTTCTTGTTCCTCAGCTTATGCATAAAGTTGTCTCTGGCTAGCTTCACATATTTGTTTCAACATTAAATCCAAATCATCAATTATCTCAACTCCATACTTCTTAGATGATTCATTATAATAGTTGATATACTCTTCATTAGTAGATCTTCTTACTTTAAGATCTTTAGCTACAATATGACACTCCTCATCATCATGATCAACTTTAAAACACTTTGGACATAGAGAATTTGGTTGTCTCTCCCAGTGATATCTAACCCCAAGCTAGTAACACCACTAGATGTTGTATTCCACCAGCCACCTCTATATAGAAGTTTTTTAAGATCTATCTTCACCCTTGAAGTAATCATACTGCCATATCCAGGCCTACAATTTTCTGGAATTGTATGAATTTTTGGACCTAGCTCCTCCAATGCTTAATTCACCACTTGCACATAGTGATGTTCAATAAAAAGATTTTTAAACTAAACATTCTATTCATGATGTGAAAAAGTTTGATCCTTGACAGTAATAAATGAACCATACTTCTTTTAGTTGAGATGACACTTTGCAACATTCCATGGAATTATTTTAAGCACAACTTTCATCACTTTTTTGGTACTAAACTTGAAAAGAAAGATGTTCTTGTCTAGACCATGGATCTCCTTAGTTTTGTATTCTCTCCATAGTTGCAGAATATCCTTTCTTACAGTTTCAGTTTCAACTGGATCTTTTGAGAAAAGTTTACCAATAAGAGTGTTCTTCCATTCTTCAGTAGCTACAGTAAATCTCTTGATGTACCCACAGGACGCCTCATTTGTTTAGCACCAAAATATCGAATCTTAGTTCTTTGCATTTGAGAAGTAATACCAGAAACTTGGTTATTTGAAGATGAAGCCACTTCTGTGAAAACTATAAATTGGAATTTTCTTCTACAATATGATTTGAGAAAAGTCTCTGATTTATTTCTCTTATATTATAAAATATACAAAACCCTTAAAAAATAATCATAATTTGTTGTATTGAGATAACTATGTTAAGTAATATTAGGAAGGAAAATCCTCTGAAAATATGAAGAATAATTCTCTACATGGAATAGAATAAGAGTCAACTGATACGTAATCTCAAAGGAAAAACTTCTGAAAAGATGAAACAATTCTATGGAAAAGTCGTTGAAATTGGGATGAAAGAAAAATAACAATTAAGATTAGGAAAATTGAAAAAAGAGAAAACAAATTGAATTAAAACTTTTAGTCCTTGTAATCATGAGGGAAAAACGAATTCTAAAGAGGAGGAAACTTCAAAGATTCATGAGATTTAAAAAAAAAATGGAATTTAGTTAACTTAGTTTTTCGCCCGATTTTCAGAGCTATTTTACTTTGGTTACTATTAGAGCATTGCTCGGTCGAACTCGCATGCGTTTCTATCTAAAGCATGTTTGTCAATGTTAGTGATCAAAACTATAAAGTCTTGATTTCTAGTCTACTATAGCTAAGGTCTCGGACTAGGATAAAAAGTGTAGTTAAGCTCAAGAACTCCATGGAAATCATCATACAAGATGAAGGACTACTCAAGGAACTAGTGGATCTTCATCGACTAAAAGGTATGTGGAGACTTGAACTTATCTATCACTCAAAAATATATCTACTCTATCTCCTATCTTGAGACAAAAGTCGTATTACTATATAGACTACGATTATACACATATGATATTTCGAGTTGAGTATATCTCGCTTATCTATTTCTCAAAATATGTGTTGGTAAAGCTTTCGCTTTATCCAAGTTCATCTTTACCTAGTGACGAAAGTCATGTTATGTTTCAATTATTTTGGAAATCGCTCTGATGAAAAATAGTTTGTGAATAACAACTATATAACGTCCTCTGAGAATGTTTCAATGATTGAAATAAAAGTTTAGACAATATAACCATTGGAGGATATAAGCATTATTGTGGTAACACATATATGTATAAGTCCTTATTGATTGAACCGAAGTTTATGAACTTTGTTGATCAAGTGAAAACGGAGTAGTGCGTGAGCTCAGTCCACGAACTCAGCATACAAGCTCAGTCCGCGAACCTAGTCCGCGAACTGGCATAGTTCTCGAACCCGAGAATTTCTGCTGGAGTTTGTGAACTCCGTCCGGGAAATTAAGTCCGTGAACTTGAGTAGGTTATGTCTAAAAACGATGTTTGTGAACTTATCTTAATAAACTAAGGAATGTTATTGCAAACCATGGCTTTATAATTAATGAATCGATTCGAGTGAATCACATTATTTTTGCTTCAATTGTGTCTTGTGTAGTACATAAAGATCTAAGCAATTGAACAACTCTCTAACTAGTTCATTTGAGTCATTTGGACTAGTTATGGTGAAGAAGAATATGGTTAATATGAAAGTTATCGTTTGTCTAACCATTTGGTTAACTAGTGTTTAACCAACTAATGTGCAAGTTTGGGTACGGTTACACGAACCTAAAATCATCTAGTACATGTGTGTATGACAAGCTAAGTTTTCAATCTAACGGTTGATAAATATTAGCTTGAATCTAATTAGGTTTTCATCTAACGGTGAATATTGAATGCTTTGTTACTAAGCTAACGTTGATTGTTAATCCTGATTTGAAGACTATATAAGGGAGAACTCTAGCAACTGGGAAACATAATCCCCACACATTCTGTGTGATACTAGTTATGCTAATCTAGAGTCGATTCTCTATTAACCTTTGGTTTTCTTCTTCTAAAACCAGGTTAACGACTTAAAGACTTCATTGGGATTGTGAAGCTAGACCGATACTACTTTTCTTGTAGTTGTGTGATCTGATCTTGTTATTTCTATCGTACGAGTACAATTGTAATAATTGTCTTGAGATTTCAATCTCCGATATGCAAGATATAAAATTAGTCACAAACATCTTCGTCTCATCGTTTGTGATTCCACAAAATCTTTTTTCGCTACGTCGATTAAGACTATTGTGAGGTGATTGATAAAACTGAGCTGTTTTTCGGGAATATAAGTCTAGTTTTATTGATTGGTTCCTATTCACCTTGATTTATCAAAAGACAGAACAAAACTCATAGGTTTATTCGTGGGAGACGAATTTATCTATTACTGTATACTTTTCTGTGTGATACAGATTTGTTTATTAAAGTCTTCGACTTTGAGTCGTAGTAGCTCTTGGTTGTGGGTGAGATCAACTAAGGGAATCAAGTGCACAGTATCCCGCTAGGATCAGAGGCGTAGGAGCATAACTGTACCTTGGATCAGTGTGAGATTAGTTGGGGTTCAACTATAGTCCAGACCGAAGTTAATTTGGAGTAGGCTAGTGTCTGTAGCGGCTTAATACAGTGTATGTTTATCTGGAATAGGTCCCGGGGTTTTTCTGCATTTGAAGTTTCCTCGTTAACAAAATTCTGGTGTCTGTGTTATTTCTTTTATGTATTATATTTCGTTATATAATTGAAATAATACAGGTTTTGCGTTGTTCAATCAATTAGAATATCCGACTATATTGGGTGTTGATTTAAATTGATTGACACTTAGATATTGGTCTTTGGTACCATCCAAGTTATCTCTCTTTGATTAAGACTCGCAGATTGTATTTAATTGAGCAAATCAAATTGAGAAATTGAGATAATAACTCCTTGAGATATTTTCTATTGATTGAGTCTGACTATTTAGTTGATTCTCTAGAAAGTAACTCGGAGTTGTCCATATGGATTGCTAATTGAAATATTAGGTGTGGTTGTTAAACCCTCGCTTTTTCAAATGGTATCAGAGCAGGCAAACACGTTCAAGACCTTAGAAGTATGTGCTTGTTGCGATCTGACTCTATGCACAAAAGTAGTATCTCTAATAAACGCGTCACCAGAAATAAAAAATCTTTCTCATCTATTTCTATTAAAGAGAAAGATTCTTCAATCTTGAACGTAGATGAACCTTGTGTTCAAAATAGAAAGACAAATTCTGACATGTATTGTCCCGATTACTTTCCAAAAGAGTCTATTTCTCAAAATAAATGGGAAACAGCTGGAGAGAGTGAGTTGATTCTAAATCTTGTTAGAATCAAAGCTGATAGACTCAATCGGATGAAACAACACATCAATGTTCTTCTTGGTATGATAAGAGACTGCAAATACAAATAAAATACTGAAGATCATTCTTCGTGTATAACTCATGAGGCAAGCCCTAAAAAGGTTGCATTGGAAATAGAACATCACTTGAGTAAGCTCTCTATTCAAGGATGCTCTAAGCAGTACAATATACCAATTGCTTCTACCACAATTGAAAATGCTCCAGCGCCAGAAGTAAAAATGGAGTCCCTTCCAATTAAGAAAGATGTGTTAGTCTCCTATGATCAAGGAATTTCCACACCATATGGAAGGAAGAAATCTCCTGAAAATAATGTTAAGACTAAACATCCTAATCACTCGTGTGATCAGAAAGTATGTCTCTTATGCAAAGCAAAAGGTTCTCTTAAACAAAAGAGAAACTCTAGGTTGAATAAAAATTCTCTTGTTCAACTTCAACACACCTTAGACTTAATCCTCAAAGGTATAACTGACATTCGTATGTCGAAACCCATTGGTTTTCATACGTACCATGTGTATGTTACTAGGAAGGTCAGTTCAATGAGTTCCTCAAATGTTCAAAAGCATAACAGAAGTCTTAATAAGAGTCGTGTAAGGAAAGACCAAGTTGTTTGCTCTAAAAATAATAAATCCCTTGATTTGAAAGAAATTCACGGAGAAAGAAGGAAGATTGATGATATGAGAAAAAACCTGATAAAGATAATTCAAGGGTACAAATAAATTATCAAAAGGTTGTCATCCACCTCAAGTCAAGATTTTTCTGGTAAGAACTCAAACTATGTCTCATATTTTGATGACATTAAGTTTATGATAATTTCTCAAATCAAAATGGATCCCTCTAAAAATTCAGGAGGAAAAAGAGACTTGATCATAAACACAGTTCCTTGAATGAGCTCAGAGCTCACACTTGTGCTAATTAATCACAAGGATTAGGAACTTTCTCATAAAAATCCTGCTGGGCAAGATGTATAAAAATCAAATGTACTTTGGCAATTTGCGTTTTGCATAGTTGAGCTATTCTCTTATCGTTTTTAGCCAAACTAGTGCCAGCAGACAATATTGCCTAAAAAGTATTTGCAATATCTTTTATTGTTTTCCCTATTTAAATTGTCTTGAGTTTTTCCTTGGAGGGTGTACTGTGTTCGTATGTGTACATGGGTTACCATCTCGAGTCTACAGTTTGAAAACCCTAAAAACCTTCCTTCCTAAAAATCTTTAAATAGCCGACCTATTGAGTTAAAGTCACGTAAGCATACTTTAGGTTATCTGGGCTATCAAGGATTCTTCCTCTTCATCTCTTCATGGTGATTTCTCCAAAGGATACCTTGATAAAGGTTTTGGTTTTGAATCAAAAATAAGGAAGAAAAGAACTCTTATAGAAGATGGTGCACCTAATGCCTCATGTTTTTATTCCTACTCACATCAAGATGTTGAGAATGAGGATATGGTTTCTGCTGAAGTGGTTCATGACTTTCTTAAATACTTTGAGAAAGAAAAACTGCAACTTGTTGATACAATGAAGGATCTTGATGTGGTTAGAAGTGAGTTGAAAAAGGTTACTACCAACCTTGGTCTCATGAAGCCATTGGTTAAAGAACTTCTCAATAAGGATATCTTCTCCGAAGACGCAGTTGATAATATGGATCACGAGCTCATAAGTCTTGAAACCCGTGAAGCTGTCGAGCGTGAAATTTAGCTTATGATCGGTTTCTAGTATACATGTTTGAGCTTATTTTGCCTAGTAAATCTTCTATTTTTCTGTTTTGTTTAGAAGAATAATTAGTGTTTTGGAATAGCCATTATTGTGATTACACATAGCTATGTCCAAAGTTTTTATCTTCTTGTTTTTAGATTTATTGGTTTAAATTCTAAATATGTTTGGAAGATGATGATTGCAATATTAATCTTTATGGTTTTATATATTGCAATATTTTGATGGGATATGTGTGTTTACGTCCATGAATTTAATTGTTCCGTATTTTGTCAAAAGTAAAGTCGTTCGTGAATTGATATGCAAGTATTGATAAAAGAATGAATAAACTTTTGACAAACATAAAAGTTAAGCCTATATTGTCAATTATTGATATAAGATAGTGTTAGAGCATTTCTCGGTCAAACTCGCATTCGTTGTTATCTCAAGCATGTTTGTCAATGTTAGTGATCAAAACTATAAAGTCTTGATTTCTAGTCTACTATAGTTAAGGTCTCGGACTAGGATAGAAAGTGTAGTTGAGCTCAAGACTCCATGGAAATCATCATACAAGATGAAGGACTACTCAAGGAACCAGTGGATCTTCATCGACTAAAAGTTATGTGGAGACTTGAACTTATCTATCACTCAAAAGTCTATCGACTCTATCGCCTATCTTTGAGACAAAAGTCATTTTACTATATAGACTAAGAATATGCACATGTGACATTTCGGGCTTAGTATATCTCGCTTATCTATTTATCAAAATGGGTGTTGGTAAATCTTTCGCTTTAGACAAGTTCATCTTTGCCTAGTGACGAAAGTCATGTTAAGTTTCAATCTTATTGGAAAATGTTCTAACGAAAAATAGTTTGTGAATAACAACTATATAACGCCCTCTGAGAATGTTTCAATGATTGAAATGAGAGTTTAGACTATATAACCATTGGGGGATATAAACATTATTATGGCAACACATATATGTATAAGTCCTTAGCACTTGAACCGAAGTTTGCAAACTTTGTTGATCAAGTGGAACCGGAACGTGAGCAACAACTCAGTCCGCGAAACCAGTCTGCGAACTGGCATAGTTCTCAAACCCGAGAATTTTTGCTGGAGTTGTAGCTCATGTGCAGTCCACGAACTGACGGAATCTCTCGAACCTGAGAATTTCTGCTGGAGTTTATAACTTCAACCGGTTAGATTGAGTATGTGAACTCATTCCGCGAACTCAAGAGGTTATGTCTGAAAACGTTGTTCGTGAACTTATTATATATTACTAAGGGATGCTTTTGCAAACCGTGGCTTTATAGTTCATGATTAATGATTTGAATGAATCACATCATTTTTGATTCAATTGTGTCTCTTATAGTACTTAATATCTCATAGAAATTGAACAACTCTCTAACTAGTTCATTTGAGTCATTTGGACTAGTTATGGTGAAGAAGAATATGGTTGATATGAAAGTTATCATTTGGCTAAACATTTGGTTGACTAATATTGAACCAACCATTGTACACGTTTGGGTACGGTTACACAAACCCAAAATCGTCAAGTACATGTGTGTATGGCAAGCTAAGTTTTTGATCTAACGGTTGAGGAATATTATCTTGTATCTAATCAGGTTTTCATCTAACGGTGAATATTGAATGCTTTGTTACTAAGCTAACATTGATTGCAAACCCTGATTTGAAGACTATATAAGGGGAACTCTAGCTATTGGAAAAACTAATCCCCACATACTTTTCTTGTGTGATACTAGTTTTTTCTAAGCTAGAGTCGATCTCCATTAACCCTTGAGTATTTTCTCTAAACTCGGGTTAACGACTTAAAGACTTTATTGGGATTGTGAAGCCAGACCGATACTACTTTTATCGTAGTTGTGTGATCTTATCTTGCTCTTTCTATCGTACGAGTACAATTATAATAATTGGGTTGAGATTTTATCTCCGATAGGCAAGATAAAAGTAGTCACAAACATCTTCGTCTCATTGTTTGTGATTCCTCAATAATCTTCTTCGCTGCGTCGATTAAGTTTATTGTGAGGTGATTGATGAAACTGAGTTGTTCTTCGGGAATATAAGTCTGGTTTTATCGATTGTTTCTTGTTCACCTTGATTTATCAAAAGACGGAACAAAACTTGTAGGTTTATTCGTGGGAGACGAATTTATCTATTACCTATAGACTTTTCTGTGTGAGACATATTTGTTTATTAAAGTATTCGACTTTGGGTCGTAGCAACTATTGGTTGTGGGTGAGATCAGCTAAGGGAATCAAGTGCTCAGTATCCTGCTGGGATCAGAGGCGTATGAGCATAATTGTACCTTGGATCAATGTGAGATTGGTTGGGGTTCAAATACAGTCCAGACCGAAGTTAATTGGTAGTAGGATAGTGTCTGTAGCGGCTTAATACAATGTATGTTTATTCTGTACTAGGTCCCGGGGTTTTTTTGCATTTGTGGTTTCCTCGTTAACAAAATTCTGGTGTCTGTGTTATTTCTATTCTACATTATATTTTGTTATATAATTGAAATAATATAGGTTGTGCGTTGTTCAATCGATTAGAATATCCGACCTTATTGGTTGTTGATTTAAATTGATTGACACTTGGATATTGGTCTTTGGTACCATCCAAGTTATCTCTCTTTGATTAGGCTCGCGAATTATATTTTCTTGAGTAAATAAAATCGAGAGATTGAGATAATAACTCCTTGAGTATTTTCTATTGATTGAGTCTTGTTGATTCTCTAGAAAACAACTCGGATTTGTCCATACAGATTGCTAATCGAAATATTGGGTGGTGTTGTTAGACCCCCGCTTTTTCAGATAGGTTAAAATCTTTTGTTATTCAAGGATTATGTCTATTGTGTGTCATTGTGCAAATGGTGATGGAAACATAGAATGAATCCTTGTGTATTATTGTGAGACTCCGTATTGTGTCTTATGTTGAGCACTAGACAACCAAGTTGATTATTTTTGTGATTAGCTTAGTTGTGTTCCGTAAGGTACTTTACGTCGAGTATATTGAACTAAATCAATCATCTTGTGTGATTATTTAGTTATGACTTTGTAAGTTTTTCTCATGGTTGAGCATGATTGGATGGGTTGGTTGTTTTTATGATTAACTTAGTCATCGCTCCATAGATTTTCTTATGTGAGTATAAACGATTGAATTGTTTACTTTTGTGATTAGTTTAATTGTGTATTCCGGTAAGATTAATTATGAGTCCTCTTGTGAGTAATCTAATAGACTTATTAAGTCTCCATAAGTTTAATTATGAGTCCTCTCAAATATTATCGTTCGATTTCTACTGCGTACAAAAATTGCATGATTGATGTATTGCAATATGATTGAATGTTTGTTTGGTTGAGTCTAGAATTGATTGAACATACATCTATATCTATAGCTATTTTAGGGTTTTCATCAAGCGATAACCTTGAATACGAGTAGCATGATATGACTACGGTTTGTAGTGATACACTCTTGTAATCATATGTAGACTTTGACCTTTGTCCGAATTGTCATGCGCAATGTATGATAGTTGCATTGATTAGCCTATTTCTGAAACTTAATGCTCCTAGGAATTGAACTTAATTAGCGCAAGGCATTAGGTTATTCTTTATGTAGAATTCACATACGCATCTCTAATGTATGTGATGATGACTTAGGAAATTTACGGAGTATTCTTGCAATAATGTATTCTAGGGATTTTGATGATAGCGAGATTAAATACGAATTATATTCATACTTTCAAAAACTTGTTTACAATTAAAGATGAAACCTTTACCCAATATTTCACATCCTTGATTTGCGTGCTTTATTTATTTGTTTTGTTTTTACTTTTATTACTTGCATAAAAATCAGAAAAATCCCCCAGTGTTTTACATAAAAAACCGAAACATATTGACAACCAAGACCTCTATGTGGGAACGATCCTTTCTTTCCCTTGCTATATTATATATTTTGAGTAGTAAGAAAGTGTAATTTATTTTTTATGCATACGACATCGATCAACGATTGAATTGATTACTTTTGTGATTAGTTTAATTGTGTATTCCGGTTAGATTAATTATGAGTTCTCTTGTGAATAATCTAATTGAGTTATTAAGTCTCCATAAGTTTACTTGTGTTGAGCATATTTAGTCAAATTAATCTTGGTTCGCATTGGTTAATATGATTTAATATTTCTTGTTGGATTCCAAATTCATACTTGTATGTAATTTGTTGAGTCTAAAGAAATCCTTCTTTTCTTTTGAAATTAAGGTCGCTCTTGTTGTTCCCTTGGGAATGACATTTTATGGGGGAGAGTTCTTTTGAACTTGTGCTTAATTGCCAAATCTTTGTGGGGAGTGCGGCTGTGGAATATTAGAGGGTTATCTTGTATCTTTATAAACTCCTTGATGAATGCATTTAGCTTAGGCTTTATGATTGCATCTAAACAAGATGATATACATTTACCTTTTGTCATGAAATGTCTCTTACAGAAATTTCATTAGGATCCCGTTCTTGTACCTTTGCCAATTTTATTGACAAAAAGGGGGAGAATTAATATGTAGTTCATACTACAAATATATATGGTTTTCGGATCATTATGTAAGGGGGAGTGGTTTCCATGTGAGATGGAGTATTGACTAAGGGGGAATGAAGTATCACCATAGTATTGTTGATAAAGTAGTTGATTGTAAATAATTCACTGTTTGGTATGAAAGAAGTTCTCAACTGATGGAAAAAAAATGTACTGGGAACCAATATTTTTGAACTGCAACTTGACTCCCTTCCTCTAGTCTGCAACATTTTTTTTGTCAATCCTCTAAATAGATTTGAACATAGTCCCTTAGTCGCTCCCATTATCTCTGCAGTCGCACGCCACAAACCAATCCCAGTTAAACAAAAAAAGACCTTCATAATGTAACACGAACATAAATAAGTGTAAGAGGTATATATTTTCACTTAGTCGACTGGTGGAGGTTTCAATTCACACCAAAAGAGAAAAAGAGCTTTACTGGAGTAGAGTTACCAAATTAGTTTTTCGTTTTTTTAAAGCGAAAGAGAATATTATACCTAAGAACACCTCCACCAGTTCAATAGACAGCCATACGAGTGGATGGTCCAAAGAGCGGTGTCACTACACAGAAAACATCACTCCATAACAGACCTAATCATCTTTGAATTCATTAGTATTTTCCTTGTTCTCAGCTGAGAATAGTGGTTATGATAAAGATTTTTCCCTTCCAATCAACACTCATAATAACTCTAACTCCACATGGTCTTGGAGGAGTATTAGTTCCGAGCTTCATTTCATCAAAAGATTTAGTTGTTGGTCTGTTGGAAATGGCCAAAAAATTATGATTTGGAAAGACAAGTGGATTGAAGAATTAGATACTCCCCCAAGTCCAAGAACTGGAGCAACAAATATCAAGAGTATGTTTTTGTTCATTAACTTTTTGATACTGTTACAGGGGGTGGAATATAAATCTTATGTACAATATTTTTGAAGACTCTACTGCAAGTCTCATTCAGAAACTCTCTATTCATAGTAACTTCAATAACATGATGGTTTGGTTGCTTGAAAAGAATGGAAGGTTCACCGTTAAATCAACATACAGGAAAGTGGTTGAGGAAAATATTGTTAATGAAACTGTAGGTCAAAGAATGCAAGGAATATACAAGAAGCTCTGGAAGCTAAAAATTCTACCAAGAATAAACTTCACAATGTTATTCAAGATGGAGACTTTTCTTGCCCTTTCTGTGCACAACATCTTGAAACGCCTGCTCATAGTATTCTGGCTGGTCCTTTTTCCAAATCAATATGGTTTGCAGTTCTGGGTATTCATACTCCAAATAATGTTTCCTTGAAGGACTGGTTATTGCTTGGTGTATTTGATCTGCCAGATGTGAGAAAGTTTTCAATAATTCACATTTTACTCCAGAGACAGTGATTCAGAGATCCAAAAAAGAGATTGCAGAATATGAAACAATGCCATCCGCTTCAGCATACAATGCACCTACTATGGAGTCAGAGAAAATATGCATTGGTCTCCCCCACAATGGGGTTTCTTTAAAATAAATATTGATGGCTCTTATTTGCATTCTAATAATTCGGGAGGAATTGGACTAATTATCCGTGATTTTGCAGGTACACACAGGGGCTCAAAATGCCTCTATGTAACGAGGCTGTCAAGTGCAGAACATGCTGAAAGCAAAGCGTTATGGGAAGCAACAAAATGGGCAGAAGAAAAAGCTATGCAGCAAGTAGTTTTCGAGATGGACTCAAAGATTGTGGTAGATGCAATTAATATCTACAGCTTAAACATTGATTGGAGACTATGTAATTTAATTCTAGATATTAATTTTCCTTTTTAGAAGGTTTAACTCTTGGCATTGTGTTTATGTGCCTAAAGAGAAAAATAAGGTAGCGGATTCTTTATAAGACTTGCTAGAATAGAGTGTTCGAGTAGAGTGTGGTTTCTAGAACCTCCACAAGAGATCTCTGCCAAAGTGCAGGAAGAAACAAACTTTGTACTCTCCCATTCTTAATTAAATTCATCTTTTCAGTTTCAAAAAAAAAGAACACAAGTACTTGTATGGAATAACAATGAGGTCTTGTTCCTTCTTCACGAATCATCAATCCCAAACTTGGTCTTTATATTTTTTTATACTTCCACAATAAACCCATGAAGTTACAAACCAGTGGACAACCATATAATCATATACTCCAAGACTCTGTATTTGTTCAAACCAATTACCACTCTTTAACCAACTGATAGCTCTTTGGTTCACTTGTAGAATCATATATAAGCAATTCCAACTTGCACCAGACATTTACAGGATGTACATCCGTTTTATCAAGATTATAAGAAGCACTAAAATTTATATGGAAGAACATTGGGGAATGACTGATAAGATAGGAAGCAACGATGTAAACCTCATATATAGAACAAACACCAAGAAAGAGTTCACCAAGATCTGCAGTTCTCGAAGAAAGTGATACATAAAGCAAAAAGCAAAACAATAAGGCACCTTAAGGTACAACTCTGAAGACAATAACTACCAAATAAGATTTCCAATTAACAGGGTTAAGCAAGTAAAAATTTGTAAACAGAAACATGAAAACCCAAAATCCAACATAAGTTTTTAAAGAAACTTCAACAAAACAGCAACACATCTTTGCTGCCACTGCCTGTCAAGCACCCAGGTTTGCAACTGGATGTGTAAAAAAACAAAGGTAAAACAAAACAAAAGACTGCACTGATACCTAATCAACGAAAACCAAAAACAAAACTAGCTCCTAGCAAAGAAATAAAGACAATCCCCTCTTGCAAACCCTCTTAGCACCATCCCTCTAGTTAAAAGCACACTTCATTTCTTCTTGACAGCAGACTTGGTAACGTTGGCTCATGTTGGGTTGTATATATTAGGTTTACAAGCCTTTCTGAATTTCTAGTAATTTCCATCAACATATCATTTTTAACCAATTATCAATCTAGCCTCCATCCTGGACTTTGTATACTACTACCCTGCTTTTTAGTGAAAAGATAAAAATCAAATTTTACCTGTTTTTCAGCAAGGTGTGAGTACACACCGGATAGGAAGGCTCCACCTTCAATTTAGTATCACCACAATCAGCATGGACTGTTCCAGTCTTTGACAACAACTGATGAAAGACATTTCGTCGACAGGATATAGTGTAATAACAGGACCCAAAAATGAAAAAACAAACAAGCTTGAGCCTTAATGAAATCCGAGCACATGCCCAGGTTGACTTGACCAAGACTTAGGTCATCTAAGTCATCCCCACAAACATCGGTAAACTATTATAATTCCCCGCAAAACACACTTTCCTGAGGAAATCAACACAAATCTCTGCATCATTTCCAAATTTCTGCTTCATTATCAACTTCAGCACAAACCCAGCTCCATCTCAGTTACCAGCAAACCCTAACTCAATTCCTTCTCAAGCTTACAGTCCATAAAGGAGATCACAAAAGTTTTCCACTTCCATATGCAAAAAAATAAAATGATTTTCTTCTTTGGTAGATATATTCAGAAGACTAAATAAACCATCAAGAAACTGTGATATCTAATCACACAAACACAAAGAAATATATGACCACTTTAATAATACAGAAATGAAACTTTCCAACTCAGAGCAACTTCAATTTGAACCCAAATTAGTTTGATACAAAAAAAAACAGAACATTTATTGCATACCAAAAGAGATGCTTCACCACTAGGAAGCATAACTAAAGACATCTGAAATTTAAAATCCAAAAGCAGAATAAGCATCACACCTTTACGATATGAATATACTCCTTTTAACAAAGATTATAGAATTTTGTTCCTTCATAAATTTCTAAAGAAAGCTATTGGCAAACAACACCTTTGTCTACCTACAGTTAATCTAATCATCCATTTAAGATTACTTAATCACGCAACATAGCTTCCTAGTTCTCACAGTAATCCAATTATCGGATACAAGACTTAACATAAAAGGAGGAAACCTAGCTCCCCGAGATAGTTAGCTGCTACTACATTATTACTCTAGCCTTTCATGAGTTAAGTGCCGCTTGTTGATCAGGAAAATTAATGGGCTAAAAGCTAAACGAAGAGTGAATATTCTACGCATTTCTGGTACTTACAATCATCTAATCCATATTGATCTATATAGCCATGAATTTCGACATTAAACCATATGCATTCGTATGAAGTAAGAAATGTATTTATGCCTGCATCTCGGAATCTTAGATTCATTGGCCCTTCAATAGACTAAAACCCCTTTGCTCAAATATGTGACTAGTAGAACTACATAAAGCAGAATAAACTTGCCACAACCACAGCTAAACTGAAAACTCATTTCATGTTCATATTCCTAAGAATAATACAAGACTTACATACCATACAAATTTATACCAACTAAACACCATATGCATTCACATGAAGTAAGAACCATATTTATGCTTACATTTTGGTATCTTAGATTCACTGGCCTCTAAGTAGACTAGAAACCCTTTGCTCTAAAATATGTGACTAATTGAGCTACATAAAGCAGAATAAACTTGCCACAACCAAGCTAAACTAGAAGAAAAAAAATATCATGTTCATATTCCCCATAATAATCCAAGACTTATATACCACACAAACTTATACCAATACTGCACAAACTTATACAAACTAAGGTCACAGAAATCACACAAAAAAACCCAACTAACTTACTTTTTGCCTTGGTCACTTCAGGCTAATACCCAATTTAATATTCAGCAATCTTGCCACAAAATTAGAAACATAAAAGTGCAAAGTTAGCATCAGAATCACAATAGCATTACAAAACTAAAATGTCTCATTATAATTCATAGTTCATAAACTAAAAAGTCTCATTATAATTCATAGTTCATAAACCATCAGAGAAACAGATAGCTTAGGGAGCGTAAATTCATAAAACATCGAAGCACACATCTTCTTGTTTCAAAAACTCTGCCATAACTTCATGATAAGTGTTTGTGGTACTCATCTTCCCCTCTGGTATTCAGTCTCTCCTAGTTAATATCTACTATACTATGCGGGTTCTAAAACAATCAACCTAATTAGATCAGATGAAAATAAATGTCAATCATCATATTTTGGTCAATAAATTCTACTTTGGTATACGCCCACTTCTGATCTGCCTGTTGCATCTTTAAATATGACATCCATTAGTCCACCATTACAAAACTTACTCAACTCATCCAACCCCATGTCCTCTTTTGTAACTTTAAGCCTTGCAAGAAACCTTGCAGCAGTGTTATCTATTTTTCCACATGCGAAATTGGAAAAGTAAAAACCAAGAGAATTATCTTCTTTCTGATATTTATCTCTCAGTTTATGAAGCTTATTTAGTATTTCCCAAGAAAGATTGTGCACCATATTTTTTTTATCTTCAAAACCGCCCTTGGAAGGTCCTCCACGATCACAACAGGTAAGTGCATATGAAGCTTCAGTAGAAGTACAAACCATGTGAACATATTTGATATTAAGATTAATTTCCATATCAATACCTTTTTTGGCTGCATGCAGTTCTTGGTATAACGGTGAAACACGTTTCAAGTCTTTAGTTATATATTCAGAACATGCAGCAATCGACACACCTTGACGATTTCGAATGAGAACTCCAATTCCCGAGTCTCCATTTCTACCATAATAACCTGCAACATTAATATAGAAAAAAGCATTTCCTACATTATAGTATGATATAACACTTCGAAATCCCTTATATGTTCTCAGAGCCCATTCTTTCCAAATATGATCATAAGGTTTGCCAATATTCTTGAATAACAGAATCACCAAATCGGATCTCAAAATCAAAATATTGACCATTCTTGTCTTCATCTTCACATTCAATATCAGGAAAAATGGAATCAAACTTTGTTATCAAATAATCACATTCATCTCCAGAATCAGTGTTACAATTGAATGAAATCTCATATCCACATGTTTCGCTACAGTAAAAAACAGAAGTACAAATATAAAGACATCAATAACAAGATAGATAAAAATCTGGCATTTAAGCATTAAATCAAACAGGATATGTAAAAATCATGTATAACTAACCCTAATAAAACTTTTGAGAAATTTGAGGATAAGGCATTTGAATTATAAATAGCAGATTCAAAACCTTCTATCAGAAAATTGAAACCTATCTTACTATAATAAAGAAAGGGGTCATTTTGGTGGTCATGTGCACTTGATAAGACCGTTATACCCTTCCGAGTTATATATCATTCATGCCCTTCCATGTTACACATTTTTCCGCTGCAAAATTTCCATCCCTACTCCTTTCTCCGTTGCCATTAATCATTCCTTCATCACAACACCATCACCACCACCGTAACCAACAACATCAACCACCTCCAGAACCACCATCAAATACCCCATTCATCTCTACCCTAATCATTACCCAACCAGCAACATCAATTACCACCATCAAATACCATCATTGCCAAAAATACCATCACCAAGACTAACAGAACCACCACTTCAGCCTCAAGCACCTCCAGTACCAGCCTCAATATTTGATTCCTTAATCGAGTTAAATATTATCGATATTGATAAATTTCTTCACAAACAGTTTATGAGAATTAAATGTTTGTGAAAATGCAAGGCATCTTATCAGTGGAATTGGCAAGTTGTCTTTAAAATTTCTTTAGGTTTCATCGGTTTATCTTGGTGAGAACTGAGATGTGAGTGGTGGTTTGAGATTGTGTCTTTAAAATTTCTTTAGGTTTCATCGGTTTATCTTGGTGAGAACTGAGATGTGAGTGTTGGTTTGAGATTGAAGAGTGTCGAAGAACAATGGATTTCAAGGGAATATTGAAGACTAAAGAATATTGAATCCTAATAACTTGAGAGGGTTCAAGGGAAAGGAAGGAGAAGGTGACTATTCCAACAACTATTTTTTAAAGCGGTGATGGTTTTTTACTAGCATCTATGGTGGATTTTGGATAAAATGGTCTTGATTAAATGGTGGATTTATGAGTATAGTTCTTGAAATGTGAATGAAAACGAGAACAAACTTTGACGTCTAACTATTAGTGCTAAAAAGAAGTGGGGTTTCTTGCTGAGAATCAAAGGGAACTGATTGGGATTTTTCGAAAGAGTAAAAGGATAACTGGTGATTCAGCTGATATGGGTAAGTAGTGACTTTTTACTGCTAACTCTTTCAATCTTGATTAAGTAAGTTGACAGCGACAAAGCTACGTCCTTATGTTGGCTGTATTGGGGAGTATATGAACCAAGTTCTCCAGCAATTAAACAGTGCAGAACAGAAGGTTATATCATTAGTCAGTATGGTTATTTTCTCGAGATTAAAGAGGTCTACATAGTTTTGTTACCGGTAGTTGAGTGGGGAAAGGAGTTAGGTGTCGAATACAAATTAAAGTTATTAAATATCTTCATATTGGCCCGTAACAGAGAGATCTCCTAATACAAATGCGTTGTATTGCAGATAGGGCTAGACCATAAACTGAAAATGAAAGACCACGGTTCCTTGAGAAACAAATGTGAATAAAGAGTAGGTGATGCAACTAAAATGATATGTTTTGTGGGTTTCGAAACGGAACAACACTCTCATCGGGCGTGCTTCTTTACTAGTTAATAATAATGAAAAGGGGAGATGTATTGAGATAGAACTAAACCCTGTATTTGCAGGATTTTGAAAACAACAGCAGAGATACAAAGAAGAAGACAGATAACCAAATACATCAACATATAAAAAAAAAATTAAAGAAGAAAATCATATACCTCATGGCTCCGAATTAGCGAACACCTCCTCCTAATAATCCACCCACAGAAATCAATATTGATCAGAACCCATACACTTTCAAGATACCAAAATCTCTCAACAAGAAAATAAGAAAATTATTCAAATCAAATCCAAAAGAATAAAGGCATTACACTCACCGAAATATGTGAAATCTAACCTATCCCCAATACAGAGGGGAGGAGGAGAAACGAAAGCAAAAAAGGTAGAAGCGTTATTCATCTCTATAGGAATATTTTATATTTTTTTCATGAAGGAAACCTAAACATACGACATCGGTTAAGGGACAGTAGCAACCAAGTCAAGGTCGTCTAGCCGTCTGGGTACATACTCCACAATGGGCATTTGGGGTTCCTAATTGGTCCGGTTTTCACGTTATTTTTTTTTTCATACTTACATGTCATCATCTGTCATTTTGATAATATCAGGAGGATAAGTGTTCGTATAATAAAAATTGTTTACTTCAAAGTCTTGCTTTTTTTTTTGCTAGAGCATGAGACACACTATTGCTTAACCTATGAAGTGCCTTACAAAACCAGAAATTATACATAAAAAACTTATTCTTAACAGCTGAAAGTAAATGTTGGTTATGCCAGTGAATCTGTGATTCCTCACTGTGAAGGGAGTTCACCACATTATCACAATCCATTTCAAAAACCACATTATTGTAATCTAGATCTTTAATCTATTCTACTGCCAATAACAATGCTTTGCACTCAAAGTATTCTGCTCCAAATTCTACATCCACTTCCTCATCTAGATTAACCACCTTTGACCCTTAAGATGGTACCTGCACAATCACGAATAATCAGTCCAACACTGCCCTTTTTAGTACCATACATATAAGACACATCAATATTAATTTTGACATATCATGTGTCAGGTGGTATCCAAGCCTTTATAATCTCATGTTGACTCTTATTCATCCTAGCAGTAGTTGTTGAAAGATTAAACTGTTGGAACATATTTTGAATCCTTATTGTACTATTAGCATTTGGTTTAGCATCCTGGAAAACAAGATTGCATTTATCTTTCCAAATGTACCAGATAGTGCACATCAGATTACAAGTATAGCTTTCTGTATCAAAACCAGCAACCTGTTCATTAATATCATGATTTGTAAACCAACTTACCAACCATTCATGGAAGGAACTGAAATCCTACAAAACATGGGAAATATTAACATTCATACCTAACCAGATTGACCTAGCATAAGGGCAATCTCTAAAAATATGACTAGTGGTTTCCACATAATGATTACAGAAACTACAATGATGCTCAATATCATATTTATAAACTGAGATTTTCTCTCTTGTTGGTACTATATCTTTCAAACATTTCCAAAAAAATAGTTGCACTCTTTGAGGAACTCTCATATGCCAGAGATTCTTCCATACCTCCCTAGGTATTACTTCATCATTTATAGCACTATTGACATAATCAGAACACAAAAGTGTTGTAATCACTTTTGACAGAGAACTTACCTTTCCTATCAGGCTTCCAAACTAGGTAATCTTGGCCAGTTAAAGGAATATTCATACTAAGAATAAACATAGAGGTAATAAAATCATTATTCCAAACTCTAGAATTAGGGAGTAAAAGATCACAAACCAAGGTAAAGGTGGATTATTGTAACCTAAAATCATTTAGACTAGAAAATCCCATAACTGGTAAAGGTGGATTATTGTAACCTATAATCCAATTATGTAGCCATATATAAATTTTTGTGCCACATTGAACAATCCACATGGAACGTTGTTGGAAAACTTCAATACCTGAGTATATACTTCTCCAAAGCCAAGAAAAATCATCCTTAATCTTGTCAAGGTGAAGTAAACTACCATTCTTACCATATTTGGATCTAATAATCCGCATACAAAGAGAATCACTATAATTACAAGCCTTCCAAGCAAGTTTAGTGAGCATAACAGTATTAAAATGCTCAAGATTTTTGAAGGCTAGACCACCTAAAGATTTAGATATACTAAGTTTATTCCAACCCATAGGACAATGACCTCTATTATTTTGATGACCCCACCAAAAATGCCTTTGAATGGAATCCATTTTATCAATCATTGTCATAGGAATTCTAAAACTACCCATTTGATGAGTTGGTAAGGCATTTAGAACATGTTTCACCATAGTAGTCCTAGCAGAGTGATTCATGGTTTTCCATTTCCAAGTTTTGGGCCTAGATCCAAAGGAATGCATAACTGGATTGAAAGCTTTGGTTTTGTTTTTACCTATCAACAGAGTAACACCAAGATATTTATCAGTATCTTTCATTTTAGACAAGTTTTGGGCCTAGTATTTTGCTATTTAGCAACAAGTTTAAAAGCAGGAGAACCATGAATATCATTGTTCCAAGCAACTTGTAGTTGATTTCTAAAAGAAAAGTGTTTCATCCACTTAGTAAAAAAATTAAAAGGTCTCCAAGAATTAGAATTACCAACCTCAGTGGGAAATAAAAGAATTGGACAGTGATCAGAACCAGCTTGAACTAGATGAGAAAATTTCGCTTTTGGGAAATTCATACACCAATAATTATTTCCTATGGCCATATCAATTCTAGATTTCCTGACTCCAGTTCCAAATTTGTTACTAGACCAGGTAAAATTCCTACTAGTATAACCAAGATCCATAAGACCTTAATTGTTCATCTGGTCTTGAACATATTTATCCTCAACAAAGTAGTCTGAGTTATTATGCAAATCATGAATATGGAAATTAAGATCACCTATCACTAGCCATGGTTGCATTATAAGTCTTGTTTTCTAGTCTACTATTGTAGTTATGCTCAAGAACTCCATGGAAATTATCATACAAGACGAAGGACTACTCAAGGAACCAGTGGATCTTCATCGACTAAAAGGTATGTGGATACTTGAACTTAGCTATCACTCAAAAATATATCTACTCTATCTCCTATCTTGAGACAAAAGTCTTATTACTATATAGACTACGATTATACACATATGATATTTCGAGCTGAGTATATCTCGCTTATCTATTTCTCGAAATATGTGTTGGTAAAGCTTTCGATTTATCCAAGTTCATCTTTACCTAGTGACGAAAGTCATGTCATGTTTCAATCATTTTGGAAATCGCTCTGATGAAAAATAGTTTGTGAATAACAACTATATAACGTCCTCTGAGAATGTTTCAATGATTGAAATAAAAGTTTAGATAATATAACCATTGGAGGATATAAGCATTATTGTGGTAACACATATATGTATAAGTCCTTATTGATTGAACCGAAGTTTACGAACTTTGTTGATCAAGTGAAACCGGAGTAGTGCGTGAGCTCAGTCCACGAACTTAGCATACAAGCTCAGTCCGCGAACCCAGTCCGCGAACTGGCATAGTTATCGAACCCGAGAATTTCTGCTGGAGTTTGTGAACTCCGTCCGGGAACTTAAGTCCGCGAACTTGAATAAGTTATGTCTAAAAACGATGTTTGTGAACTTATCTTAATAAACTAAGGAATGTTATTGCAAACCGTGGCTTTATAATTAATGAATCGTTTCGAGTGAATCACATCATTTTTGCTTCAATTGTGTCTTGTGTAGTACATAAAGATCTAAGAAATTAAACAACTTTCTAACTAGTTCATTCGATTCATTTGGACTAGTTATGGTGAAGAAAAATATGGTTAATATGAAAGTTATCGTTTGTCTAACCATTTGGTTAACTAGTGTTTAACCAACTAATGTGCAAGTTTGGGTACGGTTACATGAACCTAAAATCGTCTAGTACATGTGTGTATGACAAGCTAAGTTTTCAATCTAACGGTTGATAAATATTAGCTTGAATCTAATCAGGTTTTCATCTAACGGTGAATATTAAATGCTTTGTTACTAAGCTAACATTGATTGCAAACCCTGATTTGAAGACTATATAAGGGAGAACTCTAGCAACTGAGAAACCTAATCCCTGCACATTCTGTGTAATACTAGTTATGTTAATCTAGAGTCGATTCTCCATTAACCTTTGGTTTTCTTATTCTAAAACCAGGTTAACGACTTAAAGACTTCATTGGGATTGTGAAGCCAGACCGATACTACTTTTCTTGTAGTTGTGTGATCTGATCTTGTTATTTCTATCATACGAGTACAATTTTAATAATTGGCTTGAGATTTCAATCTACGATATGCAAGATATAAAATTAGTCACAAACATCTTCGTCTCATCGTTTGTGATTCCACAAAATCTTTTTTTCGCTACGTCGATTAAGAATATTGTGAGGTGATTGATAAAACTGAGCTGTTCTTCGGGAATATAAGTCTGGTTTTATTGATTGGTTCTTGTTCACCTTGATTTATCAAAAGACAAAACAAAACTCATAGGTTTATTCGTGGGAGACGAATTTATATATTACTATATACTTTTTTGTGTGATACAGATTTGTTTATTAAAGTCTTCGACTTTGAGTCGTAGCAGCTCTTGGTTGTGGGTGAGATCAACTAAGGGAATCAAGTGCGCAGTATCCCGCTAGGATCAAAGGCATAGGAGCATAACTGTACCTTGGATCAGTGTGAGATTGGTTGGGGTTTAACTATAGTCCAGAACGAAGTTAATTTGGAGTAGGCTAGTGTCTGTAGTGGCTTAATACAGTGTATGTTTAATCTAGACTAGGTCTCGGGGTTTTTCTGCATTTGCAGTTTCCTCATTAACAAAATTCTGGTGTTTGTGTTATTTCTTTTCCGCATTATATTTCGTTATATAATTGAAATAATACAGGTTGTGCGTTGTTCAATCAATTAGAATATCCGACTATATTGGGTGTTGATTTAAATTGATTGACACTTAGATATTGGTCTTTGGTACCATCCAAGTTATCTCTCTTTGATTAAGACTCGCAGATTGTATTTTCTTGAGCAAATCAAATTGAGAAATTGAGATAATAACTCCTTGAGATATTTTCTATTGATTGAGTCTGACTGTCTAGTTGATTCTCTAGAAAGTAACTCGGAGTTGTCCATACATATTGCTAAATGAAATATTAGGTGTGGTTGTTAAACCCTCGCTTTTTCAAATGGTATTAGAGCATGCAAACACGTTCAAGACCTTACAAGTCTGTGTTTGTGGCGATCTGACTCTATGGACAAGCGTAGTATATCTGGTAAACGCGTCACCAGAAATAAAAAATCTGTCTCATCTATTTCTTTTAAAGAGAAAGATTCTTCAATCTTGAACGTAGATGAACCTTGTGTTCAAAATAGAAAGACAAATTCTGATATGTATTGTCCCGATTACTTTCCAAAAGATTCTATTTCTCAAGATAAATGGGAAACAGCTGGAGATTGAGTTGATTCTAAATCTTGTTAGAATCAAGCTGATAGACTCAATCATATGAAACAACACATCAGTGTTCTTCTTGGTATGATAAGAGACTGCAAATCCAAATAAAATACTGAAGATCATTCTTCGTGTATAACTCATGAGGCAAGCCCTAAAAAGGTTGCATTGTAAATAGAACATCACTTGAGTAAGCTCTCTATTCAAGGATGCTCTAAGCAGTACAATATACCAATTGCTTCTGCCACAATTGAAAATGCTCTAGTGCCAGAAGTAAAAATAAAGTCCCTTCCAATTAAGAAAGATGTGTAAGTATCCTCTGATCAAGGAAATTCCACACCATATGGAAGGAAGAAATCTCCTGACAATAATGTTAAGACTAAACTGCCTAATCAATCGTGTGATCAGAAAGTATGTCTCTTATGCGAAGCAAAAGGTTCTCTTAAACAAAAGAGAAACTCTAGGTTGAATAAAAATTCTCTTGTTCAACTTCAACACACTTTAGACTTAATCCTCAAAGGTGTAACTGAGATTTGTATGTCGAAACCCATTGGTTTTCATACGTACCATGAGTATGTTACTAGGAAGGTCAATTCAATGAGTTCCTCAAATGTTCAAAAGCATAACAGAAGTCTTAATAAGAGTCGTGTAAGGAAATACCAAGTTGTTTGTTCTAATAATAACGAATCCCTTGATTTGAAAGAAATTCACGGAGAAAGAAGGAAGATTGATGATATGAGAAAAAATCTGATAAAGATAATTCAAGGGTACAAAGAAATTGTCAACAGGTTGTCATCCACCTCAAGTCAAGACTTTTCTGGTAAGAACTCAAACTATGTCTCATATTTTGATGACAGTAAGTTTATGATAATTTCTCAAATCAAAATGGATCCCTCTAAAAATTCAGGAGGAAAAAGAGACTTGATCATAAACACAGTTCCTTGAATGAGCTCAAAGCTCACACTTGTGCTAATTAATCATAAGGATTAGGAACTTTCTCATAAAAATCCTGTTGGGAAAGATGTATAAAAATCAAGTTTACTTTGGCAATTTGCGTTTTGCATAGTTAAGCTATTCCTGTTATCGTTTTTAGCTAAACTAGTGCCATCAGACAATATTGCCTAAAAGTATTTTCAATGTCCTTTATTATTTTCCTTGTTTAAATTGTCTTGAGTTTTTCCCTGGAGGATGTACTGTGTTCGTATGTGTACACGGGTTATCATCTCAAGTATACAGTTTGAAAACCCTAAAAACCTTCCTTCCTAAAAATCTTTAAATAGCCGACCTATTGAGTTCAAGTCAGGTACGCATACTTTAGGTTATCTGGGCTATCAAGGATTCTTCCTCTTCATCTCTTCATGGTGATTTCTCCAAGGGATACCTTGATAAAGGTTTTGGTTTTGAATCAAAAGGAAGGAAGAAAAGAACTCTTATAGAAGATGGTGCACCTAATGCCTCATGTTTTTATGCCTACTCACATCAAGATGTTGAGAATGAGGATATGGTTTCTGCTGAAGTGGTTCATGACTTTCTTAAATACTTTGAGAAAGCAAAACTGCAACTTGTTAATACAATGAAGGATCTTGATGTGGTTAGAAGTGAGTTGAAAAAGGTTACTACCGACCCTGGTCTCATGAAGCCACATGTTAAAGAACTTCTCAAGGATATCTTCTACGAAGACGCGGTTGATAATATGGATCACGAGCTCAAAAGTCTTGAAACCCGTGAAGCTGTCGAGCGTGAAATTTAGCTTATGATCGGTTTCTAGTATACATGTTTGAGCTTATTTTGCCTAGTAAATCTTCTATTTTTCTCTTTTGTTTAGAAGAATAACTAGTGTTTTGGAATAGCCATTATTGTGATTACACATAGCTATGTCCAAAGTTTTCATCTTCTTGTTTTTAGATTTATTAGTTTAAATTCTAAATATGTTTGGAAGATGATAATTGCAGTATTAATCTTTATGGTTTTATATATTGCAATATTTTGATGGGATATGTGTGTTTACGTCCGTGAATTTAATTTTTCCGTATTTTGTCAAAAGTAAAGTCGTTCGTGAATTGATATGCAAGTACTTATAAAAGAATAAATAGAATTTTGACAAACACAAAAGTTAAGCCTATATTGTCAATTATTGATGTAAGATAGTGTTAGAGCATTTCTCGGTCAAACTCGCATGCGTTTCTATCTCAAGCATGTTTGTCAATGTTAGTGATCAAAACTATAAAGTCTTGATTTCTAGTCTACTACAGTTAAGGTCTCGAACTAGGATAGAAAGTGTAGTTGAGCTCAAGACTCCATGGCAATCATCATACAAGATGAAGGACTACTCAAGGAACCAGTGGATCTTCATCGACTAAAAGGTATGTGGAGACTTGAACTTATCTATCACTCAAATGTCTATCTACTCTATCGCCTATCTTTGAGACAAAAGTCATTTTACTATATAGACTAAGAATATGCACATGTGACATTTCAAGCTTAGTATATCTCGCTTATCTATTTCTCAAAATGGGTGTTGGTAAAGCTTTCGCTTTAGCCAAGTTCATCTTTGCCTAGTGATGAAAGTCATGTTAAGTTTCAATCTTATTGGAAAATGTTCTAACGAAAAATAGTTTGTGAATAACAACTATATAACGCCCTTTGAGAATGTTTCAATGATTGAAATGAGAGTTTAGACTATATAACCATTGGGGGATATAAATATTATTATGGCAACACATATATGTATAAGTCCTTAGCACTTGAACCGAAGTTTGCAAACTTTGTTGATCAAGTGGAACCGGAACATGAGCAACAACTCAGTCCGTGAAACCAGTCCGCGAACTGGCATAGTTCTCGAACCCGAGAATTTGTGCTGGAGTTATAGATCATGTGCAGTCCACGAACTTACGGAAGCTCTCGAACTTGAGAATTTCTGCTGGAGTTTATAACTTCAACCGGTTATATTGAGTACGTGAACTCATTCCGCGAACTCAAGAGGTTATGTATGAAAACGTTGTTCGTGAACTTATTATATATTACTAAGGGATGCTTTTGCAAACCGTGGCTTTATAGTTCATAATTAATGATTCGAGTGAATCTTATCGTTTTTTATTCAATTGTGTCTCTTGTAGTACTTAAGATCTCATAGCAATGGAACAACTCTCTAACTAGTTCATTTGAGTCATTTGGACTAGTTATGGTGAAGAAGAATATGGTTGATATGAAAGTTATTATTTGGATAACCATTTGGTTGACTAATATTGAACCAACCATTGTACACGTTTGGGTACGGTTACACAAACCCAAAATCGTCAAGTACATGTGTGTATGGCAAGCTAAGTTTTCGATCTAACGATTGAGGAATATTATCTTGTATCTAATCAGGTTTTCATCTAACGGTGAATATTGAATGCTTTGTTACTAAGCTAACATTGATTGCAAACCCTGATTTGAAGACTATATAAGGGGAACTCTAGCCATTGGAAAAACTAATCCCCACATACTTTTCTTGTGTGATACTAGTTTTTTCTAAGCTAGAGTCGATCTCCATTAACCCTTGAGTATTTTCTCTAAACTCGGGTTAACGACTTAAAGACTTTATTGAGATTGTGAAGCCAGACCGATAATACTTTTATCGTAGTTGTGTGATCTGATCTTGCTCTTTCTATCATACGAGTACAATTATAATAATTGGGTTGAGATTTTATCTCCGATATGCAAGATAAAAGTAGTCACAAACATCTTCGTCTCATTGTTTGTAATTCCTCAATAATCTTCTTCACTGCGTCGATTAAGTTTATTGTGAGGTGATTGATGAAACTGAGCTGTTCTTCAGAAATATAAGTCTGGTTTTATCGATTGGTTCTTGTTCACCTTGATTTATCAAAAGACGGAACAAAACTTGTAGGTTTATTCGTGGGAGACGAATTTATCTATTACCTATAGACTTTTCTATGTGAGACATATTTGTTTATTAATGTCTTCGACTTTTGGTCGTAGCAACTCTTGGTTGTGGGTGAGATCAGCTAAGGGAATCAAGTGTGCAGCATCCTGCTGGGATCAGAGGCGTAGTAGCATAACTGTACCTTGGATCAATGTGATATTGGTTGGGGTTCAACTACAGTCCAGACCGAAGTTAATTGGTAGTAGGCTAGTGTCTGTAGCGGCTTAATACAATGTATGTTTATTCTGGACTAGGTCCTGGGGTTTTTCTGAATTTGCGGTTTCCTCGTTAACAAAATTATGGTGTCTGTGTTATTTCTATTCTACATTATATTTTGTTATATAATTGAAATAATATAGGTTGTGCGTTGTTCAATCGATTAGAATATCCGACCTTATTGGTTGTTGATTTAAATCGATTGACACTTGGATATTGGTCTTTGGTACCATCCAAGTTATCTCTCTTTGATTAGGCTCGCGAATTATATTTTCTTGAGTAAATCAAATCGAGAGATTGAGATAATAACTCCTTGAGTATTTTCTATTGATTGAGTCTTGTTGATTCTCTAGAAAACAACTCGGATTTGTCCATACAGATTGCTAATCGAAATATTGGGTGGTGTTGTTAGACCCCCGCTTTTTCAGATAGGTTAAAATCTTTTATGATTCAAGGATTATGTCTATTGTGTGTCATTGTGCAAATGGTGATGGAAACATAGAATGAATCCTTGTGTATTCCGTATTAATTGATCTTTCCTGATCCATTTTTTTGTGTATTACTGTGAGACTCCGTATTGTGTCTTATGTTGAGCACTAGACAACCAAGTTGATTATTTTTGTGATTAGCTTAGTTGTGTTCCGTAAGGTACTTTACGTCGAGTATATTGAACTAAATCAATCATCTTGTGTGATTATTTAGTTATGACTTCGTAAGTTTTTCTCATGGTTGAGCATGATTGGCTGGGTTGGTTGTTTTTATGATTAACTTAGTCATCGCTCCATAGATTTTCTTATGTGAGTATAAACGATTGAATTGTTTACTTTTGTGATTAGTTTAATTGTGTATTCTGGTAAGATTAATTATGAGTCCTCTTGTGAGTAATCTAATAGAGTTATTAAGTCTCCATAAGTTTAATTATGAGTCCTCTCAAATATTATCGTTCGATTTCTACTGCGTACAAAAATTGCATGATTGATGTATTGCAATATGATTGAATGTTTGTTTGGTTGAGTCTAGAATTGATTGAACATACATCTATATCTATAGCTATTTTAGGGTTTTCATCAAGCGATAACCTTGAATACGAGTAGCATGATATGACTACGGTTTGTAGTGATACACTCTTGTAATCATATGTAGACTTTGACCTTTGTCCGAATTGTCATGCGCAATGTATGATAGTTGCATTGATTAGCCTATTTCTGAAACTTAATGCTCCTAGGAATTGAACTTAATTAGCGCAAGGCGTTAGGTTATTATTTATGTAAAATTCACATACGCAGCTCTAATGTATGTGATGATGACTTAGGAAATTTACGGAGTATTCTTGCAATAAGGTATTCTAGGGATTTTGATGATAGCGAGATTAAATACGAATTATATTCATACTTTCAAAAACTTGTTTACAATTGAAGATGAAACCTTTACCCAATATTTCACATCCTTGATTTGCGTGCTTTATTTATTTGTTTTATTTTTACTTTTATTACTTGCATAAAAATCAGAAAAATCCCACAGTGTTTTACATAAAAAACTGAAACATATTGACAACCAAGACCTCTATCTGGGAACGATCCTTTCTTTCCCTTGCTATATTATATATTTTGAGTAGTAAGAAAGTGTAATTTATTTTTTATGCATACGACAGCGATCAACGATTGAATTGATTACTTTTGTGATTAGTTTAATTGTGTATTCCGGTTAGATTAATTATGAGTTCTCTTGTGAATAATCTAATTGAGTTATTAAATCTCCATAAGTTTACTTGTGTTGAGCATATTTAGTCAAATTAATCTTGGTTCGCATTGGTTAATATGATTTAATATTTCTTGTTGGATTCCAAATTCATACTTGTATGTAATTTGTTGAGTCTAAAGAAATCCTTCTTTTCTTTTGAAATTAAGGTCGCTCTTGTTGTTCCCTTGGGAATGACATTTTATGGGGGAGAGTTCTTTTGAACTTATGCTTAATTGCCAAATCTTTGTGGGGAGTGCGGCTGTGGAATATTAGAGGGGTTATCTTGTATCTTTATAAACTCCTTGATGAATGCATTTAGCTTAGGCTTTATGATTGCATCTAAACAAGATGATATACATTTACCTTTTGTCATGAAATGTCTCTTACATAAATTTCATTAGGATCCCGTTCTTGTACCTTTGCCAATTTTATTGACAAAAAGGGGGAGAATTAATATGTAGTTCATACTACAAATATATATGGTTTTCGGATCATTATGTAAGGGGGAGTGGTTTCCATGTGAGATGGAGTATTGACTAAGGGGGAATGAAGTATCACCATAGTATTGTTGATAAAGTAGTTGATTGTAAATAATTCACTGTTTGGTATGAAAGAAGTTCTCAACTGATGGAAAAAAAATGTACTGGGAACCAATATTTTTGAACTGCAACTTGACTCCCTTCCTCTAGTCTGCAACATTTTTTTTTTGTCAATCCTATAAATAGATTTGAACATAGTCCCTTAGTCGCTCCCATTATCTCTGCAGTCGCACGCCACAAACCAATCCCAGTTAAACAAAAAAAGACCTTCATAATGTAACACGAACATAAATAAGTGTAAGAGGTATATATTTTCACTTAGTCGACTGGTGGAGGTTTCAATTCACACCAAAAGAGAAAAATAGCTTTACTGGAATAGAGTTACCAAATTAGTTTTTCGTTTTTTTAAAGCGAAAGAGAATATTATACCTAAGAACACCTCCACCAGTTCAATAGACAGCCATACGAGTGGATGGTCCAAAGAGCGGTGTCACTCCACAGAAAACATCACTCCATAACAGACCCAATCATCATTGAATTCATTAGTATTTTCCTTGTTCTCAGCTAAGAATAGTGGTTATGATAAAGATTTTTCCCTTCCAATCAACACTCATAATAACTCTAACTCCACATGGTCTTGGAGGAGTATTATTTCTGAGCTTCATTTCATCAAAAGATTTAGTTGTTGGTCTTTTGGAAATGGCCAAAAATTATGATTTGGAAAGACAAGTGGATTGAAGAATTAGATACTCCCCCAAGTCCAAGAATTGGAGCAACAAATATCAAGAGTATGTTTTTGTTCATTAACTTTTTGATACTGTTACAGGGGTGGAATATAAATCTTATGTACAATATTTTTGAAGACTCAAGTCTCATTCAGAAACTCTCTATTCATAGTAACTTCAATGACAGGATGGTTTGGTTGCTTGAAAAGAATGGAAGGTTCACAGTTAAATCAACATACAGGAAAGTGGTTAAGGAAAAGATTGTTAATGAAATTGTAGGTCAAAGAATGCAAGGAATATACAAGAAGCTCTGGAAGCTAAAAATTCTACCAAGAATAAAACATTTCACTTGGAAATGTATTCAAGATATACTTCTTACAAGAAATAAACTTCACAATGTTATTCAAGATGGAGACTTTTCTTTCCATTTCTGTGCACAAGATCTTGAAATGCCTGCTCATAGTATTCTGGCTCGTCCTTTTTCTAAATCAATATGGTTTGCAGTTCTGGGTATTCATACTCCAAATAATGTTTCCTTGAAGGACTGGTTATTGCTTGGTGTATTTGGTCTGCCAGATGTGAGAAAGTTTTCAATAATTCACATTTTACTCCAGAGACAGTGATTCAGAGATCCAAAAAAGAGATTGCAGAATATGAAACAATGCCATCCGCTTCAGCATACAATGCACCTACTATGGAGTCAAGAGAAAATATGCATTGGTCTCCCCCCCAATGGGGTTTCTTTAAAATGAATATTGATGGCTCTTATTTGCATTCTAATAATTCGGGAGGAATTGGACTAATTATCCGTGATTTTGCAGGTACACACAGGGGCTCAAAATGCCTCTATGTAACGAGGCTGTCAAATGCAGAACATTCTGAAAGCAAAGTGTTATGGGAAGCAACAAAATGGGCAGAAGAAAAAGCTATGCAGCAAGTAGTTTTCGAGATGGACACAAAGATTGTGGTAGATGCAATTAATATCAACAGCTTAAACAATGATTGGAGACTATGTAATTTAATTCTAGATATTAATTTTCCTTTTTAGAAGGTTTAACTCTTGGCATTGTGTTTATGTGCCTAAAGAGAAAAATAAGGTAGCGGATTATTTATAAGACTTGCTAGAATAGAGTGTTCGAGTAGAGTGTGGTTGCTAGAACCTCCACAAGAGATCTCTGCCAAAGTGCAGGAAGAAACAAACTTTGTACTCTGCCATTCTTAATTAAATTCATCTTTTCAATTTAAAAAAGAAAAGAAAAAAGAACACAAGTACTTGTATGGAATAACAATGAGGTCTTGTTCCTTCTTCACGAATCATCGATCCCAAACCTGGTCTTTATATTTTTTTATACTTCCACAATAGACCCATGAAGTTACAAACCAGTGGACAACCATATAATCATATACTCCAAGACTCTGTATTTGTTCAAACCAATTACCACTCTTTAACCAACTGATAATTCCAACTTGCACCAGACATTTACAGGATGTACATCCGTTTTATCAAGATTATAAGAAGCACTAAAATTTATATGGAAGAACATTGTGGAATGACTGATAAGATAGGAAGCAACGATGTAAACCTCATATATAGAACAAACACCAAGCAAGAGTTCACCAAGATCTACAGTTCTCGAAGAAAGTGATACATAAAGCAAAAAGAAAAACAATAAGGCACCTTAAGGTACAACTCTGAAGACAATAACTACCAAATAAGGTTTCCAATTAACAGGGTTAAGCAAGTAAAAATTTGTAAACAGAAACATGAAAACCCAAAATCCAACATAAGTTTTTAAAGAAACTTCAACAAAACAGCAACACATCTTTGCTGCCACTGCCTGTCAAGCACCCAGGTTTGCAACTGGATGCGTAACAAAACAAAGGTAAAACAAAACAAAAGACTGCACTGATACCTAATCAACGAAAACCAAAAACAAAACTAGCTCCTAGCAAATAAATAAAGACAATCCCCTCTTGCAAACCCTCTTAGCACCATCCCTCTAGTTAAAATCACACTTCATTTCTTCTTGACAGCAGACTTGGTAACGTTGGCTCATGTTGGGTTGTATATATTAGGTTTACAAGCCTTTCTGAATTTCTAGTAATTTCCATCAACAGATCATTTTTAACCAATTATCAATCTAGCCTCCATCCTGGACTTTGTATACTACTACCCTGCTTTTTAGTGAAAAGATAAAAATCAGATTTTACCTGTTTTTCAGCAAGGTGTGAGTACACACCGGATAGGAAGGCTCCACCTTCAATTTAGTATCACCACAATCAGCATGGACTGTTCCAGTCTTTGACAGCAACTGATGAAAGACATTTAATCGACATGATATAGGGTAATAATAGGACCCAAAAATGAAAAAACAAACAAGCTTGAGCCTTAATGAAATCCGAGCACATGCCCAGGTTGACTTGACCAAGACTTAGGTCATCTGAGTCATCCCCACAAACATCGGTAAACTATTATAATTCCCCGCAAAACACACTTTCCTGAGGAAATCAACACAAATCTCTGCATCATTTCCAAATTTCTGCTTCATTATCAACTTCAGCACAAACCCAGCTCCATCTCAGTTACTAGCAAACCCTAACTCAATTCCTTCTCAAGCTTACAGTCCATAAAGGAGATCACAAAAATTTTCCACTTCCATATGCAAAAAAATAAAATGATTTTCTTCTTTGGTGGATATATTCAGAAGACTAAATAAACCATCAAGAAACTGTGATATCTAATCACACAAACACAAAGAAATATATGACCACTTTAATAATACAGAAATGAAACTTTCCAACTCAGAGCAACTTCAATTTGAACCCAAATTAGTTTGATACAAAAAAAATAGAACATTTATTGCATACCAAAAGAGATGCTTCACCACTAGGAAGCATAACTAAAGACATCTGAAATTTAAAAGCCAAAAGCAGAATAAGCATCACACCTTTACGATATGAATATACTCCTTTTAACAAAGATTATAGAATTTTGTTCCTTCATAAATTTCTAAAGAAAGCTATTGGCAAACAACACCTTTGTCTACCTACAGTTAATCTAATCATCCATTTAAGATTACTTAATCATGCAGCATCGCTTCCTAGTTCTCACAGTAATCCAATTATCGGATACAAGACTTAACATAAAAGGAGGAAACCTAGATCCCCGAGATAGTTAGCTTCTACTACATTATTACTCTAGCCTTTCATGAGTTAAGTGCCGCTTGTTGATCAGGAAAATTAATGGGCTAAAAGCTAAACGAAAAGCGAATATTCTACGCATTTTTGGCACTTACAATCATCTAATCCATATTGATCTATATAGCCATGAATTTCGACATTAAACCATATGCATTCGTATGAAGTAAGAAACGTATTTATGCCTGCATCTCGGAATCTTAGATTCACTGGCCCTTCAATATACTAAAACCCCTTTGCTCAAATATGTGACTAGTAGAACTACATAAAGCAGAATAAAATTGCCACAACCACAGCTAAACTGAAAACTCATTTCATGTTCATATTCCTAAGAATAATACAAGACTTACATACCATACAAACTTATACCAACTAAACACCATATGCATTCACACGAAGTAAGAACCATATTTATGCTTACATTTTGGTATCTTAGATTCACTGGCCTCTAAGTAGAATAGAAACCCTTTGCTCTAAAATATGTGACTAATTGAGCTACATAAAGCAGAATAAACTTTCCACAACCAAGCTAAACTGGAAAAAAAAATATCATGTTCATATTCCCCATAATAATCCAAGACTTATATACCACACAAACTTATACCAATACTGCACAAACTTATACCAACTAAGGTCACAGAAATCACACAAAAAAACCCAACTAACTTACTTTTTGCCTTGGTCACTTCAGGCTAATACCCAATTTAATATTCAGCAATCTTGCCACAAAATTAGAAACATAAAAGTGCAAAGTTAGCATTAGAATCACAATAGCATTACAAAACTAAAATGTCTCATTATAATTCATAGTTCATAAACTAAAAAGTCTCATTATAATTCATAGTTCATAAAATATCAAAGAAACAGATAGCTTAGGGAGCGCAAATTCATAAAACATCTGTCTGTCAGTTTGAGCGTACCTGGTTTCAATCATCGAAGCACACATCTTCTTGTTTCAAAAACTCTGCCATAACTTCATGATAAGTGTTTGTGGTACTCATCCCCCCCTCTGGTATTCAGTCTCTCCTAGTTAATATCTACTATACAATGTGGGTTCTAAAACAATCAACCTAATTAGATCAGATGAAAATAAATGTGAATAATCATATTTTGGTCAACAAATTCTACTTTGGTATACGCCCACTTCAGATCTGCTTGTTGCATCTTTAAATATGACATCCATTAGTCCACCATTACAAAACTTACTCAACTCATCCAACCCCATGTCCTCTTTTGTAACTTTAAGCCTTGCGAGAAACCTTGCAGCAGTGTTATCTATTTTTCCACATACGAAATTGGAAAAGTAAAAACCAAGAGAATTATCTTCTTTCTGATATTTATCTCTCAGTTTATGAAGCTTATTTAGTATTTCCCAAGAAAGATTGTGCACCATATTTTTTTTATCTTCAAAACAGCCCTTGGAAGGCCCTCCACGATCACAACAGGTAAGTGCATATGAAGCTTCAGTAGAAGTACAAACCATGTGAACATATTTGATATTAAGATTAATTGCCATATCAATACCTTTTTTGGCTGCATGCAGTTCTTGGTATAACGGTGAAACACGTTTCAAGTCTTTAGTTATATATTCAGAACATGCAGCAATTGACACACCTTGACGATTTCGAATGAGAACTCCAATTCCTGAGTCTCCATTTCTACCATAATAACCTGCAACATTAATATAGAAAAAAGCATTTCATACATTATAGTATGATATAACACTTCGAAATCCCTAATATGTTCTCAGAGCCCATTCTTTCCAAATCTGATCATAAGGTTTGCCAATATTCTTGAATAACAGAATCACCAAACCGGATCTCAAAATCAAAATATTGACCATTCTTGTCTTCATCTTCATCTTCACTTTCAATATCAGGAAAAATGGAATCAAACTTTGTTATCAAATAATCACATTCATCTTCAGAATCAGTGTTACAATTGAATGAAATCTCATAGCCACATTTTTCGCTGCTGTAAACAACAGAAGTACAAATATAAAGACATCAATAACAAGATAGATAAAAATCAGGCATTTAAGCATTAAATCAAACAGGATATGTAAAAATCATGTATAACTAACCCTAATAAAACTTTTGAGAAATTTGAGGATAAGGCATTTGAATTATAAAGAGCATATTCAAAACCTTCTATCAGAAAATTGAAACCTATCTTACTATAATAAAGAAAGGGGTCATTTTGGTGGTCATGTGCACTTGATAAGACCGTTATACCCTTCCGAGTTATACATCATTCATGCCCTTCCGTGTTACACATTTTTCCGCTGCAAAATTTCCATCCCTACTCCTTTGTCCGTTTCCATTAATCATTCCTTCATCACAACACCATCACCACCACCGTAACCAACAACATCAACCACCTCCGGAACCACCATCAAATACCCCATTCAGCTTTACCCTAATCATTACCTAACCAGCAACATCAATTACCACCATCAAATACCATCATTGCCAAAAATACCATCACCAAGACTAACAGAACCACCACTTCAGCCTCAAGCACCTCCAGTACCAGCCTCAACATTTGATTCCTTAATCGAGTTAAATATTACGATATTGATAAATTTCTTCACAAACAGTTTATGAGCATTAAATGTTTGTGAAAATGCAAGGCATCTTATCAGTGGAATTGGCAAGTTATCTTTAAAATTTCTTTAGGTTTCATCGGTTTATCTTGGTGAGAACTGAGATGTGTTTGGTGGTTTGAGATTGTGTCTTTAAACAAATTTTTGGTATCATCGGTTTATCTTGGTGAGAACTGAGATGTGAGTGGTGGTTTGAGATTGAAGAGTGTCGAAGAACAATGGATTTCAAGGGAATATTGAAGACTAAAGAATATTGAATCCTAATAACTTGAGAGGGTTCAAAGGAAAGGAAGGAGAAGGTGACTATTCCAACAACTATTTTTTAAAGCAGTGATGGTTTTTTACTAGCATCTATGGTGGATTTTGGATAAAATGGTCTTGATTAAATGGTGGCTTTATGAGTATAGTTCTTGAAATGTGAATGAAAACGAGAACAAACTTTGAAGTCTAACTATTAGTGCTACAAAGAAGTGGGGTTTCTTGCTGAGAATCAAAGGGAACTGATTGGGATTTTTCGAAAGAGTAAAAGGATGACTGGTGATTCAGCTGATATGGGTAAGTAGTGACTTTTTACTGCTAACTCTTTCAATCTTTATTAAGTAAGTTGACAGCGATAAAGCTACGTCCTTATGTTGGCTGTATTGGGGAGTATATGAACCAAGTTCTCCAGCAATTAAATAGTGCAGAACAGAAGGTTATATCGTTAGTCAGTATGGTTATTTTCTCGAGATTAAAGAGGTCTACATAGTTTTGTTACCGGTAGTTGAGTGGGGAAAGGATTTAGGTGTCGAATACAAATTAAAGTGATTAAATATCTTCATATTGGCACGTAACAGAGAGATCTCCTAATACAAATGCGCTGTATTGCAGATAGGGCAAGACCATAAACTGAAAATGAAAGACCACAGTTCCTTGAGAAACAAATGTGAATAAAGAATATGTGATGCAACTAAAATGATATATTTTGTGGGTTTCGAAACGGAACAACACTCGCATCGGGCGTGCTTCTTTACTAGTTAACAATAATGAAAAGAGAAGATGGGGTATTGAGATAGAACTAAACCCTGGATTTGCAGGATTTTGAAAACAAAATTAGAGATACAAAGAAGAAGACAGATAACCAAATACATCAACATATAAAAAAAAAAAATTAAAGAAGAAAATCATATACCTCATGGCTCCGAATTAGCGAACACCTCCTCCTAATAATCCACCCACAGAAATCAATATTGATCAGAATCCATACACTTTCAAGATACCAAAATCTCTCAACAAGAAAATAAGAAAATTATTCAAATCAAATCCAAAAGAATAAAGACATTACACTCACCGAAATATGTGAAATCTAACCTATCCCCAATACACAGAGGAGGAGGAGAAACGAAAGCAAAAAAGGTAGAAGCGTTATTCATCTCTATAGGAATATTTTATATTTTTTTCATGAAGGAAACCTAAACATACGACATCGGTTAAGGGACAGTAGCAACCAAGTCTAGGTCGTCTAGCCGTTTGGGTACATACTCCACAATGGGCACTTGGGGTTCCGAATTGGTCCGGTTTTCACGTTATTTTTTTTTCATACTTACATAGTCATCGTCTGTCATTTTGATAATATCAGGAGGATAAGTGTTCATATAATAAAAATTGTTTACTTCAAAGTCTTGCTTTTTTTTTTGCTAGAGCATGAGCCACACTATTGCTTAACCTATGAACTTCCTTACAAAACCATAAATTATACATAAAAAACTTATTCTTAACAGCTGAAAGTAAATGTTGGTTATGCTAGTGAATCTGTGATTCCTCACTGTGAAGGGAGTTCACCACATTATCACAATCCATTTCAAAAACCACATTATTGTAATCTAGATCTTCAATCCATTCTACTGCCAATAACAATGCTTTGCACTCAAAGTATTCTGCTCCAAATTCTGCATCCACTTCCTCATCTAGATTAACCACCTTTGACCCCTAAGATGGTACCTGCACAATCACGAATAATCAGTCCAACACTTCCCTTTTTAGTACCATACATATAAGACACATCAATATTAATTTTGACATATCATGTGTCAGGTGGTATCCAAGCCTTTATAATCTCATGTTGACTCTTATTCATCCTAGCAGTAGTTGTTGAAAGATTACACTGTTGGAACATATTTTGAATTCTTATTATACTATTAGCATTTGGTTTGGCATCCTGGAAATCCAGATTGCATTTATCTTTCCAAATGTACCAGATAGTGCACATCAGATTACAAGTATAGCTTTCTGTATCAAAACCGACAAACTGTTCATTAGTATCATGATTTGTGAACCAACTTACCAACCATTCATGGAAGGAACTGAAATCCTGCAAAACATGGGAAATATTAACATTCATACCTAACCAGATTGACCTAACATAAGGGCAATCTCTAAAAATATGACTAGTGGTTTCCACATAATGATTACAGAAACTACAATGATGCTCAATATCATATTTATAAACTGAGATTTTCTCTCTTGTTGGTACTATATCTTTCAAACATTTCCAAAAACATAGTTGCACTCTTTGAGGAACTCTCATATGCCAGAGATTCTTCCATACCTCCCTAGGTATTACTTCATCATTTATAGCACTATTGACATAATCAGAACACAAAAGTGTTGTAAGCACTTTTGACAGAGAACTTACATTTCCTATCAGGCTTCCAAACTAGGTAATCTTGGCCAGTTAAAGGAATATTCATACTAAGAATAAACATAGAGGTAATAAAATCATTATTCCAAACTCTAGAATTAGGGAGTAAAAGATCACAAACCAAGGTATAAGTATTTAGACTAGAAAATCCCATAACTGGTAAAGGTGGATTATTGTAACCTATAATCCAATTATGTAGCCATATATAAATTTTTGTGCCACATTGAACAATCCACATGGAATGTTGTTGGGCAACTTCAAGACCTGAGTATATACTTCTCCAAAGCCAAGAAAAATCATCCTTAAGCTTGTCAAGGTGAAGTAAACTACCATTCTTACCATATTTGGATCTAATAATCCGCATACAAAGAGAATCACTGTCATTACAAGCCTTCCAAGCAAGTTTAGTGAGCATAACAGTATTAAAATGCTCAAGATTTTTGAAGGCTAGACCACCTAAAGATTTAGATATACTAAGTTTATTCCAACCCATAGGACAATGACCTCTATTATTTTGATGACCCCACCAAAAATGTCTTTGAATGGAATCCATTTTATCAATCATTGTCATAGGAATTCTAAAACTACCCATTTGATGAGTTGGTAAGGCATTTAGAACATGTTTCACCATAGTAGTCCTAGCAAAGTGATTCATGGTTTTCCCTTTCCAAGTTTTGGGCCTAGAGCCAAAGGAATGCATAACTGGATTGAAAGCTTTAGTTTTGTTTCTACCTATCAACAGAGTAACACCAAGATATTTATCAGTATCTTTCATTTTAGACAAGTTTTGGGCCTAGTATTTTGCTATTTAGCAACAAGTTTAAAAGCAGGAGAACCATGAATATCATTGTTCCAAGCAACTTGTAGTTGATTTCTAAAAGCAAAGTGTTTCATCCACATAGTAAAAAAATTAAAAGGTCTCCAAGAATTATAATTACTAACCTCAGTGGGAAATAAAAGAATTGGACAGTGATCAGAACCATCTTGAACTAGATGAGACAATTTCGCTTTAGGGAAATTCATACACCGGTAATTATTTCCTATGGCCATATCAATTCTAGATTTCCTGACTCCAGTTCCAAATTTGTTACTAGACCAGGTAAAATTCCTACTAGTATAGCCAAGATCCATAAGACCTTAATTGTTCATCTGGTCTTGAACATATTTATCCTCAACAGAATAGTCTGAGTTATTATGCAAATCATGAATATGGAAATTAAGATCACCTATCACTAGCCATGGTTGCATTATATTTTCACTAATTCTTAACAAATAGTCCCATTGTTCCCTTTTTTAATCAAAATAGGTAGAACCATACATGAAAATAATTATAACCTCGGGTTTACTATGATCAATTCTTGTAAATATATGAAACATATTATTTGAAACATCTTGAACATCACAGATAATACCATCTTTTCACATAATAATCAAACCACCAGCAAGACCTACTATATCAATACAAACATGGTTACAGTAGTTTAAAGAATTAGCAAAAGTTCTCATCCTATCACAATCAATTTTAGTGTCAGAGAGGAATAAGAAATCAAGAGATTATTTTTTAACAAGAACAAAGAGTTAGTCCCTGGTGAATTTTTGGGCCAAGAATTGGACATTCCAAGCTAAAAATTTCATAGTTGTGTAAGAACAATAGCAAAGAGCAAATTTATGCAATTTCCAAGTTAAATAGTTGTGTAAGAAGGTTAACAAATTAGCAGATACCTCATTCATTTCATGAAAGGACTCCCTTGAAATTGGATATCCTTCCTCATCCAAGTCATGGTCCATGCCATAAATGTCGCTAGATGAATTAGTAGTTCCAGTGTTATGACCAATGATATGCATGTGGAGTTCATGATTTTGAATAACAAGACTAGGAGGGTTTCTAGAGCTGTTAACATTGTTGCTATCATCACCTATTGACCTCTTCGACCTTCTTTTCTCTTCTTGTTCCTCAGCTTCTGCATAAAGTTGTCTCTGGCTAGCTTCACATATTTGTTTCAACATTAAATCCAAATCATCAATTATCTCAACTCCATACTTCTTAGATGATTCATTATAATAGTTGATATACTCTTCATTAGTAGATCTTCTTACTTCAAGATCTTTAGCTATAATATGACACTCCTCATCATCATGATCAACTTTAAAACACTTTGGACATAGAGAATTTGGTTGTCTCTCCCAGTGATATCTAACCCCAAGCTAGTAACACCACTAGATGTTGTATTCCACCAGCCACCTCTATATAGAAGTTTTTTAAGATCTATCTTCACCCTTGCAGTAATCATATTGCCATATCCAAGCCTACAATTTTCTGGAATTGTATGAATTTTTGGACCTAGCTCCTCCAATGCTTAATTCACCACTTGCACATAGTGATGTTCAATAAAAAAATTTTTAAACTAAACATTCTATTCATGATGTGAAAAAGTTTGATCCTTGACAGTAATAAATGAACCATACTTCTTTTAGTTGAGATGACACTTTGCAACATTCCATGGAATTATTTTAATCACAACTTTCATCACTTTTTTGGTACTGAACTTGAAAAGAAAGATGTTCTTGTCTAGACCATGGATCTCCTTAGTTTTGTATTCTCTCCATAGTTGCAGAATCTCCTTTCTTACAGTTTCAGTTTCAACTGGATCTTTTGAGAAAAGTTTACCAATAAGAGTGTTCTTCCATTCTTCAGTAGCTACAGTAAATCTCTTGATGTACCCACAAGACTCCTCATTTGTTTAGCACCAAAATATCGAATCTTAGTTCTTTGCATTTGAGAAGTAATACCAGAAACTTGGTTATTTGAAGATGAAGCCACTTCTATGAAAACTATAACTTGGAATTTTCTTCTACAATATGATTTGAGAAAAGTCTCTGATTTATTTCTCTTATATTATTAAATATACAGAACCCTTAAAAAATAATCATAATTTGTTGTATTGAGATAACTATGTTAAGTAATATTAGGAAGGAAAATCCTCTGAAAATATGAAGAATAATTCTCTACATGGAATAGAATAAGAGTCAACTGATACGTAATCTCAAAGGAAAAACTTCTGAAAAGATGAAACAATTCTATGGAAAAGTCGTTGAAATTGGGATGAAAGAAAAATAACAATTAAGATTAGGAAAATTGAAAAAAGAGAAAACAAATTGAATTAAAACTTTTAGTCCTTGTAATCATGAGGGAAAAACGAATTCTAAAGAGGAGGAAACTTCAAAGATTCATGAGATTTAAAAAAAATGGAATTTAGTTAACTCAATTTTTTGCCCGATTTTCAGAGCTATTTTACTTTGGTTACTATTAGAGCATTGCTCGGTCAAACTCGCATGCGTTTCTATCTAAAGCATGTTTGTCAATGTTAGTGATCAAAACTATAAAGTCTTGATTTCTAGTCTACTATAGCTAAGGTCTCGGACTAGGATAGAAAGTGTAGTTAAGCTCAAGAACTCCATGGAAATCATCATACAAGATGAAGGACTACTCAAGGAACCAGTGGATCTTCATCGACTAAAAGGTATGTGGAGACTTGAACTTATCTATCACTCAAAAATATATCTACTCTATCTCCTATCTTGAGACAAAAGTCATTTTACTATATAGACTAAGATTATACACATATGATATTTCAAGCTTAGTATATCTCGCTTATCTATTTCTCAAAATATGTGTTGGTAAAGCTTTCGCTTTATCCAAGTTCATCTTTACCTAGTGACGAAAGTCATGTTATGTTTCAATCATTTTGGAAATCGCTCTGATGAAAAATAGTTTGTGAATAACAACTATATAACGTCCTCTGAGAATGTTTCAATGATTGAAATAAAAGTTTAGACAATATAACCATTGGAGGATATAAGCATTATTGTGGTAACACATATATGTATAAGTCCTTATTGATTGAACCGAAGTTTATGAACTTTGTTGATCAAGTGAAACCGGAGTAGTGCGTGAGATCAGTCCACGAACTCAGCATACAATCTCAGTCCGCGAACCTAGTCCGCGAACTGGCATAGTTCTCGAACCCGAGAATTTCTGCTGGAGTTTGTGAACTCCGTCCGCGAACTTGAGTAGGTTATGTCTAAAAACGATGTTTGTGAACTTATCTTAATAAACTAAGGAATGTTATTGCAAACCATGGATTTATAATTAATGAATCGATTTGAGTGGATCACATTATTTTTGCTTCAATTATGTCTTGTGTAGTACATAAAGATCTAAGCAATTGAACAACTCTCTAACTAGTTCATTTGAGTCATTTGGACTAGTTATGGTGAAGAAGAATATGGTTAATATGAAAGTTATCGTTTGTCTAACCATTTGGTTAACTAGTGTTTAACCAACTAATGTGCAAGTTTGGGTACAGTTACACGAACCTAAAATCGTCTAGTACATGTGTGTATGACAAGCTAAGTTTTCAATCTAACGGTTGATAAATATTAGCTTGAATCTAATCAGGTTTTCATCTAACGGTGAATATTGAATGCTTTGTTACTAAGCTAACGTTGATTGCTAACCCTGATTTGAAGACTATATAAGGGAGAACTCTAGCAACTGGGAAACCTAATCCCCACACATTCTGTGTGATACTAGTTATGCTAATCTAGAGTCGATTCTCTATTAACCTTTGGTTTTCTTCTTCTAAAACCAGGTTAACGACTTAAAGACTTCATTGGGATTGTGAAGCCAGACCGATACTACTTTTCTTGTAGTTGTGTGATCTGATCTTGTTATTTATATCGTACGAGTACAATTGTAATAATTGTCTTGAGATTTCAATCTCCGATATGCAAGATATAAAATTAGTCACAAACATCTTCGTCTCATCGTTTGTGATTCCACAAAATCTTTTTTCACTACGTCGATTAAGACTATTGTGAGGTGATTGATAAAACTGAGATGTTCTTCAGGAATATAAGTCTAGTTTTATTGATTGGTTCCTATTCACCTTGATTTATCAAAAGACATAACAAAACTCATAGGTTTATTCATGGGAGACGAATTTATCTATTATTGTATACTTTTCTGTGTGATACAGATTTGTTTATTAAAGTCTTCGACTTTGAGTCGTAGTAGCTCTTGGTTGTGGGTGAGATCAACTAAGGGAATCAAGTGCACAATATCCCGCTAGGATCAGAGGCGTAGGAGCATAACTGTACCTTGGATCAGTGTGAGATTAGTTGGGGTTCAACTATAGTCCAGACCGAAGTTAATTTGGAGTAGGCTAGTGTTTGTAGCGGCTTAATACAGTGTATGTTTAATCTGGGCTAGGTCCAAGGGTTTTTCTGCATTTGCAGTTTCTTCGTAAACAAAATTCTGGTGTCTATGTTATTTCTTTTCCGCATTATATTTCATTATATAATTGAAATAATACAGGTTGTGCGTTGTTCAATCAATTAGAATATCCGACTATATTGGGTGTTGATTTAAATTGATTGACACTTAGATATTGGTCTTTGGTACCATCCAAGTTATCTCTCTTTGATTAAGACTCGCAGATTGTATTTAATTGAGTAAATCAAATTGAGAAATTGAGATAATAACTCCTTGAGATATTTTCTATTGATTGAGTCTGACTATTTAGTTGATTCTCTAGAAAGTAACTCGGAGTTGTCCATACGGATTGCTAATTGAAATATTAGGTGTGGTTGTTAAACCCTCGCTTTTTCAAATGGTATCAGAGCAGGCAAACACGTTCAAGACCTTAGAAGTCTGTGCTTGTTGCGATCTGACTCTATGCACAAGAGTAGTATCTCTGATAAACGCGTCACTAGAAATAAAAAATCTGTCTCATCTATTTCTATTAAAGAGAAAGATTCTTCAATCTTGAACGTAGATGAACCTTGTGTTCAAAATAGAAAGACAAATTCTGACATGTATTGTCCCGATTACTTTCCAAAAGAGTCTATTTCTAAAAATAAATGGGAAACAGCTGGAGAGAGTGAGTTGATTCTAAATCTTGTTAGAATCAAAGCTGATAGACTCAATCGGATGAAACAACACATCAGTGTTCTTCTTGGTATGATAAGAGACTACAAATACAAATAAAATACTGAAGATCATTCTTCGTGTATAACTCATGAGGCAAGCCCTAAAAAGGTTGCATTGGAAATAGAACATCACTTGAGTAAGCTCTCTATTCAAGGATGCTCTAAGCAGTATAATATACCAATTGCTTCTGCCACAATTGAAAATGATCCAGCGCCAGTAGTAAAAATGGAGTCCCTTCCAATTAAGAAAGATGTGTTAGTCTCCTATGATCAAGGAATTTCCACACCATATGGAAGGAAGAAATCTCCTGACAATAATGTTAAGACTAAACTGCCTAATCACTCGTGTGATCAGAAAGTATGTATCTTATGCGAAGAAAAAGGTTCTCTTAAACAAAAGAAAAACTCTAGGTTGAATAAAAATTCTCTTTTTCAACTTCAACACACCTTAGACTTAATCCTCAAAGGTGCAATTGACATTCGTATGTCGAAACCCATTGGTTTTCATATGTACCATGTGTATGTTACTAGGAAGGTCAGTTCAATGAGTTCCTCAAATGTTCAAAAGCATAACAGAAGTCTTAATAAGAGTAGTGTAAGGAAATACCAAGTTGTTTGTTCTAAAAATAATGAATCCCTTGATTTGAAAGAAATTCACGGAGAAAGAAGGAAGATTGATGATATGAGAAAAAACCTGATAAAGATAATTCAAGGGTACAAAGAAATTGTCAACAGGTTGTCATCCACCTCAAGTCAAGACTTTTCTGGTAAGAACTCAAACTATGTCTCATATTTTGATGACAGTAAGTTTATGATAATTTCTCAAATCAAAATGGATCCCTCTAAAAATTCAGGAGGAAAAAGAGACTTGATCATAAACACAGTTCCTTGAATGAGCTCAAAGCTCACACTTGTGCTAATTAATCACAAGGATTAGGAACTTGCTCATAAAAATCCTGCTGGGCATCAAATGTACTTTGGCAATTTGCGTTTTGCATAGTTGAGCTATTCTCTTATCGTTTTTAGCTAAACTAGTGCCAGCAGACAATATTGCCTAAAAGTATTTGCAATGTCTTTTATTGTTTTCCCTATTTAAATTGTCTTGAGTTTTTCCTTGGAGGGTGTACTGTGTTCGTATGTGTACATGGGTTACCATCTCGAGTCTATAGTTTGAAAACCCTAAAAACCTTCCTTCCTAAAAATATTTAAATAGCCGACCTATTGAGTTAAAGTCACGTACGCATACTTTAGGTTATCTGGGCTATCAAGGATTCTTCCTCTTCATCTCTTCACGGTGATTTCTCCAAAGGATACCTTGATAAAGGTTTTGGTTTTGAATCAAAAAGAAGGAAGAAAAGAACTCTTATAAAATATGGTGCACCTAATGCCTCATGTTTTTATGCCTACTCACATCAAGATGTTGAGAATGAGGATATGGTTTCTGCTGAAGTGGTTCATGACTTTCTTAAATACTTTGAGAAATCAAAACTGCAACTTGTTGATACAATGAAGGATCTTGATGTGGTTAGAAGTGAGTTGAAAAAGGTTACTACCGACATTGGTCTCATGAAGCCACAGGTTAAATAACTTCTCAATAAGGATATATTCTCCGAAGACGCAGTTGATAATATGGATCATGAGCTCAAAAGTCTTGAAACTCGTGAAGCTGTCGAGCGTGAAATTTAGCTTATGATCGGTTTCTAGTATACATGTTTGAGCTTATTTTGCCTAGTAAATCTTCTATTTTTCTCTTTTGTTTAGAAGAATAACTAGTGTTTTGGAATAGCCATTATTGTGATTACACGTAGCTATGTCCAAAGTTTTCATCTTCTTGTTTTTAGATTTATTGGTTTAAATTCTAAATATGTTTGGAAGATGATGATTGCAGTATTAATCTTTATGGTTTTATATATTGCAATATTTTGATGGGATATGTGTGTTTACGTCCGTGAATTTAATTGTTCCGTATTTTGTCAAAAGTAAAGTCGTTCGTGAATTGATATGCAAGTATTGATAAAATAATGAATAGACTTTTGACAAACACAAAAGTTAAGCCTATATTGTCAATTATTGATGTAAGATAGTGTTAGAGCATTTCTCGGTCAAACTCGCATGCGTTGCTATCTCAAGCATGTTTGTCAATGTTAGTGATCAAAACTATAAAGTCTTGATTTCTAGTCTACTACAGTTAAGGTCTCGGACTAGGATAGAAAGTGTAGTTGAGCTCAAGACTCCATGGAAATCATCATACAAGATGAAGGACTACTCTAGGAACCAGTGGATCTTCATCGACTAAAAGGTATGTGGAGACTTGAACTTATCTATCACTCAAAAGTCTATCTACTCTATCACCTATCTTTGAGACAAAAGTCATTTTACTATATAGACTAAGAATATGCACATGTGACATTTCGAGCTTAGTATATCTCGCTTATCTATTTCTTGAAATGGGTGTTGGTAAAGCTTTCGCTTAAGCCAAGTTCATCTTTTCCTACTGACGAAAGTCATGTTAAGTTTTAATCTTATTGGAAAATGTTCTGACGAAAAATAGTTTGTGAATAACAACTATATAACGCCCTCTGAGAATGTTTCAATGATTGAAATGAGAGTTTAGACTATATAACCATTGGGGGATATAAACATTATTATGGCAACACATATATGTATAAGTCCTTAGCACTTGAACCGAAGTTTGCAAACTTTGTTGATCAAGTGGAACCGGAACGTGAGCAACAACTCAGTCCGCGAAACCAGTCCGCGAACTGGCATAGTTCTTGAACCCGAGAATTTTTGCTGGAGTTGTAGCTCATGTGCAATCCGCGAACTGACGGAAGCTCTCGAACCTGAGAATTTCTGCTGGAGTTTATAACTTCAACTGGTTAGATTGAGTCCGTGAACTCATTCCTCGAACTCAAGAGGTTATGTCTGAAAACGTTGTTCGTGAACTTATTATATATTACTAAGGGATGCTTTTGCAAATCGTGGCTTTATAGTTCATGATTAATGATTCGAGTGAATCACATCATTTTTGATTCAATTGTGTCTCTTGTAGTACTTGAGATCTCATAGCAATTGAACAACTCTCTAACTAGTTCATTTGAGTCATTTGGACTAGTTATGGTGAAGAAGAATATGGTTGATATGAAAGTTATCATTTGTCTAACCATTTGGTTGACTAATATTGAACCAACCATTGTACACGTTTGGGTACTGTTACACAAACCCAAAATCGTCAAGTACATGTGTGTATGGCAAGCTAAGTTTTCGATCTAACGGTTGAGGAATATTAGCTTGTATCTAATCAGGTTTTCATCTAACGGTGAATATTGAATGCTTTGTTACTAAGCTAACATTGATTGCAAACCCTGATTTGAAGACTATATAAGGGGAACTCTAGCTATTGGAAAAACTAATCCCCACATACTTTTCTTGTGTGATACTAGTTTTTTCTAAGCTAGAGTCGATCTCCATTAACCCTTGAGTTTTTTCTCTAAACTCGGGTTAACGACTTAAAGACTGCATTGGGATTGTGAAGCCAGGCCGATACTACTTTTATCGTAGTTGTGTGATCTGATCTTGCTCTTTCTATCATACGAGTACAATTGTAATAATTGGGTTGAGATTTTATCTTCGATAGGAAAGATAAAAGTAGTCACAAACATCTTCGTCTCATTGTTTGTGATTCCTCAAAAATATTCTTCGCTACGTCGTTTAAGTTTATTGTGAGGTGATTGATGAAACTGAGTTGTTCTTCGGGAATATAAGTCTGGTTTTATCGATTGGTTCTTGTTCACCTTGATTTATCAAAATACGGAACAAAACTTGTAGGTTTATTCGTGGGAGACGAATTTATCTATTACCTGTAGACTTTTCTGAGTGAGACAGATTTGTTTATTAAAGTCTTCGAATTTGGGTCGTAGCAACTCTTGGTTGTGGGTGAGATCATCTAAGGGAATCAAGTGCGTAGTATCCTACTGGGATCAGAGGAGTAGGAGCATAACTGTACCTTGGATCAGTGTGAGATTGGTTGGGGTTCAACTACAGTCCAGACCGAAGTTAATTGGTAGTATGCTAGTGTCTGCAGGGGATTAATACAGTGTATGTTTAATCTGGACTAGGTCCCGGGGTTTTTCTGCATTTGTTGTTTCCTCGTTAACAAAATTATGGTGTCTTTGTTATTTCTATTCTGCATTATATTTTGTTATATAATTGAAATAATACAGGTTGTGCGTTGTTCAATCGATTAGAATATCCGACCTTATTGGTTATTGATTTAAATCGATTGACACTTTGATATTGGTCTTTGGTACCATCCAAGTTATCTCTCTTTGATTAGGCTCGCGAATTATATTTTCTTGAGTAAATCAAATCGAGAGATTGAGATAATAACTCCTTGAGTATTTTCTATTGATTGAGTCTTGTTTATTCTCTAGAAAATAACTCGGAGTTGTCCATACAAATTTCTAATCGAAATATTGGGTGGTGTTGTTAGACCCCCGCTTTTTCAGATAGGTTAAAATCTTTTGTGATTCAAGGATTATGTCTATTGTGTGTCATTGTGCAAATGGTGATGGAAACATAGAATGAATCCTTTTGTATTCCGCAGTAATTGATCTTTCCTGATCCATTTTTTGTGTATTACTGTGAGACTCCATATTGTGTCTTATGTTGAGCAATAGACAACCAAGTTGATTATTTTTGTGATTATCTTAGTTGTGTTCCGTAAGGTACTTTACATCGAGTATATTGAACTAAATCAATCATCTTGTGTGATTATTTAGTAATGACTTCGTAAGTTTTTCTCATGGTTGAGCATGATTGGCTTGGTTGGTTGTTTTTATGATTAACTTGGTCATCGCTCCATAGATTTTCTTATGTGAGTATAAACGATTGAATTGTTTAGTTTTGTGATTAATTTAATTGTGTATTCCGGTAAGATTAATTATGAGTCCTCTTGTAAGTAATCTAATAGAGTTATTAAGTCTCCATAAGTTTACTTGTGTTCAACATATTTAGTCAAATTAATCTTGGTTCGCTTTGGTTAATATGATTGAATATTTCTTTCTGGATTCCAAATTCATACTTGTATGTAATTTGTTGAGTCTAAAGAAATCCTTCTTTTCTTTTGAAATTAAGGTCGCTCTTGTTGTTCCCTTGGGAATGACATTTTATGGGGGAGAGTTCTTTTGAACTTGTGCTTAATTGCCAAATCTTTGTGGGGAGTGCGGCTGTGGAATATTAGAGAGGTTATCTTGTATCTTTATAAACTTCTTGATGAACGCATTTAGCTTAGGCTTTATGATTGCATCTAAACAAGATGATATACATTTACCTTTGGTCAAGAAATGTATCTTACGGAAATTTCATTAGGATCTCGTTCTTGTACCTTTGCCTATTTTATTGACAAAAAGGGGGAGAATTAATATGTAGTTCATACTACAAATACATATGGTTTTCAGATCATTATGTAAGGGGGAGTGGTTTCCATGTGAGATGGAGTATTGACTAAGGGGGAGTGAAGTATCACCACAGTATTGTTGTTAAAGTAGTTGATTGTAAATAATTCACTGTTTGGTATGAAATAAGTTCTCAACTGATGGAAAAAATATGTATTGGGAACCAATATTTTTGAACTACAACTTGACTCCCTTCCTCTAGTCTGCAACATTTTTTTTTGTCAATCCTCTAAATAGCTTTGAACATAGTCCCTTAGTCGCTCCCATTATCTCTGCAGTCGCACGCCACAAATCAATCCAAATTAAACAAAAACAGACCTTCATAATGTAACACGAACCGAAATAAGTGTAAGAGGTATATATTTTCATTTATAAGGGTAAAATGATGATCTGCAATGATGCATTCTCCTTTGGATTTGTAAGGTACGGTACACTAACATGATTTCAAACAAGTTTGAACATATAGGATGTGAAAAATTTAAATGAAAAGATATTTCACTACACATTATATATAAGAAGTGAGAAAGAAAGCATTACCATTTCCGACTCCGTCAAACTTGCAAAATAATGTCATTCTTCGTTGATTTTATCCAAGTTAATTGTTCCCATATGTTTGTACCGTGTGTTAAATACACGGAAGATTCCAGAAGTTTCCATAAGTCTTGTTCCCAAAGTTGCTTGCACGGGAAGTTTATATCAGAATTAGGGTTACATAAACTCTATAAATACATGTATCCTAAACCCTAAGAGGATATGAAATCCTAGGTTAGCTAACCACAATTATTGTAAACCTCATATCAATATAATATCTCCCTACGGGATTCCTCCGTGGATGTAGGAAACACTTTCCGAACCACGTTAAATTCTTTGTCTCCTTTATTTATCGTTTTCTAGCCCTAATTTTCAAGAATCGTCATCAAATTATCCTGCTTAGTGCCTAAAAGTAATTTTGGGTAAAAACATTGGCACCGACTAAGGGGATTCGTGTAAAAAGATTGTATTTTTCCATTGAGAAGGTGCGGCAAAAACCTCAAAATTCGTTCACGAATTTCCATGCAAAAATCAGTAAAAATAAAAAGTTGGGTTTCAGAAAACTGTTGCGAAACAGTTGAAGAAACCGTTGCGAGGTTGAAGAAACCGTTACAAAGGTTGAAGAAACTGTTGCGAAAGGGATGAAGAAACCATTACGAGATTGAAGAAACTGTTGTGAACAATTGAAGAAACTATTGCGAACAATTGAAGAAAATGTTACGAACAGTTGAAGAAAGCGTGACGAAGGATGAACAAAGCGTTGTGAAAACCAAATCTTCATCCATGTACACCTCCAGATCGAGCAATTCTTCACCGTCAGCTTCAGAGGATCTTGTCCACAGGATCTGTTCAGCCTCGGGTATACCAGCGATCCAATGCTTATCAAAGCTACGTGGGTCCACCTCAGCAAAAACTGTCTAGTCACCTTGTGCAACGTCATTGACACATCATCATTAAGGTCCAGTCAGCATGGTTGCTATGTCATCGTCCAGTCAGCATATGGTTAACGTGTTGTTTCCACATCAGCAATGTTCGTGCGCCACATCAGCAATAGTGATCCAGTCAGCGACTGCTAGGTCATCACCATGACACTGCCATGTCAGTAATATTGTTCAGTCATCAGTTCCTTGTCAGCATATTCAGTACTGTCATCACTGCCTCGTCAGCGACATCACACGCTTTTCGTTCAAATCTTGTTTCGTCAATAACTTCTTCGTTTTAAGCCCTAATTGAGTGCTTTTTAGCTCTTTGGAATCGTCTTTCAATTCCCTACAACATGGAAGCAAAAATTTATATGTTCGAGAAACTTTGATATGCACTTGGAGCAGCAACATGATCGAGGTCAAGGCTCGTGGATAGCGACATGATCGAGTTCGAGATGAGGATTGCTTAGACCCTTCAACATTTAGCCTTACATCACTTCGCAAACACCTAAAGCCTCAACTTGCACGTGAGAACTTAAGTCTTTATTTTATCGCAAGCATAAAATATCATCTTGCACGCGAGTACAAAGACTTGCACCGATGCAAGCACAAAGTCTCGTCTCGACCACGAGCCCAATGCCCGATATTGGTCCAAAGACTCGTACTCAACACACGCAATATCCATCCTGCCCGAGAAGCGAGTGCTTCATCCTTGTTACGTTGCAAGCAAAAAGGCTTGCCTAAGTCGCAAGCACACACACTACATTTCATTCAAGACTCGACTAGCTCTCGGGCATCATCAAGTCCACCACGTGGCAAGAAGTCTCGCCTAGCACGTGAGCAAATATTTTACAGGTAATTACAGTTTGGGGCATCTTTGTAATATCTCTACTCACTCTTGGGGGAGAATTTCATCATCAACGTTCGACGCAAAAGGATAAACAAATTTCTTAACCCCCAACAAGTTGGAGGTTAAGAGGGGGGCGACGTTTGTACCGTGTGTAAAATACATGGAAGGCCCGTAAATCAAGCCCGCGAAGGAAGATTCCAAAAGTTTCCATAAGTCTTGTTGCCCAAGTTGCTTGAACGGGAAGTTTATATCAGAATTATGGTTACATAAACCCTATAAATACATGTATCATAAACCCTAAGAGGATATGGAATCCTAGGTTAGCTAACCACGATTATTGTAAACCTCATATCAATACAATATCTCCCTATGGGATTCCTCCGTGGATGTAGGCAACACTTGCCGAACCACGTTAAATTATTTGCCTCCTTTATTTATCGTTTTCTAGCCTTAATTTTCAAGAATCATCATCAAATCATCGTGTTTAGTGCCTAAAAGTAATTTTCGGTACAAACACCATCAATTCATTTTTTTTTTGCATTAGTTCTTTTCGTGAGCGCTTCATAAATTGCAATTTTGTTCTTGTATGGAGCTAACCATTCCCGTCCATAATCAGTTAAGGCTTTCTCTGCAAAATCATATGATGGATATGGAGGGATAGGCGCATTGGGTTCCACCTACCGAAGATATTTTTTGATATGGGGAAAGCTTATTTGAATTCCACCCAATGATGATCCAGAGTCAAATAACCTAGACTAAAGTCAGCTTTCCCTCTAGTAAAAGTGGTTTCCCCCTATTAATTATCTTTTTCTTCGTCTAGATAACTAAACTAGTTTGGAATACTCATTTCAAATTGTGAACCATTCATTGAGGTGCGTATTTAATACGTCGGCAAAATGGTTTTAGTCCAAGGAAATTTTCACATGCCCCAAAATAATCACCCAAATTGTGTTAGTATCTTTCCAAGTAGAACCATACACAGACTTAGAAATTGTATATTTCTTTTAAGAAACAAAGAGCAATCAAACCACCATTATCGGGTGGAACATGCATCTTATATGATTGGAAAAACTTCAACCGAGACCAAGAAAAAAAACTTTTATGAATTTAATCAAGATTATTTATTTTTTTGATGTAAAGAGAAAATTTATTAACTAGCAAATATAGTACATGAGATTTACAATATTATTTTTATCGAAAGTATTAGAATCTATGCTAGTTGAAAGAACTTTTTGATGCATGTTATCTGACATGTGTTGAAGCTTTTAATCCTTGCTCCTTCGCAATATAGTTCGCTGCTGAGTTATTCTTCCTCTTGATATATTTCACTTTAGCTTGAGGAAGGTCGCCCAATATTTTTCTCATTTCTTGCAAGGTATTTTACGCTGTCCACGAAATGTTTGTGCTTACCTTATAAGTTGTCTTCCAAAGCTTTACAGTCAATAACTATGAAGATGCTAGATAATATGTTTTCCTTTAACCACATGACCTCCTTTAATAATGATTTTGATTCTGCATGGAAAGCTGATGTCCCCCACTCTGATCCCATAGATAGGTGCATGAAGGTTTTCTCGTCAACTGAATATAGAATGAAAGCATATCCCATCGACAAATCCTCTTTCTTGAAAAAAGCATCAATGAATTTAATCAAGACTGGTATATGGATGGTCATCACTTTACATTTCTAGATTATAATAATATTTTATGTTGGGTTGAAGTTGAAATTTGAAAGGTTACGTCTTCCAACTTGGTTCCTAATTATTATTCTTGTATGGCTGTCTAGTCGACTGGTGGAGGTTTCAATTCACACCAGAAGAGAAAAAGAGCTTTACTGGAGTAGAGTTACCAAATTAGTTTTTCGGTTTTTTTAAAGCGAAAGAGAATATTATACCTAAGAACACCTCCACCAGTTCAATAGACATCCATACGAGTGGATGGTCCAAAGAGCGGTGTCCTCCACCGAAAATATCACTCCACAGCAGACCCAATCATCGTTGAATTCATTAGTATTTTCCTTGTTCTCAGCTGAGAATAATGGTTCTGATAAAGCTTTTTCCCTTCCAATCAATATAACATTATAGGCTTTGTAACCAAAGGATTACACAATTTCATTAGAAAAAAATGTAATCTCGCGAAGGTAGATCATATACAGGCCAGACATTTCTATGAACGAAATCAACTTCAATGAAGAACAAAGAATTCATACTCCCAAGATGAGAAATATACTAAGTAAGCAGAATCATATTTATGCCAATCCTGGGCTGGTATCAACTTATCTGAAGATGGCAGATCTGTCATGACAAAAAATGTCTTTAATGTCATTCATGTGCATCATATGACATCTTTTAAGATGCCTAATACAACCATTGCTTCAATGAATTCAAGATAACAAATGTTTTGGAGAAACAAAAAGAATAACAAAGGAAAGCATTACATTGCTTTCAGACATGTCAATAAACCTAAAGAGGAAGGTGGTCTAGGCTTGAGAGATCTTGAAGTATTCAATAGAGCTTTACTGGCTAAATCTGCTGGGAGATTATGTGAAGATGATACTTCCATATGTACTCAGTCACTGAAGGCGAAATATTTTCTAGATGGTCAAATATTCAACACTCATAATAACTCTAACTCCACATGGTCTTGGAGGAGTATTAGTCCTGAGCTTCATTTCATCAAAAGATTTAGTTGTTGGTATGTTGTAAATGGCCAAAAAATTATGATTTGGAAAGACAGGTGGATTGAAGAATTAGATACTCCCCCAAGTCCAAGAACTGGAGCAACAAATACTCAAGAGAATGTTTTTGTTCATCAAATTTTTGATACTGTTACAGGGGGTGGAATATAAATCTTATGTACAATATTTTTGAAGACTCTACTGCAAGTCTCATTCAGAAACTCTCTATTCATTGTAAATTCAATGACAGGCTGGTTTGGTTGCTTGAAAAGAATGGAAGGTTCACAGTTAAATCAACATACGGGAAAATGGTTGAGGAAAATATTGTTAATGAAACTGTAGGTCAAAGAATGCAAGGAATATACAAGAAGCTCTGGAAGCTAAAAATTCTACCAAGAATAAAACATTTCACTTGGAAATATATTCAATATAACAAGAAATAAACTTCACAATGTTATTCAAGATGGAGATTTTTCTTGCCCTTTTTGTGCACAAGATCTTGAAACGCCTTCTCATAGTATTCTGGCTTGTCCTTTCTCCAAATCAATATGGTTTGCAGTTCTGGATATTCATACTCCAAATAATGTTTCCTTGAAGGACTGGTTATTGCTTGGTGTATTTGATCTGCCAGATGTGAGAAAGTTTTCAATAATTCACATTTTACTCCTGAGACAGTGATTCAGAGATCCAAAAAAGAGATTATGAAACAATGCCACCCGCTTCAGCATACAATGCACCTACTATGGAGTCAAGATAAAATCTGCATTGGTCTTCCCCCTAATGGGGTTTCTTTAAAATGAATATTGATGGCTCTTATTTGCATTCTAATAATTCGGGAGGAATTGGACTAATTATCAGTGATTTTGCAGGTACACACAGGGGCTCAAAATGCCTCTATGTAACGAGGATGTCAAGTGCGGAACATGCTGAAATCAAAGCGTTATGGGAAGCAACAAAATGGGTAGAAGAAAAAGCTATGCAGCAAGTAGTTTTCGAGATGGACTCAAAAATTGTGGTAGATGCAATTAATATCAACAGCTTCAACATTGATTGGAGACTACGTAATTTAATTCTAGACATTAAATTTCCTTTTAGAAGGTTTAACTCTCGGCATTGTGTTTATGTGTCTAAAGAGAAAAATAAGGTAGAAGATTCTTTAAAAGACTTGCTAGAATAGAGTGTTCGAGTAGAGTGTGGTTGCTAGAACCTCCACAAGAGATCTCTGCCAAAGTGCAGGAAGAAGCAAATTTTGTACTCTCCCATTCTTAATTAAATTCATCTTTTCAGTTTCAAAAAAAGAAAAGAACACAAGTACTTGTATGGAATAACAATGAGGTCTTGTTCCTTCTTCACGAATCATCGATCCCAAACCTGGTCTTTATATTTTTTATACTTCCACAGCAGACCCATGAAGTTACAAACCAGTGGACATCCATATAACCATATACTCCAAGACTCTGTATTTGTTCAAACCAATTACCAATCTTTAACCAAATGATAGCTCTTTGGTTCACTTATAGAATCATATATAAGCAATTCCAACTTGCACCAGACATTTACAGGATGTACATTAGTTTTATCAAGACTAGATTTGTGCCCGTGCTACGCACCGGGCATTACTTTTATTTTAACTTGGTGTGTGTGGGGCTTCAGTATGCCCCTTGGTGATGCATTTTTGATTTGGTGTGTGCGGGCTTCAGTATGCCCCTTGGCGATGCATTTTTAAGTTCTATATTTGGCGATGAATTTATACATGGCAATGCATTTTTGACTTGGTATGGCGAGGCAATTACATTAAATAGGTGGAGAAATAAATATGTGCAGATTATATTTATTTTCCGAGAAATATATTGTTGTTTTATTTTGGTTTCATGTATAAATTTCGAAAAAAAAAAGAGTGCTAATGTGGTTGGTACTCGACTTCCGAATTAAATTTGGACTTCCACAAAATTTCAAACACGGTAAGGTAAGTTTTTTTGAGTATGTAACTTTTAAAAACCAATCATACATTTCCAAGTATCCTCACCATAGCTCATGTTTCACAAAATTCACAAAAGGCTTATTTCGGCCGACAGGAAACTGGAGTTTTCTCCCCGTTCAACATTGGATCTTTATTTGTTTAGCACTTTAACTCTTTAGATTTCTTTGCATCATGCATCCTTTCCTTTAACCATGTTTTTTATTTGGTGTGGCAGATGCATTTTTGGTTTGCAAGAATATCAGTTGCATTTTTGTAAGATTTAGAAGTAAAATTTCAACGCTAAGATTATTTTTGAATCCTAAATTTTTTTAAATATCGACACACCACAGTCTTTGGGAAGGAGATGATAGTGATAATTGTAAAGGAAAAATAATAATTTAAGCATTATCTACGGGACACTGAAGGGTGTGGAAAGGAAAATTACGTGTTTCTTTTATAGTTTAAAACCAAGTACGGTACTACACATTTTGTTTCAGTGACACAAAATTAAGAATTACCAATACAAAAAGTATATGTGCATCAGCACTCAGCAGTAAGTTTAACACTTCCAAGTCTTCTAAAAAGCCTGAAGTCAATAGACAACCTAGATTTTAGGATAGCCTTCGCAAATTACAAAAATTAGAGTTACAAACTGGCCTATTTCACTCATCAGGATAAACTTAAAAGAGGTATACCATAAAAAGATTACTGACGTCATAAGCTCACACTCAGCAGTATTAAAAATGACTCCAATCCTGGTAGACGACATTGGTAATTGGGTTCGGGGTACTAATATGGACATCGGGGTTAAGAGACTTCAAAACTTGCATACGTACACCAAATAGCTATCTTTGCCGAACTTTCTTTTTATGTTATTTGCATTACTAACATTATAATGATTCAGTTCTCCGAAATCATACTGGTGCTCCATCGGCAATGAGATCAGACTTGCCTTTCCCCGATACCGTTTTATCTCCAATCTTGTGCAAGAAAAAAATGAAATATTACGTATAGTAAGCAATTGAAGCTTATGAGAGCGCTAAGAGGAGTGAAAACAACCATATCTACTTTATCTACTTGACCAATTTTCGGTAAGCTTACATGAGGAATTTTTTTTTTTGTATCTTACCAACTTGTCCATTCCAGCGGATACACGATCCTCCCAAACTTTGTGCTCCGACTATACCATCCTTTAGATCAGGCCCTTCAGCTAACATAAATAATATAGACATGATTATCTATATTAAGCATTGAACTTAAATAATATATATCTTTAGGGAAAGTTGTGCAAGGCTTGGACGAGCCGGCATAAAACTTAAGTCCAACTCTCAGGAGTTTTTCTCTAGTCGACCCGGTACTTTCTACTAGAAAAGACTTTGGTTTTGGTATCTATATTAAGCGTTGTCAAAGTATATTCTTCTGTATAACTTACACGAGATATGAAGAGTACCACCATTTCATCTATTGCAGAAGATACACCATTCTACTGAAATTTGTGCTCCGCTACTGTCTTTATGGAAATATCATTTAGATTGATCAGGCCTTTCACCTAACATAAATACAAACATATTATCTACTGGTTCGTTCAATTCCAATCTTGGGAAAGGAAAAACACTACAATAGAACCTTATAACAGGAAAAAGAGAGAAGCATTAATAATGCGATCATAGACTTCGCGTAAGTTATATGAAAGAATATATTATGCCAACAAAGTCAAAGGAAGTACTACCAAATAAGTACTATCATAGACTTCGCGTAAGCTCGTGGACATAACATCAACTTAACTGCGATTCGACAATGGTTTCCGTTTAACACCAACCCTGACCATTCACAAAATTTGTCTCCAAATTATTATGTTATTGCCCTCGAGTGCAAGGATCTCTGCTTAACTTCTCCAATAACTACTGCATCTGCAGAGTTCATTAGAAACCCCATTAATTCATAGGACTACTCGGGATGCAAAAATAAATAAGCTCAAGTAGATGAAGTTGTATTGCTGCATTCATAGGAAAAATGGAAAGATAACCATGCATACAAAGGCGAAGAATAGACGTCTAAAACGATTCAACATTAAAAACAGTGTTAAGTACTCACCTTGTCAGTCAGCGAAAGAGTAATTACTACTCAAACTAAGTCCACTACTACCATATTCTAAGAACCCGAGGAATAAAAAAAACCCTAAGTACACAATTATAATCGAAGAAGAATCATGAAACCTAAAGTCATACGGGAGCACCATATAACATGATGAAGAACTCAAACAAAATCTCTTTTTCTATGTGGAGTTTTAGATGAAAGCATAGAAGAATGAGAATAGGATACCTAGCTTTTCACAATCAAATGTATGACTCTCTATTGGTATACTCCTATTTTTTGCATTCCATTGATATATAATCAACAACAATATGGTGCAATGCTCTATATCATCTCTTTAATGATGCATTAAATTGTAACAGATAAAGAACATATATATCAATGGAATGCAAAGCATAAGCAACATAGAAAAAGCATAAGTAACAGATAAAGAACATATATATCAATGGAATGCAAAGAACGTCTATTTAACACGTACATCACCAAAAGCATAAGCAACATATACCCCTTTAACTATACAACACGCGCGTAAGCTAACAATTAATGGTTTCGGAGTTTGGAATTCTTATATTTTAACCTAAGATGTTAAAAACGGTTGCACATTCTTATCAGATGAAACATTAGCTTTACATAGTCACGTAACTACTGATTATAATAAAATTGAAACCGCGAACAAAAAACACGTACACCAGCACATATTCTCAAATAGCCAAGTTTTGGAAACCACCGTTGTAGAATATAGCTGCTACAAAAATAATCTTACGACTCTCATGGTCAGTACTGAATAGGTCTGGTGGTTGTGGCGCCGGTAGTGATTACAGTTATGCTATATTAGGATGAGAAAATTCATCAATTTCAAAGTAGATATAAGAATTTATCTACTTTTGAGGATTTCTATACCCTAACATAAATTTCAAAGTACAATCAAAATACCCAATATGCATTACTATTAAAAGCAACAAACCCCACTGTTAGCGACTTACTATTAAAAGCAAACCCCATTGTTAGCGACTTACTATTAAAAGAAAACCCTCATTATGATCAGCAGCGAGATGAAATTGAGAAAGAACAGCACACTCGAGCCATTCTCCATAAGCAACCCATTGCAACACTGCAGAATCCCATTCTACTTTCTTCTCAGGAAAAATCACCATCAATCGCATTCCCTTACATAAACCCATGTTAGCAATCCACGACCACAATATATATCTGTAGTACCCATCAACTCCATCTCACAATTTCCCTGTAAAATTAATACATTCATCTAGCTTGCATGATGAAACCGAAACTGCTCACTTCCTCGCGCAATTAGCTCTGTGCATAGTGAAAGCTAAGTTTAATGCTCTGTTTGTGCGTACATTACCTACTTTCTTAGCCTTGATGATGGGGTTAATTCCAATGCAGCCAGTATAATCCCTAGGGAAACCAAAGGCAACAGTTGTCGCTAGTAGGAAATGATAAATTCCTCTCATTCGATTACAGTGTACTTTAATCATTATATTAAAAATCTCACAAAGATAATCCGCATTTTTAATTCATATAATCAGCTGGTGGTGGTGGTAAGCCAGCGAAGTATGGGACAACACTAACAAATGGTGCATTAAAATAAGCATCCGGTTTAGACTTCCCGTGGTTATTCTCCCATCATCATTGAAGTTGTCTCCTTGATCTGGACCACACATAATGGCTCCAACCAATAATTACGTTCGGATTGAAACTAAAACTTCAAGAACAAATTCAAGGATGACATAGACTGATATTAAAGAAGAAGTTTCAAGTTTGTTTGAAGTAAAATTGTAAACCAAAAATGCATATATAGTCAAGGAGAAAATATATGGTCCGCGGCTTTCGACATGGTGGGTACCTCTTCGAGGATCATCTCAGCTAAACTGAAAAAAAAAACGTGTTCTTCAACCAATAAAACATGGGTTGAGGTGTGAAACATAGGACAAAATATACTGCGCTATAGAAAACATGATCGGAACACCACCAATACCATCAATAATTCACCCACTCTATCACTCCATTCTGTCTCTGCTGCATCAACTCATTCATCTGCAATTTCTCGTTCAGAACTTCACCAACACCAGCACCAAGAAACCGCAATCTCACTGCATCAAAATCACCAAACCCTAGATGTCAAGTTTTCTGGACAGAGTTCGCATAGAAAATCTAGGAAACACCTTAATTTTGGTATTTATGCGAAGACACGAAGAGGAGAAACTCAGAGAACTATCACGATGGAGAAAGCAGAGAATTATCGGGATTGGGAAAGCATGAAGGAGATGGTTACGCTAAAATATATTTCTACGTGTTAGCACTAAGAAAGACCCATTAATAAGGAAACATAGTTATATAGGGAAACCAAGGAACAAAACGGACGACGGGCGGATATAATATAGATGCCGTTCTATTCAAGGTTAAGCTTCGACGGAAGTATTGTCCACCTTTACTAAGATACAGTTAATTATTGGTGTAAACATGGTGTTTAGGCTAAAACTTTGGAAGAAGTGTTTTCCACTACTTTTTTATAGACGCCATTACTAACAAACCGTTAAGTACTTGATGTAAACAAAGTGTAACACAATTTTAAGTATTTCAACCAATAGAGTTATGCTAAGTGTCCACACCATAGCTTCTACATTAGAAAAGGCCTATTTCAGCCAATAGAAAGCGAGGGTTTCATCACCGTTTAACGTGAGAACTTTATTTGTCAAGGCCTTTTAGGGAGAAGATTATAAGAAGCACTAAAATTTATATGGAAGAACATTGCGGAATGACTGATAAGATAGGAAGCAACGATGTAAACCTCATATATAGAACAAACACCAAGCAAGAGTTCACCAAGATCTGAGGTTCTCGAAGAAAGTGATACATAAAGCAAAAAGCAAAACAATAAGGCACCTTAAGGTACAACTCTGAAGACAATAATTACCAAATAAGGTTTCCAATTAACATGGTTAAGCAAGTAAAAAGTAGTAAACAGAAACTTGAAAACCCAAAATCCAACATAAGTTTTTAAAGAAACTTCAACATAACAGCAACACATCTTTGCTGCCACTTCCTGTCAGGCACCCAGGTATGCAAATGGATGCGTAACAAAACAAAGGTAAAACAAAACAAAAGACTACACTGATACCTAATCAACAAAAACCAAAAACAAAACTGGCTCCTAGTAAATAAATAAAGACAATCCCCTCCTGCAGACCCTCTTAGCACCATCCCTCTAGTTAAAAGCACACTTCATTTCTTCTTGACAGCAGAACGTTGGCTCATGTTGGGTTGTATATATTAGGTTTACAAGCCTTTCTGAATTTCTAGTAATTTCCATCAACAGATCCTTTTTAACCAATTATCAATCTAGCCTCCATCCTGGACTCTGTATACTACTACCCTTCTTTTTAGTGAAAAGATAAAAATCAGATTTTACTTGTTTCTCAGCAAGGTGTGAGTACACACCAGACATGAAGGCTCCACCTTCAATTTAGTATCACCACAATCAGCATGTACTGTTCCAGTCAACTGATGAAAGACATTTAGTCGACAGGATATAGGGTAATAACAGGACCCAAAAATGAAAAAACAAACAAGCTTGAGCCTTAATGAAATCCGAGCACATGCCCAGGTTGACTTGACCAAGACTTAGGTCATCTGAGTCATCCCCACAAACACCGGTAAACTATTATAATTCCCCGCAAAACGCACTTTCCTGAGGAAATCAACACAAATCTCTGCATCATTTCCAAATTTCTGCTTCATTATCAACTTCAGCACAAACCAAGCTCCATCTCAATTACCAGCAAACCCTAACTCAATTCCTTCTCAATCTTACAGTCCATAAAGGAGATCACAAAAGTTTTCCACTTCCATATGCAAAAAAATAAAATGATTTTCTTCTTTGGTAGATATATTCAGAAGACTAAATAAACCATCAAGAAACAGTGATAGCTAATCACACAAACACAAAGAAATATATGACCACTTTACTAATACAGAAATGAAACTTTCCAACTCAGAGCAACTTCAATTTGAACCCAAATTAGTTTGATACAAATAAACAGAACATTTATTGCATACCAAAAGAGATGCTTCACCACTAGGAAGCATAACTAAAGACATCTGAAATTTAAAAGCCAAAAGCATAATAAGCATCACACCTTAACGATGTGAATATACTCCTTTTAACAAAGATTATAGAATTTTTTTCCTTCATAAATTTCTAAAGAAAGCTATTGGCAAACAACACCTTTGTCTACCTACAGTTAATCTAATCATCCATTTAAGATTACTTAATCATGCAACATCGCTTCCTAGTTCTCACAGTAATCCAATTATCTGATACAAGACTTAACAGAAAAGGAGGAAACCTAGCTCCCCGAGATAGTTAGATGCTACTACATTATTACTCTAGCCTTTCATGAGTTAAGTGCCGCTTGTTGATCAGGAAATTTAATGGGCTAAAAGCTAAACGAAGAGTGAATATTCTACGCATTTCTAGTACTTACAATCATCTAATCCATATTGATCTATATAGCCATGAATTTAGACATTAAACCATATGCATTCGTATGAAGTAAGAAACGTATTTATGCCTGCATCTCGGAATCTTAGATTCACTGGCCCTTCAATAGACTAAAACCCATTTGCTCAAATATGTGACTAGTAGAACTACATAAAGCAGAATAAACTTTCCACAACCACAGCTAAACTGAAAACTCATTTCATGTTCATATTCCTAAGAATAATACAAGACTTACATACCATACAGACTTATACCAACTAAACACCATATGCATTCACATGAAGTAAGAACCATATTTATGCTTACATTTTGGTATCTTAGATTCACTGGCCTCTAAGTAGAATAGAAACCCTTTGCTCTAAAATATGTGACTAATTGAGCTACATAAAGCAGAATAAACTTGCCACAACCAAGCTAAACTGGAAAAAAAAATAGCATGTTCATATTCCCCATAATAATCCAAGACTTATATACCACACAAACTTATACCAATACCGCACAAACTTATACCAACTAAGGTCACAGAAATCACACAAAAAAAACCCAACTAACTTACTTTTTGCCTTGGTCACTTCAGGCTAATACCCAATTTAATATTCAGCAGTCTTGCCACAAAATTAGAAACATAAAATTGCAAAGTTAGAATCAGAATCACAATAGCATTACTAAACTAAAATGTCTCATTATAATTCATAGTTCATAAACTAAAATGTCTCATTATAATTCATAGTTCATAAAATATCAGAGAAACAGATAGCTTAGGGAGCGCAAATTCATAAAACATCTGTCTGTCGGTTTGAGCGTACCTGGTTTCAATCATCGAAGCACACATCTTCTTGTTTCAAAAACTCTGCCATAACTTCATGATAAGTGTTTGTGGTACTCATCCCCCCTCTGGTATTCAGTCTCTCCTAGTTAATATCTACTATACAATGTGGGTTCTAAAACAATCAACCTAATTAGATCAGATGAAAATAAATGTGAATAATCATTTTTTGGTCAACAAATTCTACTTTGGTATACGCCCACTTCAGATCTGCCCGTTGCATCTTTAAATATGACATCCATTAGTCCACCATTACAAAACTTACTCAACTCATCCAACCCCATGTCCTCTTTTGTAACTTTAAGCCTTGCGAGAAACCTTGCAGCAGTGTTATCTATTTTTCCACATGCGAAATTGGAAAAGTAAAAACCAAGAGAATTATCTTCTTTCTGATATTTATCTCTCCGTTTCTGAAGCTTATTTATTATTTCCCAAGAAAGATTGTACACCATATTTTTTTTATCTTCAAAACCGCCCTTGGAAGGTCCTCCACGATCACAACAGGTAAGTGCATATGAAGCTTCAGTAGAAGTACAAACCATGTGAACATATTTGATATTAAGATTAATTGCCATATCAATACCTTTTTTGGCTGCACGCAGTTCTTGGTATAACGGTGAAACACGTTTCAAGTCTTTAGTTATATATTCAGAACATGCAGCAATCGGCACACCTTGACGATTTCGAATGAGAACTCCAATTCCTGAGTCTCCATTTCTACCATAATAACCTGCAACATTAATATAGAAAAAATCATTTCCTACATTATAGTCTGATATAGCACTTCGAAATCCCTTATATGTTCTCAAAGCCCATTCTTTCCAAATCTGATCATAAGGTTTGCCAATATTCTTGAAATATTCTTGAATAACAGAATCACCAAACTGGATCTCAAAATCAAAATATTGACCATTCTTGTCTTCATCTTCATCTTCACTTTCAATATCAGGAAAAATGGAATCAAACTTTGTTATCAAATAATCACATTCATCTTCAGAATTAGTGTTACAATCGAATGAAATCTCATAGACACATTTTTCGCTGCTGTAAACAACAGAAGTACAAATATAAAGACATCAATAACAAGATAGATAAAAATCAGGCATTTAAGCATTAAATCAATAAAAATCATGTATAACTAACCCTAATAAAACTTTTGAGAAATTTGAGGATAAGGCATTTGAATTATAAAGAGCGGATTCAAAACCTTCTATCAGAAAATTGAAACCTATTAACAATAATGAAAAGGGGAGATGGGGTGTTGAGATAGAACTAAACCCTGGATTTTCAGGATTTTGAAAACAACAGCAGAGATACAAAGAAGAAACAGATAACCAAATACATCGACATATAAAAAAATAATAATTAAAGAAGAAAATCATATACCTCATGGCTCCGAATTAGCGAACACCTCCTCCTAATAATCCACCCACAGAAATCAATATTGATCAGAACCCATACACTTTCAAGACACCAAAATCTCTCAACAAGAAAATAAGAAAATTATTCAAATCAAATCCAAAAGAATAAAGACAGTACACTCACCGAAATATGTGAAATCTAACCTATCCCCAATACAGAGAGGCGGAGAAACGAAAGCAAAAAAGGTAGAAGCGTTATTCTTCTCTATAGGATTATTTTATATTTTTTTCATGAAGGAAACCTAAACATACGACAGCGGTTAAGGGACAGTAGCAACCAAGTCTAGGCCGTCTAGGAACATACTCCAACAATGGGAACTTGGGGTTCCGAAATTGGTCCGGTTTTCACGTCATTTTATTTTTTTATACTTACACTAGATCTTAACCCGTGCCGTAACGGCACGGGATATTTTGTCTCTAATACGATATTGTTCATATTCCTCTTGCTTCATTTTATTCGTGAGTAATTATTTTGATATTCAAATAGGTTTTGGGAAACAAAATGGGTTACCTGATATTTTTATTTTTTACTTAAGCATGTTATTCCAATTTACTATCTGTATGGAGTAATAATGTTGTGCCAACATGAAATGAAAATAAAATAAAAAATACAGTAAATAAAAATTTCTCCATTTATTGTTCCATCATACCATAATTTCAAACTTCAAAAAGAATATTTCATCTAACAAGTTACATATACCTAAAGGCACCAGCAAAAGGACTCTTATATAAGCTCAAGTAATTGATCGTAGGTCTACCTCTGGATATTGTTCATTTGTGGGAGGGAACCTAGTAAAGCGCGACAAGAAGCAATCCGATTGTAGCTAGATCCGATTGCATAAAGCGAATTTAGGGCTATGGCTCATGGAATATGTGAGCTATTGTGGTTACGAATATTGTTAGTGAGCTTGGTTTAGGTCCTAAGATCCTATGAGTTGTCTTTAAGACAACAAAGTGCCATTGACATTGCTCTGATCGATCGACAATACGAACAAAGCATGTGGAGGTGGACAGATATTTCATTAAGAGAAATTGAATCTTTGGGATTATCGGCCTCCGTTTGTAAGCCGAAAGACAGTTGAGATATGTAACTAAAGGAGTTCCTAGTCGACCATTCAACTCTTTCCTCGACAAGCTAGGAATGCATGATATCTCAGGGGAGTGTTGGAATGAGTCATGAATGAGTCATGAATATGTCATCTTGCCTTTATGTCTGTTACACTATAGAGTTTACGCCCAAGTGAGTTGGTGAGTGTTAGTGAGTTGGTGAGTGTTAGAGATTGAATAGGTTACCCAAGTGTATAAAGAAGGAGGTTCTCCTGAAATGATAACCCATTTTCACTATCTCCATACGGCTCGAGATTATTTACCTTAACAATTTAGGTTCATCCATGAAGTATATGTCTATCTAAAATCACACAATCAACAGAATTTAATACAAAAATGGGGCTATAAACTACCACCGGTTAAGCACCATTTAATCAAACCATTACAACTAAATTTATAGCTTCATTACGCATCTCAAACTCAACCAAATGGGAGAGACATCGATTGAAACCCTTACCATAGCTCAACCACATACAAACACAAATACAAATTATTGAATTAGTATCATCCTCAAATTCGAGCAATTTGATCCGGTCTCAATCCCATATTCAAAACCACGACCTCATTAACAACATGTGTAACAATAACAGCATAATTCTCGAAAACCTAATCTCTTGCCAATCCAACTCTATGATGTTTATGAATACATTTGTTCCGAAATTATTGATAACAAAGGCTCTAAGGAGTGAAGCAAAAGCCCATAATATTTTCCCTACTATAGATAAGCACTATTTATTTATTTTTTGCAAATGTGAGAGTTATAAAAATGAAGAACCCTTGGTTATTGGAAGGCTGAGATATACACATGTGAGTTGAAAAAATAAACTTATAATAGTGAATCAAAACATGTACTGTAAGATTCTTTCTCAATCATATTGATAAAATAAAATTGAAGAAATTCGTAGATAAAAAGATTTCACACCAACTATGCTAAGTAGTGCATGAATGACGTTCTCACATCTAGTGTTACTCAAGTAATTTGGAGTTTTAAAGAGCATAGTCATATTGATATTTGTATCTACATTAATTCAACTAACCTTCCGAATAAAATTTAAAGAGCATAGTCATTATTAGTTCCAAGGTAGAGCCGACACAAAATTCTGTCGCCTTCAATGTATACAACACACATTGGGTTTAACCGGCCTTGAGATTAAACAAATACCCCAACATTAGTCAAATAATGTCTACAAATACGGGATCGAAACAAAATGCTAACGGGAAAATGAGAGACTAACATCAGTTCTACAAAGAAAATACCCTATATGTATCAAAGTTTGTTAACCAAACATATATTCAAATTAAAAAGTCATCAACTTAACATAAAAATGTAAAAGAACCCAAGTTAAATCAATACTTGCATAAACAAAAATTATAAGAGAATTTTGTAATTATTAAATACCTTTAAAATCACTATTAGAGATTTAATTGCATGCCTCAAAGCCTTATTAAAAACTATGTCCACACCACTACTCCTCAATAGGATCGTAATCCCCAAATTGAAGCCACAAAAACATACTCAGAGTTAATGTGTAGAAATTTTCTTAACATAAAAATGGATATGTATAAACAAAAATTTAGAGAAGTTTAAAATCACTATTAGGTGGTGATGCGTTCCATCTAAGTGTTGTTCGATTCGATTGATTATTTTTTTTAGAAGGTTTCGGTTTTCATTGGAGAAACCGAGAGGGAGCGTTTCATTATATTCATTATCATTCATAAATCCAAGACCAACTCGCCCTCTACTTACGGGATCTCAATACAACCTTAGATTTATCTATTGGACGGAGAAACCTTGATACTAAATATGTAATTTTTAGTGTTATTTATTATATAACGTGACATCCAAATGTTTTTTTCTTCTTCTTAATTTTCATGTATTTTAACCGAGTTTATATTAGCATTAATACGATCAACCACATTTCTAATTTATAGTGTTATCCTTTTGTAGTAGCACATAATTAACATAGTCAATTACTACTCATCAAAACCAGCCAGTACCACAAACCACCAGATATCACTTCTTTCTCCACCACCACCATTTTCCATCCCACGTATAATATTGAGCACACTTATAACTTTTAATCTCACACGTCATGTATAAAGTTTAGATTTAACAAACTTAGGTCGTCAATTAATTTATTCAACTATATGTTTTTTGTTAATACTGAAAATCATGAGTACGAACGGTTACCAAAAATAGCAGTGGTACCAAAAACAACCATTTTTTCTTATATGATTTGGTATCATCCCAAAAGTATTTGTTATCCGCATTTTTTTATCGTGTCAAAAACAAAAAAATATATTTTTCACAATACAATGTTACCCGTCATGTAAAAAAAAAATTTATTTTTGATTCAAAAAGAAAAAACCAATACCACCGCCATTAAAACCATCCATCGCCACTATTTCTTCCACCAAAACTAATGTTACCGCCTCCACTACTTAGTAACACCTTCCACCGCTTCCACCACTTACTTCTTCCTTTACTACCACCACCACCACTAATATCTATTGAAATAATTTTTGTCAAAATTATTATTTATTGATGGAGATATGTATTAATACTAATTAAGGGATATTTATGATGTAAAATTAATAAATCATTTATCATGAGAAATTAATGAGACATCAATTAATAAAACACTTATACTAATTAATATTTAAGTTTAACAAACCATAACCATAGATTTATCTTCTCTCTAGACAAATCACTTATACTAATTAATAAAACACTTATACTAATTAATATTTAAGTTGAACAAACAACCACTGTTGGTTTATCTTTTCTATCAATTCCAACCAAGGTGGAACAATGGTTAGAGGCCACTCTTATGACACAATAGGTCATGAGTTCGAACCTCCCCGTTATAATTTTTGAAATTCCATATCTTGACTTGAGTATTCATTTTTAATTCATAATATTGGAATGAACACCACGTGTGCGACTTATAGGGTGTGGCACGGAGAACCACAGCCTTTGATTGATCTTTTCCAAGGATAAATCCTGACCACCACTCAGATAGGCAAAGTTAGCTAAACTCTGCTTTATACTATTGATGGTCATCATCTGTCATTTTGATAATATCATGAGGATAAGTGTTAGTAGAATAAAAATTGTTTGCTTCAAAGTCTTGCTTTTTTTGCTAGAGCATGAGCCACACTATTGCTTAACCTATGAACTACCTTACAAAATCAGAAATTGTACATAAAAAAACTTATTCTTAACAGCTGGAAGTAAATGTTGGTTATGCCGGTGAATCTGTGATTCCTCACTGTGATGGGAGTTCACAAAATTATCACAATCCATTTAAAAAACCACCTTATTGTAATCTAGATCTTCAATCCATTATACTTCCAATAACAATGCTTTGCACTCAAAGTATTCTTCTCCAAATTCTGCATCCACTTCCTCATCTAGATTAACCACCTTTGACCCCTAAGATGGTACCGGCACAATCACGAATAATCATTCCATCACTGCCCTTTTTAGTACCATACATATAAGACGCATCAATATTAATTTTGACATATCATGTGTCAGGTGGTATCCAAGCCTTTATACTCTCATGTTGACACATATTCATCCTAGCAGTAGTAGTTGAAAGATTACACTATTGGAACAGATGTTGAATCCTTATTGTACTATTAGCATTTGGTTTGGCATTCTGGAAAACCAGATTGCATTTATCTTTCCAAATGTACCAGATAGTGCACATCAGTTTACAAGTATAGCTTTCTGTCTCAAAATCAACAACCTGTTCATTAATATCATAATTTGTGAACCAACTTACCAACCATTCATGGAAGGAACTGAAATCCTGCAAAACATGGGAAATATTAACATTCATACCTAACTAGATTGACCTAGCATAAGGGCAATCTCTAAAAATATGACTAGTGGTTTCTACATAATGATTACAGAAACTACAATGATGCTCAATATCATGTTTATAAACTGAGATTTTCTCTCTTGTTGGTACTATATCTTTCAAACATTTCGAAAGAAACAATTGCACTATATGAGGAACTCTCATATGCCAGAGATTCTTCCAGAACTCCCTAGGTATTACTTCATCATTTATAGCACTATTGACATAATCAGAACACAAAGTGTTGTAAGCACTTTTGACAGAGAACTTACCTTTCCTATCAGGCTTCCAAACTAGGTAATCTTGGCTAGTTAAAGGAATATTCATACTAAGAATGGATGTATCAATATCTTGATTAAACATAGAGGTAATAAAATCATTATTCCAAACTCTAGAATTAGGGAGTAAAAGATCACAAACCAAGGTATAAGTATTTAGACTAAAAAATCCCATAACTGGGAAAGGTGGGCTATTGTAACCTATAATTCAGTTATCTAGCCATATATAAATTTTTGTGCCACATTGAACAATCCACATGGAACGTTGTTGGACAACTTCAAGACCTGAGTATATACTTCTCCAAAGCCAAGAAAAATCATCCTTAAGCTTGTCAAGGTGAAGTAAACTACCATTCTTACCATATTTGGATCTAATAATCCGCATACAAAGAGAATCACTGTCATTACAAGCCTTCCAAGCAAGTTTAGTGAGCATAGTCGTATTAAAATGCTCAAGATTTCTGAAGCCTAGACCACCTAAAGATTTATAAATACTAAGTTTATTCCAACCCATAGGACAATGACCTCTATTGTTTTCATGACCCCACCAAAAATGCCTTTGAATGGAATCCATTTTAACAATCATTGTCATAGGAATTCTAAAACTACCCATTTGATGAGTTGGTAAGGCATTTAGAACATGTTTTACCATAGTTTTCCTAGCAGAGTGATTCATAGTTTTCCCTTTCCAAGTTTTGGGCCTAGAGCCAAAGGAATGCATAACAGGATTGAAAGCTTTAGTTTTGTTTCTACCTATCAACATAGTAACACCAAGATATTTATCAGTATCTTTCATTTCAGACATTTTAAGCTGAGTGGAAATAAATTGCCTAGTACTAGGACTGATATTATGAATAAAGTAAACACTAGATTTATCCAAATTAAGCACTTGACCAGAAACATTACCAAATTCATCCAGGACAGACATGATACCAGCAATATTATGCATATCTTCTTTAGTAAAAATAAGGATGTCATCTGCAAACATTAAGTGAGTAATACCTGGAGAATTTCTAGCTGCCTTAACACCTGAAATTAAATGGTTAGTTTCAGCATTCAAGAGAAGTCTAGATAAGTATTCCATGCACAGAATAAAGAGATAAGGTGAAAGTGGGTCGCCTTTCCTAATACCTCTAGAAGGTTTGAAACTTTGAGTAGGAGAACCATTCAAAAGGATTGCAATTTGTGTAGTTGAGACACATTGCTCTATATAACCACAAAATTTCTCATTAAATCCAAATTTCCTAAGTATACCTAATAAAAAAAGTCCACTCAATCCTATCAAATGCCTTAGAAAGATCCATTTTTAGTGCCATAGTGCCAATAATTCCTTTCATAGTATTTATCATTTCATGAGAAACAATAATGTTATCATGTACGGATATACCTGGAACAAAAGAAGCTTGATAAGGGGAAATAAGGTGTTTCAAATGCGGTTTAATTCTTTCAGCAATAATTTTTTATATGATCTTGTAAACAGTATTACACAAACCTATAGGTATGAAATCTACTAGACTTTTAGCTTCATCAGACTTAAGTATTAAAGAAATATAAGTTTTATTGAAAGCAGAAGACATAAAACCATTTTCAAAAAAAAAAACTTTGGACAACAATAGTGACATCATAACCAACAATATCCCAATTGGACTGGAAAAAATCAGCCTGAAACCCATCAGACCCTGGAGAGCTCCAGGCAGATATATGTTTAATAGTGTTATGAATTTTCTCACTAGAAGGACTCTAGTGAAATCAAGATTGTTTTATTCAGTATTAATTGTTGGAAGAATATCAAAGGTATCTTTAGATAAGCAGGGGCTAGAAGTTTTACTAACAACATCAAAATGGTTAATAAGTAAATTGGCAATGTCCTCCCTATTATTGTACCGGACTCCATTAGCATCACATAGACAATCTATATTTTTCCCAAACATTCTCCTATTAGCTAAGGTATGAAAATATTTAGTATTATAATCCATTTCTGTGATAAATTAATCTTCATCTTTTTGCCTATAAAAATTATTTTTTATATCAAACCAATTATCCAGATTCTTAGTAATACTAACTATCCTATCATGATGAGATTAAGAATTTGGAGCATTTTGAGCTGTTTCAAGTTGAATTTGTAGATTATTGATATTTCTATAAATATCTCCAAACTCTATTATATTCCAGTGAGAAATCCATTGTCTAGTATTTTGCTGTTTAGCAACAAGTTTAAAAGCAGGAGAACCATGAATATCATTGTTCCAAGCAACTTGTAGTTGATTTCTAAAAGCAAAGTGTTTCATCCACATTGTAAAAAATTTAAAAGGTCTCCAAGAATTAGAATTACCAATCTCAGTGGGAAATAAAAGAATTGGACAGTGATCAGAACCATCTTGAACTAGATGAGACAATTTTGCTTTAGGGAAATTCATACACCAGTAATTATTTTTATGGCCATATCAATTCAAGATTTCCTAACTCCAGTTCCAAATTTGTTACTAGATCAGGTAAAATTCCTACCAGTATAGCCAAGATCCATAAGACCTCAATTGTTCATATGGTCTTGAACATATTTATCCTCAACAGAATAGTCTGAGTTATTATGCAAATCATGAATATGGAAATTAAGATCACCTATCACTAGCCATGGTTGAATTATATTTTCACTAATTCTTAACAAATAGTCACATTGTTCCTTTTTTTAATCAAAATAGGTGGAACCATACATGAAAGTAATTAGAACCTATGTTTTACTAGGATCAATTCTTATAAATATATGAAACATATTATTTGAAACATCTTGAACATCACAAATAATACCATCTTTCCACATAATAATCAAACCACCAGCAAGACCTACTATATCAATACAAACATGGTTACAGTAGTTCAAAGAATTAGCAAAAGTTCTCATCTTATCACAATCAATTTTAGTGTCAGAGAGGAATAAGAAATCAAGAGATTATTTTTTTAACAAGAACAAAAAGTTGGTCCCTGGTGAATTTTTTGGCCAAGCATTGGACATTACAAGCTAAAATTTTCATAGTTGTGTAAGAACAATAGCAAAGATCAAATTTATGCAATTTCCAAATTAAATAGTTGTGTAAGAAGGTTAACAAATTAGCAGATACCTCATTCATTTCGTGAAATGACTCCCTTGCAATTGGATCTCCTTCCTCATCTAAGTCATGGTCCATGCCATCAATTTCGCTAGATGAATTAGTAGTTCCAGTATTATGACCAGTGATATGCATGTGGAGTTCATGATTTTGAATAACAAGACTATGAGGGTTTCTAGAGATGTTAACATTGTTGCTATCATCACCTCTTCGACCTTCTTTTGTCTTCTTGTTCCTCATCTTATGCATAAAGTTGTCTCTGGCTAGCTTCACATATTTGTTTCAACATTAAATCCAAACCATCAATTATCTCAACTCCATACTTCTTAGATAATTCATTGTAATAGTTGATATACTCTTCATTAGTACATCTTCTTACTTCAATATATTTAGCTACAATATGACACACCTCATCATCATGATCAACTTTAAAACACTTTGGACATAGAGAATTTGGTTGTCTCTCCCAGTGATATCTAACCCAAGCTAGTAACACCACCAGATATTGTATTCCACCAACCACCTCTATATAGAAGTTTTTTAAGATATATCTCCACCCTTACAGTAATTATACAACCATATCCAGGCCTACAGTTTTATAGAATTGTATGAATTTTTGGACCTAGCTCATCCAATGCTTAATCCACCACTTGCATAAAGTGATGTTCAATCAAAATATTTTTAAACTGAACATTCCATTCATGATGTGAAAAAGTTTGATCCTTGACAACAATAAATGAATCATACTTCTTTAAGTTGAGATGACACTTTGAAACATTCCATGGAATTATTTTAAGCACAGATTTCATCACTTCATTGGTACTGAACTTGAAAAGAAATATGTTCTTTTCTAAACCATGGATCTACTTATTTTTGTATTGTTTCCATAGTTGCAGAATCTCCTTTCTTACAGTTTCGGTTTCAATTGGATCTTTTGAGAAAAGTTTACCAATAAGAGTGTTCTTCCATTCTTCAGTAGCTACAGATAAATCTCTTGATGTACCCACATCACGCCTCATTTGTTTAGCACCAAAATATCGGATCTTAGTTCTTTGCATTTGAGAAGTAATACCAGAAACTTGGTTATTTGAAGATGAAGCCACTTATATGAAAACTATAACTTGGAATTTTCTTCTACAATATGATTTGAGAAAAGTCTCTGATTTCTTTCTCTTATATTATAAAATATACAGAACCCTTAAAAAATAATCATAATTTGTTGTATTGAGATAACTATGTTAAGTAATATTATGAAGGAAAATCCTCTGAAAATATGAAGAATAATTCTTTACATGGAATAAAATAAGAGTCAACTGATACGTAATCTCAAATGAGCTGTATTCCCTACAATCACGCAAACTAATTAGGGGAATTTTCGAAATTTGAATTTTAAACTTTTGGATATGGAAACTTTGTAACTGACGAAAAGTAACTCGGAAGAATAACTCACTATTGATGAACTTACTAACTTCATTATGATCATAAACATAATCTAAACTATAATACTGGAACATATTGTTTACATCCATCATGAGGTTTATGGCTTGCAATACTGCTGTCGAAACTGACCATAAATTGGATCTTGACTACAACAATATAGTTGACAGAAGAAGAGTTGAAATTGCAACAGTCCAAAACCGGATGCCTTCCATGATATATTGAATGAAGACTCTACAAGAAAAATTAGAAACCGATTAAAGATAGGTAACAGTAGTAAAACTTCTAAGAAGATGAAACAGTTCTATGGAAAAGTCGTTGAAATTGGGATGAAAGAAAAATAACAATTAAGATTAGGAAAATTGAAAAAAGAGAAAATAAATTAAATTAAAACTTTTATTCCTTGTAATCATGAAGGGAAAACAAATTATAAAGAGGAAGAAACATCAAAGATTCATGAGATTTAGAGAAAAAATTTGGAATTGAGTTAACTCAGTTTTTTGCCCGATTTTCAGAGCTATTTTACTTTGGTTACTTTCCCAAATATCAATGATACTCGTCGGAATTTGGTGGTAGATGCTATTCATGTCATTGACATTTAATATAGGGGAATTTCAAGTTTGACAATCCCCCGTCCATTTCTATCAAATAAATAAATGCAATAATTTTGTATTTATTTTTTTAGGAGAAAGGCAGTGCCTGATAATTTCATTGATATGAAATTTTGATTAAATGATCAATTACATTAGAAACAAATGGAAAGAAATAATTAGTACAAACATTACAGATTTCAAAACTTAACAATAAAACGCAATATTGTACTATTCTCCAATCCATCGACAAAATTGATATCTTTCTAATGGTTATGATTTTAAACCATTTTGATTTTTGATTTTCAGATTCTTGATCGGCAACATCATATATGTTATTTTGGATATCAGAATGCTCGATATCTTATGAAAGATTGTAGAGAAATCTTGAACTCAAAATTCTTGATTATGAGAATTTCTGCAAGAAACATTATCTGTTGAATAAGAAACTTGTTGAAATTTGAAGCAAGGATTAATTGTCAACATTTAATGTGTGAAGAAAAAGAGGAGTCTGTTCTCTCCAGGTCGACCTTGTCAATTTTTTTGACAAAGTTAAGCTTTTAGAAGAGGAAGTTTCAAAGTTAAAAAGGCTCAATGATAGCACAATCAATTTATCTTCTTTGTTGGAAACATGAAGAAGTCATGGTGATAAGCATGTCTTGGGATATAACGGAATCGATACTCCTAAAATCAACAAAGAAATAAAATTTGTAAACGCTACGAGTTCTTCCACACTAGAGGATCTACCTAAACTGACCGAAGCTCCTAATCTATCAAAGAGATCGAGTGAGATTTTATAAGAAAACATGTCTGGAAGCAATCATGATGAGTCACCAAATATTAAAGATCAATATGTACAAAAGGACAGAATATGTCACAAAGGTAATCCTAAAACCTACACTCCTTTTAGTAAGCATTGTTACTACTGTGGAAATAAAGATCATATGCAAAGGAGTTGTAAGATTCGAAAGATGCAGGATGTTCTATCCTTTATTTCAAAAGAATTGGGTAAATTTACTTCTAAAAATGTGACTAAAGAACTGTTCGTATAGTTCACATTTCCATCCTACAAAGGTAATCCCTAAAAGGAACAATAAAAATGAGGATAATACACTTATCAACGGAAATATAAGATCTGATTTTCCGACTTGGAAAAGTGCGATGCTGCATGATATGAAAGAATTTTTTTCATCATAAATCTTCCCACAAGTGGATGCCCAAGTCTAAAGTAAAAACCAAAAGGGAGTCATCTAAAAAAAGACTAAGGTAGACAATCAAGTTTTGACCTTAGATAAAGATGATTATGAACGTTTAATTTTTATACTAAAAAAGGTCTATAGATATCCAGTGATATCGATTTACAGGTATCTTTCGACAATCTACTACAAAGTGTAAGACAAGAGAAATTCAATCAGGAGTCACTAATTACTCAAATCTTATTGGTATGCATTTTTTATTTATTTTTTGAAAAGGGAGGGGGAATAATTTTTATTTTTGCATGCATATGATGAGTTTTGGTTATTTTTAGGTAATCAAAAAGAGACTTTCCTTATTATGTATATATATATATATATATAGTTTCGGACTTGCTCTTCTTCATATATAAATAGTTTCGAAATTTAAAGGTTTCTTTCTTGAACCATCTGAAAAGACTAGAGAGAGAGAGAGAGTTTTAGACTTGCTCTTCTTCATACTATATCAAGTCACCACAAGATATTGCATAATGCTCTCTCCTTATGTAGAGAATGAGGAAGACTTAATATAAGAAATTTCGGATGTAATTAACTCATGCATATTTATGCCTATTTCGAAAGAACTTCATACTATTTCTTTTGTAAAGAATGGAAGAGAATATAGTGATGTTGTCTGGAAAAGATTGAGAAAACTCTCGAGTCAAGTTCCATATATATATATATATATCGAAAAACGGAAGTTTGGACTGTGTTCTGGATACTATACTTTTCCCATCAAGAAAACTCTCTCAAAAATCATTGCTCCTAGTTTGTTCGAAGGAACAATGGAACTCGTTGGGAGAACGGATTTACTCAAAGATGATATTGTTGCTCCTAAGATGGGATTCTATGGATATGAGCATCGTATTGCTAACTATCGGTGGCCTCTAAAACAAGAATGTGATGAGGCCGTGTGGAGAATAAATTTGGACTACTGCAAAAGTAATCTAATAGAAGTTGAGAACCTTCTGAAGGAAATCTCATATAAAGCATGCAAAGCAAAAGTAAGGTTAAGATCTTATTTAAAGTTAGGCTATTCAATATGTTGATTTATTTCGATATTTTGTAAGGCCTAGTTAAATAAAACTATTATGATTATTATTTATGAATAAAATTATTATTTTATAATTTTTGTGTGATACCGATTACATAGCCTGTGAATGAATGGTTATATTTTTGATATGTGATTTCGGTTTATGAGATGTCTGATTTCGGTTTTTATTAACCTTAATATTCGATATCATATGGTGAAACCCTTATGATTGGTGTGGCTTTTTGATTTAGCGGGATTAAGTTCTAGCCCATGTTGGTAGACTTTATCAAAGGATCATAAGGTGTTCCGATTTAAACTCTGAATCAATTTGTGTTTAGCATAACATATTTGTTTCGGGTTTTCAACTTTTGCTATTGGCACGTATTAGTTAAAATCGATTCAACCTTTCTTTGGTAAAGGTTTATTTTGTCATTTTTATTTTGTTCTTGCGAGAGGATGAAAACACACTGGGGGAGAGTTCTTATTTGAACTTGCGCTTCATGATATATCTTTTTAGGGAGATGTGGCTGCGGAAATTGAGGTTACGAATTTGTTAGTTAATCGTTTTCCTGTTCAAGAAAAGCCTATTTATATTACATATATTTTTCTTTTGCTTGACAAAATTTCGGTAAAATTGAAATGTTCCATTATTTGTGTATGGATGTGTGTATGATTCAATTGTTTCTGGTTAAGAAAAACGATGTCAATTTATTTGGCTTATTGTTTGGTATCTTCTTTATTTTTGGATATCAAGTGTTTTTGCTTAACAAAATTCGGTGCAATTGTTGTGCTGTAATATTTATATTTGTTCAATTGCTTCCGGTTAAGAAAATAATTGTGCAAGTCAATTTATTTTGGTTTGTATGTATTTTTTAAGGATTAACAAAATATGGGATCATTTGTTTAGTCCAATTGATTCTGGATAAGTGAAACTAAGTTAATTCTGATCTTAGTTAGACTTATCAAATTGGAGGATTTGGTTATTCAAGTCTAACTGAATGCCTTGACAAGAAAAACTAGTTAACTAACCTAGTGTTTGTCTTGTCTAAAGAGAAATGTATAAGTTATTGTCTGAATAATTAGAGTCTGGTGAGAAAAATAAAGTTAATTCTGATCTTTATTTTGGTCTTATCGAAACAAGGGAATTGAGAATCTTAGTCAAACTGTTGGATTATAGGGAAAATTGCTTCGGGCAATTGTTTCCTTGATAACATACTGAAACTAAATTACTTTATAGTTTTGGTTTTAATATTGGTTATCTAATTGAATGCACAATAACTATGTAGAGTGGTTACAATGCAATTGAAATTGGTGGAATCAGAAGGCAAGACTGAGGATTTTGGGATGTTAGATGAATGAGTTGCAACTGAAATTGCAAATACAAGGGTTAGATCATTGTCTAGTTTCTAGAACTACAAGGAAGCAGTTGGAGATAGCCTAGATTCTGATGTTGATGTTGTTCAATGGTAGAGACTCGGGTGCGCTATGGAGGTGAGATGAACTACAATGTGCAGTGACTTGTGCTGGTTGATAATGGTCTTGGTGGTTATGTTAGTAATGGGAATGAATGAATGTGAATTCCAAAAACCAGAGAAGGAGCTAAGCTATGTCGTGGTCCTGGTGAAGCTAAAACATGGTAAAGTAGCTTGTCGGTTCCACAAAACCGAAGCTTAATAAGTAATGCCACTAGAGATTACTGAGTGGGTTATGAATGTTTCTGAGCTTGGACTGAAATTCAAAGGAGGTGTGAAAAGACGAGGGTACCCAAATATACCTCAATCTAAAACTTTTCCACCTATAAGTCATTTCTCCGAAAGTGATTGTTTATGGACTGAGTCGAGACAATACAACTAATCGATTCACACTTCGTGTGATCTTCTATGGATACGATATTGAGACAATACAACAATGAAGTATGTTTACTTGATAAAAGGTTCAGACTTAACCAAACACAATAGGATTTCTATCAAGTAAATAGGAATTAACGTTTGTGTATTTTACTTCTAATTATAATAAAACAATTACAATTTCGGAAATAGAAAAGTAAAAGACACAACAAGATTTTGTTAACGGGGGAACCTCAAATGCAGAAAAACCCCGAGACCTTGTCCAGAATTGAATACTCTCAGAATTAAGCCGCTATACAAAATCCAAATAAACTTCTTATAGTTGAGACCAAGCAACTAAACCTATAGTTCACCTAGTTCCCTCAGTATCCCTGCGCCTCCAACTTGTAATAAGTCATGCACCTCCTTTGGTTCATATTCCAAACAGTAAAGGAACAACAAATATGTTCAGTAACAACTCTTTTCAAACAACGTGATATGAGTTTGACCAAAGATTCTTCCGTTTATCCCAATAAACTCCTTTGTCAGGTTTTTATATCTATCTCTTAATAACTACCAATTGTATAGACTATGCTATCAATACTCTTAATCACAAAGAATTATATGGATATCGAACTACTCAACTAGTCAATCAAGGTTATCACAAAGATAAACCGATTATAGTTGGATCCTCAGCCGATCAAGTTTTGTGCACATCAAAGATTATGAACTCAAATAAAAAATCCTCTTTGTCTTCAAATCTTATTAGATCTTCAATAAACACTTGCACACAAACAACTTGAATCTCTTGTGATCAATCACACACAAAATGAAGTCTATTAACGATAGATTATCACAAGACGCCTTTAGATCTACAAACAATCTAAAGATCCCCGTCGACACTTCGATCTAGTTTGCGTGAATCTTATATCATAAGAGAAGATTCTCAAGCATAAACAAACTAGGTGCAATCAAAGTTCAACAACCGTTAGTCAATCAAATCAATCTAAAACTAATAATAAACTGCAATTATCTAGTTTCCCACCAACGGTACTAATAGAGCTTCTCAATCCCAAAAAAGTCTTTAAACCGAGTGATAGACACATTTATGTGTCTATTTTAACCTCAATTATCTATTTTGTTAGTGCTCATTTTGTACTTATTTTGAGTTTTTATGTTTTTGTAGGTGTTTTTGGAGAAATAAGCTCTTGTGGAGAAATTGGCTCGAAAAGCGGCATTTGGACCTCCAGAGAAAATTACTAGAGGCACCCAGGAAAAGTGTTGAAAACACCCCAGAGAAATTACTAACATAACCCCTCAAATGGATAAGGGGTACCTTGTTGATAAGGGGCTTTCCCCTGGAAGCTACTATTGGCATACCAGAACAGGTTAAGGGGACACCACTTTCTTCCTTGTTTAAATTCTGTCTTGGTGGGAAAAATAATGCAGTTAACTGGCAGATTTGCACTCGAGTTTTGGACAGTTTGGGAGAGATTCAATTGCGGGATTTGGTTGTAATGAACCTGTTTGGTCTAAACAAAGATAATATACTTGATAGATTCGAAAAATCTTGGATGGATACTCGGGTTTTCGTTAAAACGGGGAAGAGAAAGTTTATCGGGATTTTGGTTTAAAAATGGAAGTTACGTGGATTGGAAGAAGAATATCTTCACTAATCGACTTTATCCTATATTTGGAAGAGTTTAAAACTAAATAGAAGACGCGTAAAGGGTTAAAGAATGAAGGAAATACCGAATCTTTTGCGAGAAGAAAAATAAGATTTTCCAAAGATTTTTTCGGGCTATAGGGACCCTGTTATATATAAAAATGTTTTTGGGAGTCATATGGGGGTTGGCCGAGAGTTATGGGAAGTTTAGAACACCACAAAGCCGAGAAATCGAAGTTGCAGGAAACCGGGTTCTGCTGCTGCTGCTGAAGAACACAAAGAACATAAGACCCTTACAACAGATAGCTTCTATCATTCCATGTAACAGTTCTTATTGTAATAATCTTTATAACAGTCGGTTTGTAACGGTCTGTAAACGTTGTGAACTGTCTGATTTTTTAGTTTTCTCTTGTTTTTCACCCTTTTTGAGCACCAATTTCGAGCACGTGAATAATATGAGGAGCTAAACCCCTTTGCTGACACGACGGGGGAAGCTATTTTTCCAAAAAATATGTGGTAATATCTATTTAATTAATTTTTGCAATTCTTTTTATGATTATTTGCATTCAAACAGAATTGAATTAACGATTTTTATTAACCCATTGTGTTTTCACTTGATGGTACATGCTTAGCTTAGGGATCTTGATGTTCCATGCTTGAGATTAACAACTAGTGTTTTGAAAATATACTATTGGGAATATTCAAGAATCAATTGAATGTATGAGTTGCATGATAATTATTAATATTGAATCACATAAAAAATGGAAAATAGTGGAATCCATAGTCTCATTTTCTCTAAAATCTTGAAAACAACTTCAACTTGAGTTTTCTATTGAGTTTGAATCTAAAATTGGATCTCTACAAGTCTTTAACGAACCTTTTCTTATCACTATAAAAAACTACATCACCGAGCGGCCGTAGGAGATTTCGCCTAATTAGGTTACTTTCCTCTCCGAATAGGCAGCTGCACTAGTGAAAACACAAATAGGTAGTTTTGCTAGCTCTGGGGATTAGTTTTCTTGAAATTCAAACTTCAATATTTATAGACCAAGGAAATTTGGACACCAAGGAATTTCCAAAACCGAAAATATTCTCAAGATATGCAATATATTACCAAATTCGATTTCCATAATTCCTGGAAATGCTTTGTCCAAATATTGACCGAAATCTCATTAGAAAATCTCCAATTAATAAATGCACATTACCAATTTCTATTTTCTAAAGATATGCATTTTAATTGATAGAAATTAAAAGCATATAAAACTAAAAACCTTAATTAAAAGATTCTCAATTTATTTCGATCTGGGATTCTCTTTTAGCTATTAAGGAATATCTTTGAACAATAAAAGATAAGAGTTACTGCACATGTTCAAAGTATGTCGACATCTTTACTTGGTAAATCCTTTTTCATATTTACCATCTTGGAACCGATTTGCCACACTTCCAAACAAGTTTAGAATTGGTTCATCTGACTTCCAGGAACTATGTGATTGATTATCTTATCAAATCACCAATCATGGGTTTCACGGTTCTACCAAAACAAGTTTCGGTTCTACCTCCATGTGAGTACAAGAATTAGTCACGCTAGTTACCAAAAATTGGTCGACTAGGTACTAGGATCGGTTCCCACATATATATGGTATCTAACTTGTATTTGGTGCACATGTTCATAGGATCGGTTCCCAATAACTAAAAACGTGTTGCACATGTTCATAGGATCGGTTCCCAATAACTAAAAACTTGTTGCACCTCTTACAAGGATCGATTCCCATTTTGTGATCGGTTGCACCTCTTACTAGGATCGGTTCCCCAGTGTCTAGAGTTGGTCATACCAATTACAACAAATCGATCATACCATCTCAGGTGATTACTTAAGATCGGTTTCACTAATAAAAGTCATACCAATACAAAAGTCGGGCCTTGTGAATAGTTTTACCAAGATACATAAAAAAGTTATGAGCGGTGATACTAAATATACATATTGGTAATTCAAAAGATTTGCAATGAATTACAATACCAATAAGCCTAGTGATTTCCCTTTCGATTCATAAAACAAGTTCATGAATTTACTTTTTTTAAACGAATGTAAAACATTATTTCCTAGGATGAAATCTTCACCCATAGCCATACATAATCACAATAGCATTCATACGATTATGTCGATGTCTTATATACAAAGTTCAAAAGATAAGCGTTATACTTCGTATTGTATTCCTTAATATTATGTCTAACTAGAGTATAATCATTCACAGCTTCACATTTATGTTTTCAATATGCACGAATTGAAAGATATGTTTAGGGAATAAAATAGTTCAAGTCAAATATTACTAGCCTCAAGAGGAAGGATGATGTCGTCGTTGTAGATCCTTACTTCTTCACATTCTTTAAGTCTCCACGTAATACTTGTAATGTCTCATATCCTAATACTTTCAAGTTAACCTATATGAAGTTGACTCTAGTAAATAATCAAGCGACTCTTTAAATGAGTTTTGATTCACTAAAATATGACAACCAAACTTGACATACCAATCCTTGGTGGGTTCAACCGAGTTATGCTCTAACAAGATCGGTTGTACGGATTTTGGTAGGCTATGACCTAAGTTTGAAAAAACAGATACAAAAATAGAGGAGACTCTCCACATAAAAATACCTCTCCATCAGGGAGAATAACATCTTTACATTAAATTTTGTTCTAGGTTTTTGTCATGAAAACCTTTCTTTTTCTTCTTGTTATGAACTCCATGAACGTGAGCTAATTTTTATTATTGGTTATGGAATAATTTGATTTTACAACATGATTTGTTGTTTGATAAATTAGTTTTGTCTCAATATTATCGATTATGATTCTCTAGAAATATCGCCATGTATGATTGAATGTTTGTTTTGTCAAGTTACAAATTGTTAGAACTCACGTGTATATTTATTGCTAGATTAGGGTTATTATATGCAAAAGTGATAATTCCTGATTGCAAGTACCATAAATATGGTTATAGCTTGTTGTGATATATCCTTATAATCATATATGAGTCATGACTTTTGTTAAATCGGATTAATGCGCTTTCCACGTTCGATTGCATTGATTAGCCTTATTTCACCATTCTTGTTGCTTCTCTGGAATTAAACTTGATTAGTGCTTTTACACGTTAGGTTGTTTCCTTGGTAGAATCCATATTCGCATGTTTTAATGTGTTTGTTGATGATAAGAGGAAATTAGTGTGATATTCTTGCGATCAAGGTATCCTATGACTTTTGATAAAGAGAGATTAAATATCAATTCAATTTATTATGACAAGAACATGTTTGTGAATGAAGATGAAATCATTGACCAATATATTCACATATTTGATTTGCGTGCTTTACTTTTAGTTGTCTGCTTTTATTTTAGTTTAGTTTACATAAATCAGAAAATCCCCCTTGTTCCGTATAGGAAACTGAAACATATAACATTCCAAGACCTCTCTGTGGGAATGATCCTTTCTTGCCCTTAATATATTATATATTTTGAGTAGTGAGAAAGTAATTTATTTTTGACGCATACGACAGCGATCAGGTGTGCCCCAGTTGTATCTAGAGTCATCCTCTCCAGAAACCCTTTTAGGGTTTAGCAACTATAAAGACTTCACAGGGATTCGTGAAGCCAGGACCAGTTATATTTTTATCTTGATAACTTGAGTATCATGTTCTTGATTGTTTATAGAGCTTGCTAAAAGATCAAGATAAATAGTAATCAACAAAGTCTTTTCGTCTCATACTTTGTTGATTCTGCAAGTTTTTATACTTGTGGGGTGAATAATAATCTAGTTTGCACTTGGGGTTGTAAAGTACGGATTTTGAGGATAGCCAGAATTTTTTTCTAAGTTGCTATCGATTTCCATCACCTATATCTATCATTTGATCTGATCATCCATTTTGATCGTAAATCGGGAATCAATTATAGGCTTAATCTGTGGGAGGCATATTTGGTTTAAAGTCTTCAATTGAGGTTGAAGTAACTCATAGTTGTGGGTGACATCAGCTAATGAAATCAATTGCGCAGAGTCTTGCGAGATTCAAGAGGCATAAGGAGTGCGACTATACTTTGATCGGTGAGTTTTATTTTAGCGCTCAACTATATTCCACACCGAAGTTAATTGGTCGTAGGATTGGGTTTGTAGCGGTTTAATACAGTGTGGTGTTCAATCAGGAATGGGTCCCGTGGTTTTTCTGCATTTTCCATTTTCCCGTTAACAAAACTTCTGGTGTTTGTGTTATTTCTTTTTCCGAATTATATTGTTTATCTCTATAATTGAAATATCACAGGTTGTGCGTTGATCAATCACAGTACCTAGGTACAACCTTGTTAGTTGGAAAAGGCTTGATTGATCCTTGGACATTGGTCTTTGGTACCGTCCAAGAACTGTTTTTGTAGTTAGGTTCACGAATTCAATTATGTAAACGTTCTAACAACAAGAGAGAGAGATATAACTATTGGCACTTTCCTTGATTAAGTTTTTACTCTCGGAGTTGTTCTGAGTTTTCCCATACATATTTCCTAAGAAAAAGTTGGCGGTGTATCTTGGTACCCCCTACGTTTTCAGTTTTCTTGTTCATAATCTAGAGAAGATATTTTCTTCTAATCCGGTTTCTAGTGTGTTAAGTTTTCTAGTTTTCGTATATTATTATTCTGAATTCCACCTCTATAATAATAGTCACCAAGGTACAGAGATCAATACGTATCGCCGGTCCCATGACGCTCTTCCCTATTTAATATGGAAAACTAGGAGTTTTGCGCAAACGAAGAAGTTTTCTCAAACAATGGAGTTTTCAAGAAATGAGGAAAAATAATAAAATAGGTTAAAATGTTAGAGCATAGCTCGGTTGAACCCACAAAACGTTGGTATATCAAGTTTGGTTGTCATATTTTAGTATCAAAACTCATCTAGAGTTTCTTGATTAAATACTAGAGTCAACTTCGATTAGGTTAGACTAGAAAGTCTAGGAATGTTGAGACATACAAGTATTACTTCGAAGACCTGAAAAATAAGAAGAAGTAACGATTATAACGACGACATCATCCTCCCACTTGAGGTTAATAATATTGAATTGATCTTGTTTCCATTCCTAACGTATCTTTAAAGTCATGCTATATTGAAAACATAACATCCGAAGCTGTATATATTGTATATAATATTCTAGTGGTGAGACTTGGTCATAATAGTATGATCAAAGTGTCAAGGAAAACATATTACAAAGTATAAATGCTTATCTTTTGGAACTTCGTAATTACGACATCGACATAATCTATTGTATATATTTATTTGATTATGTGTGCATTATATAGGTGTGATTTCATCCTAGAAAACTATGTATCTTTACATTAGTTCAAGGAAGTAGATGTATGAACTTATTTCATAATCGAAAGGGAAATCATGATTGGTTTTGTTATTCTTTGAATATATTTTGGGTAACCAATGTAAGATGACTTTAGTAGAATATATCTTTACTTTTTTGAGACTTGAGGTATAACCGGTCATAGCCTATATAATATAGCTAGTTGTAATCGGTCATGAGCTACACTAAAAATCAAGGTATAACCAATCACAAGCTATATTGGAATGCAAGTTGTAACCGGTCATAAGTTACTTTTGGAACCAAGATATAACCGGTTACAAGATTAATTGGGAAGTTAGTGTAATCGATAACAAGCTACATTTAGGAAGCAAGTTGTAACCGATTACAAGCTAACTCGGGAAGAAAGGTGTAACCGATTACAACCTACTTTGTGATCAAGGTGTAACCGATTATGACATGTATTGGGAATCATCTTATAACAGGCCACAACATATTTTGGAGTGATGTTTTAATCGGTTCCATGTACAAAACCGATAAACATGGTTCACATATTTGTTCATGGTGTGTGTGAATTGGGGTTTTAGGTTTGTCAAGTTGAGAAACTTCCATATGTCGGCATATTTGAACATGTACATGACTCTTATCATTTATTGTTTAAAGATATTCCTTGATATTCAAGGTGATCCCTGGTCCAAAAAAGTGAAAAACATTTAATTATGATTTTCATCATATATGTTTTAATTACTAGCAATTAAAGCATATCCTCTGAAAAATATCATTAGTTAATGTGCTAGACTAATAATAGAAGTTTTTCTATGAGAGTTTTCGAAAATATTGGTTAACATTAATTGGAAATAGGAAAACCGAATTTAGGTACTTTAATGCATATCTTGAAAATATTTTCGGTTTTGGAATTTCCTTGTTGTCCAAACAACCTTGGTCTATAAATACTTGAGTTTGCATTTCTTGCAAACTATCGCAAGAGCCAGACAAACTTCATTTCTTTTAATTTCTGGTGGAGCCGTCTATTCAGAGAGGAAAATACCCCAATTAAGTGAAATCTCTTACGACCTCTCATTCAAAGACTTCAGTGGGAACAAGAAGCTCTACGAGTACCATTGGTGGGAAACTAAATAATTGTAGTGTTATTATTTTTCGATTATAGATTTTATTGACTAACGGTTGTTGAAACTTTGATTGCACCTAGTTTATTTATTCTTGAGAGTCTTCTATTATGATATAATATTCACTCAGACTAGATCAAAGTATCGACGAGATATTTAGAACCATTTTCGGATCTAAAGACATCTTGTGATAATCCATTGTTAACAGACTACGTTCTGTGCGTTATTGGTGATCGGTGCCTAATAATATATATTTCTAGATCTTTTTGTTGTATTTTATCACACCTCAAATGCTTTAACGTCGTATTTTAAGTCAAATTATTCATTTTGCGCCTCAGGGTGTCAATAATATATTTTGTTGTAAATATTGATAATTTGTGTTTGTTTGTATTTGTAGGAGAACAGAGAGAGTGTGGTTGGCATTGCAGAGAGTGGAATGGTACACCATGAAGCATGAAATTTTTGAGCAAAAGCGCAGACAACAATATCAGTGGATTAACGGAGTCGATGAAGGAAACAAGTGGATAAGAAATGGGTCAAAGCGTAAGGCTAGCGCATGATAAAATGAATATGAAAGGAAGATATGTGACCTTGGTTAGGATGGAAAACAAATTCACTGTGTTAATCACATTTGGAAGTAAGGAAACAAGTTTGACCTTAACATTTAAGTTGGGTCTTAATGTTTAACACCCAAGGCAAGCCATTTATCATATTTTTCAGGGAAAGAAAAATCACCCAAGGAAAACCATTTATCATATTTTCCATCCCCCTAGCGTTTGTACAAATATTACAAAGACGCCCCTAACTGTGATAACCTACAATAAATTTGCTCACGTGTTAGGCGAGACTTTTTGCCACGTGGTGAACTTGATGCTCGAGAGCTAGTCGTGTCTTAAGTGGAGTATAGTGTACTTGCGGCTGGAGCAAGGCTTTTTGCTCGCAATGTTACAAGGATGTAGCGCTCGTTGCTTGGGCAGGCTGGATGTTGCTTGTGTTGAGTACGAGTCTTTGAACCAATATCGGGCATTGGGCTCGTGGTCCAGACGAGACTTTATGCTTTCCAAGGTGGAAGTATTTTATATTCGTGTACAAGACAAGATTTTATGCTTGCGATAAGAGCAAGACTTATGTGCTCACATGCAAGGTGAGTTTTTATGTGCCTGCGATGTGATGCAAGGCTAAATATTGAAGGGTTTAAGAAATCCAACGAACTTTGAACTCCATCAAGTATCCAGGAAACTCGAAAACGATCATGTTGATGTCCACGAACGTCGAACTCGATCATGTTGCTGCTCCAAGTGCACATAAAAGTTTCTCAAACACTTGAATTTTTGTCTACATCTTGTAGGTAATTGAAATACGATTCGAACGATCCAAAAATCACTCAATTCGGACTTAAAACAAAGAAGTTATAGATGAAACATGATTTCCACGAAGCGCGCCTACTGTCGCAGATGTGGTAGTGAAGACAGTGCAGAGCATGTTGACGTAGAATTGCTGACAGGACAATAGTGCCAATGTGGCACTCAAAAAGTGATAACATGGCGGTGAATTGATGACATGGTGACCTGTTGACAAGGCGGGTGCTGACGGGGCATATTGCTGAGTTGGAGGTTGATGACTGTACCAGACTACTGATATAACAACTGAATGGAGCCAACATGGCATTGCTGACTGTACCTAAGCCGCTGATGTTGCAACATGCCAGACCCGAACTGGCTGGATCAGTTGGGCCGGAACGGAACAGGTTTGGTGAACCTGGTTGGACCAACTTCTGGTTGGCTGTTATGCCTTCTATAACACTTATTTTTGTAAATTTTTCGTCACAGTTTCTGCTGTTGTTTTCGTCACAGTTTCTTCAACCAACTCCCAATGCTTTCTTTAACCTTCGTAACAGTATCTTAAACTATTTCGCAATAGTTTTCTAAACCCTAATTATTATTATTTTGCTAATTTTTGCATGAAAATTCGTACACGAATTTTAAGTTTTTTGTCGCACCTTCTTAATGGAAAAACACAATCTTTTTACATGAATCCCCTTAGTCGCCGCCAATGTTTGTACCCAAAATTACTTTTAGGCACTAAACACGATTGATTTGATGATTATTATTGAAAATTAGGGTAATGAAGCGATTTGAAATATAAATAGAGAAGACAAAGATTTAACGTGGTTTGGCAATTGTTGCCTACATCCACGGAGGAATCCCGTAGGGAGTGAATTTATTCATGATCGTGATACAGTTGTATTTCTTCGGGTTATCTAACCTAGAATTCCATATCCTCTTAGGATTTAGGATACATGTATTTATACAGTTTATGTAACCCTAGTTCAGATGTAAACTTGATGTGCAAGCAACTTGGGCAATAAGACTTCTGGAATCTTTTGTCATGGGGCGGCTAAACGGGCTTGATTACGGGCTATTCATGTATAAAATACACGGTACAAACATCGCACCCTATTAACCTCTAACTTGTTAGGGGTTAAGAAGTTTTTTTTTCCTTCTGCGATGACCGTTGATGACGTAACTCACCCCCAAGCGTTTGTAGAGATATTATAAAGAAGCCCTTAACAGTGATAACCCGCAACAAAATTTTCTCACGTGCTAGGCGAAACTTTTTTCCACGTGGTGAAGTTTATGCTCGAGAGCAAGTCGAGTCTTAAGTGGAATGTAGTGTGCTTATGACTGGAGCAATGCTTTTTGATCGCAACATTACAAGGATGTAGCGCTCGCTGCTCGAGCATGCTGGTTGTTTCTTGTGTTGAGTACGAGTCTTTGAACAAATATCGGGCATTGGCCTCGTGGTCGAGACGATACTTTATGCTTTCCAATGTGGAAGTCTTTTATATTCGTGTGCAAGACGAGATTTTATGCTTGCGATAAGATCTAAACTTATGCGCTCACATGCAAGGTGAGGCTTTACGGGCTTGCGATGTGATGTAAGGCTAAATATTGAATTGTTTAAGAAATCCAACGAACTTTGAACTCGATCAAGTATCCAGGAACATCGAAAACGATCATGTTGATGTCCACAAACCTCAAACTCGATCATGTTGCTGCCCCAAGTGCACATAAAAGTTTATCAAACACTTGAATTTTTGTCTCCATCTTGTATGGGAATTGAAAGACGATTCAAACGATCTAAAAATCACTAAATTCGGACTTAAAACGATGAAGTTATTGATAAAACAAGATTTCCACGAAGCGCGTATACTATCGCAGACGTGGCAGTGATGACAGTGCAGAGCATACTGACTTAAAACTGCTGACAGGACAATAGTGCTTATGTGGCACTCGAACAGTGCTAACATGGCAGTGAATTGATGACATGGCAGGTGCTGACGGGGCATATTGCTGGGTTGGAGGTTGATGATTGTACCAGACTGCTGACATGGCTACTGAATGGTGTCAACATGGCATTGTTGACTGTACCTAAGCCGCTGATGTTGCAACAGGCTAGACCCGAACTGAATGGATCAGTGGGGCCGAAACTGAACTGGTTTGGTGAACTTGGTTGGACCAGCTTTTGGTTGGCTGTTATGCCTTCTATAACACTTATTTCTGTAACTGTTTCATCACAGTTTTTGCTGTTGTTTTCTCCATAGGTTCTTCAACCAACTCGCAACGGTTTCTTTAACCTTTGTAACTGTTTCTTCAACTGTTTCTCTATAGTTTTCTGAACCCTAATATATATTTTTTGCTGATTTTTGCATGGAAATTCGTAACGAATTTTGAGGTTTTTGCCGCACATTCTCAATGGAAAAACATAATATTTTTACACGAATCCCCTTAGTCGGCACCAATATTTGTACCCAAAATTACTTCTAGGCACTAAACACGATTGAGATACATGTATTTATACAATTTATGTAACCCTAGTTCTGGTGTAAACTTGATGTGCAAACAACTTGGGCAACAAGATTTCTGGAATCTTTTATCATGGACCGGCTAAACGGGCTCTTCATGTATAAAATACACGGTACAAACATCGCCCCTCTTAACCTCCAACTTGTTAGGGGTTAAGAAGTTTGTTTTTCCTTCTGCGACAACCGTTGATGATGTAACTCGCCCCCAAGCGTTTGTAGAGATATTATAAAAAAGCCCCTAACTGTGATAACATGCAATAAATTTGCTCACGTGCTAGGCGAGACTTTTTGCCATGTGGTGAACTTGATGCTCGAGGGCTAGTCGAGTCTTAAGTGGAATGTAGTGTGCTTGCGGCTGGAGCAAAGCGTTTTGCTCGTAATGTTACAAGTATGTAGCGCTCGCTGCTTGGGCAGGCTGGTTGTTGCTTGTGTTGAGTACGAGTGTTTGAACCAATATCGGTCATTGGGCTCGTGGTCGAGACGATACTTTATGCTTTCCAATATGGAAGTCTTTTATATTCGTGTGCAAGATAAGATTTTATGCTTGCGATAAAAGCAAGACTTATGTGGTCACGTGTAAGGTGAGGCTTTACGTGCTTGTGATGTGATGCAAGGATAAATATTGAAGGGTCTAAGAATCCAACGAACTTTGAACTCGATCAAGTATCCAGGAACCTCGAAAGTGATCATGTTATTGTCCATGAACCTCGAAGTCGATCATGTTGCTGCTCCAAGTGCACATAAAAGTTTCTCAAACACTTAAATTTTTGTCTCCATCTTGTAGGAAATTAAAAGACGACTCAAACGATCCAAAAATCACTCAATTCGGACTTAAAACGAAGACGTTATTGATGAAACAAGATTTCCACGAAGCTCGCGTACTGTCGCAAATGTGGCAGTGATGACAGTGCATAGCATGAAGACGTAGAACTTCTGACAGGACAATAGTGCTGATGTGGCACTCGAACAATGCTAACATGGCAGCGAATTGATGACGTGGAAACCTGTTGACATGGCAGGTGTTGACGGGGAATATTGCTGAGTTGGAGGTTGATGACTGTACCAGACTTCTGACGTGGCTACCTAATGGTGTGCCAACATGGCGCAGCTGACTGTACCTAAGCCGCTGATGTTGCAATAGTCCAGACCCGAACTAGCTGGATTAGTTAGGCCGGAACTGAACAGGTTTGGTGAACCTGGTTGGACCTGCTTCTGGTTGGCTATTATGCCTTCTGTAACACTTATTTTTGTAACTGTTTCGTCACAGTTTCTACTATTGTTTTCACCACAGTTTCTTCAACCAACTCGCAACGGTTTCTTTAACCTTCGTAACAGTTTCTTCAAATGATTCGCTATAGTTTTCTGAACCTTAATTTATTTATTTTTGCTAATTTTTGCATGGAAATTCGTAAACGAATTTTGAGATTTTTGCCATACCTTCTCAATGGAAAAACACAATCTTTTTACACGAATCTCCTTAGTTGGTGCCAATTTTTGTACCCAAAATTGCTTTTAGGCACTAAACACGATTGAGTTCATGATTATTATTGAAAATTAGGTTTATGAAGTGATTTGAAGAATAAATAGAGAAGACAGAGATTTAACGTGGTTCGGCAAGTGTTGCCTACATCCACAGAGGAATCCCGTAGGGAGTGATTTTATATCATGATACAATTGTATTTCTTAGGGTTAGATAACCTAGGATTCCATATCCTCTTAGGGTTTAGGATACATGTATTTATACAGTTTATGTAACCCTAGTTCTGATATAAACTTGATTTGCAAGCAACTTGGGCAATAAGACTTTTGGAATATTTTGTCATGGGTCGGCTACATGGGCTTGATTATGGGTTTTACGTGCTTGCGATGTGATGCAAGGCTGAATATTGAAGGGTCTAAGAAATCCAACGAACTTTGAACTCGATCAAGTATCCAGAAACCTCGAAAACGATCATATTGTTGTCCATGAACATCGAACTCGATCATGTTGCTGCTCCAAGTGCACATAAAAGTTTCTCAAACACTTGAATTTTTGTCTCCATCTTGTAGGGAATTGAAAGACGATTCGAACGATCAAAAAATCACTAAATTCTGACTTAAAACGAAGAAGTTATTGATCAAACAAGATTTCATTGAAGCGCGCGTACTGTCGCAGACGTGGTAGTGAAGACAGTGCAGAGCATGCTGACGTAGAACCGCTGACAGGACAATAGTACTGATGTGGCACCCGAACAATTCTAACATGGAAGCAAATTGATGACGTGGCAACCTGCTAAGATGGCGGGTGCTGACGGGGCATGATGATGAGTTGGAGGTTGATGACTGTACCAGACTGCTGACGTGGCTACTGAACGGTGCCAACGTGGTGCTGCTGACTGTACCTAATCCGCTAATGAACTGGATGGATAGGTGATGAGCACGAAAGTGCAACACATTTTCACCCATAAAAATATTAGCTAGGATTCATTTTATCACTAATAATCTTGTTTGTAGGTGTTTTTATCAAATAAGCTCTTATGGAGAGAGTTGCTCGAAAAGTGGTTTTTGTACCCCCGGAGGACACATGTTATTCGGACTCTCAATGTCGGTTAAGGGGGACCTCAATTACTAAGGGGTTTCTAGTTGCTAAGGGGCACCTTCTTTGTTATTTGGAACATGTGGTTATTCGCATCCCAGGAATTTCTATTTGCACCCTGATTGCTATTCACACTCCCGGATTGGATAAGGGGTAGTCATCTTCTTCGTTTGAATTTCAAATTTTGGAGGGAAAATGGGTGCAGAATTAGGGTTGAAGATTTGGAGGTGTTTGAATGAGATTAAAGCGCTGATATCAAATGGGTTTGTTCCTAGAGGCTAAAAAGAGATGGTAATGTGCTCAGATTCAGTTAAATTTGGCTGGATAATCACCGGTTGATGAAAACAGTGAAGGCGTTTTGGCGGGAATATTTTGCAGCCAAGAAAAAAATCAGGGTTCGAGTTTTGGAAATCTTCTGAAGAGATTTAATGGCCAAAATTTATTGGGATGGACGTATTTAACTTAAACAGGTATGGTATGATGGGTTAGCTCGTCTAAATTGGGCTGGATAACCGCATTGAAGAAAACAGGGACGTGCAAGATATGCAAATACCTAGAAGTAACTACAACAGATTTTGTTGAGATTTTCTCGTTGTTTTTGATAGAGGATGACCTGTTTCAATCAAACATGGAAGGTATGTGTGTTGGAATCGATCAAATATGGCTACAACGTGGAGATTGGTTGAAACGGTGAAAGAATATTCTTGAGAGATATTTTTCGTATTTTGTTGAGATATTTTTGGTGGTAGCATGTGGCTGGATGGAGTTTAATTCATTCAGGAGTCGTGTATCAAAGTAATTGGAATATGACAATACCAGCAGAGTGCATGAGGAGATAAAAAAAGGAAGAAAATACCCGTACCTTGCATAAAGAATAATCAAAAATATTTTTGCATTTAATCGAGAGATTTGGAGTCGCTATGGGTATAAATATGTTTCTGGGAATCCTAGAAGGACATGGAGTGATAAGGGGAGGCTAGGAAGTGAGTTTGAAAGCTGCAGAGAAGATTTCTCTGATGTTGCTGTGAAGGTTACACGAAGAACATAAGGCTGTGAAAGACTACCATTAATAAACCATGGTCTTTCCTCGGTTTTGCAACAGTCTTTCCAGCGACAGTTAAACAATATTTACAACACTTCTCATCTATCGTACATTGTAACAGTGGGTTTGTGACGTTTTTGTGCGTTGCAAATTCCTGATTTATTTGATTTCTTTCATTTTCATCATTTGTAAGCACATTTTGAGTAATAAAAATCCATTTTGAGCGTGTCTACAATATGAGGAGTTAAACCCCTATACTGGGTCGACGGAGGAAGCCAATTTTCACACATGGGTGAATTTATTCTATTTTCCATTTGACTTTTGCACTTGATTTATGATTTGATAAAATTAGTTGTGATTCAATTAGATAGGTTATGCTTTGTTTAGATAATCTATGCTTAGGGGATACAATTAATGTTTTGAGGATCTACTTTGGCAAAACAAGAGTCGATGTTTTATTTATTTACTGAGCGATGATTGTTGAGAATAAATAATTGAACCTCGTGTTGTGAATTCGGTGGAATCTTAGACCAGTGACTCTCTTCTATTTATTATTTTATTTAAACCTTTAAATTTAATTTTCGCAAATCTTAGAGAACGAATCTTAATTACTATTAAGAAAACTTTGAAAAATATTAAATCATTTTGGTGCCGTTGCGACGCGGATTTGTTTTTAGATTAATTTTTAGGTTTATTTTTATTTTGTACAATGTTTTATTTTATTTTCCTTATTATGCGTTTCTTTTTGTATTTCTTTTCAGGGACTTTTTGAGGATGATGACTTCTTCTGAGTAGACGTCACCTACGATGACGCTGGCGGAATATAAGCGAAGAAAGTCAAATTATCAGGAAACCTCATCTGAGATGACGCTTGCTGAATATATGCATAGGAAATGGTATGGAGTTTCTTCTCCACATGAGGTAAGTGAAGAATCACATCAAACTATTTATGAGAAGTATTACAAACACACCCCGCCTAGTTTGGAACAAAGATTGAGAATTCTAGAATGCCAAAAATTATTTAAAAATGAAGATGATGAATCTGATAGTGACTCTCTTTTCCAAACAGAACATATAAATGACCCTGTGGATGATTGTGTGGATGATTCGCCTAATTCCATGGATGAATCTACCTCACAAGATCATTCACCCGACTTAGAGGTTGTTTCTAGAACCCTAGACTTCCAAAAGTTGCCTAATTTAGGGTTAGAATTGTGTACATCTAAAGTGTTGTTGGATTACTTTGCATCTAAGTACCCAGAAGACTTGCCTATTCCTGATATCGTGCATGAATCAATTAATATTTCCCCAGTCTCAATAGAATCCCCATACTTTGTTATTTACGCACTTCCATGTGCAGTAAAAACTTGGTTTAGGGGTAAATTTTGTTTTCTGACAGTTTCAGTGTCCGATAGAAAACAAAATGTGTCCGATTTGATGAGAACGAAAGTGCGACACATTTTCACCCATAAATACATTAGCTATGACTCATTTTATCACTAATAATCTTGTTTGTATGTGTTTTTGTCAAATAAGATCTTATGGAGAGAGTTGCTCGAAAAGTGGTTTTTGTACCCCGGAGGACACATGTTATTCGGACTCTCAATGTCGGTTAAGGGGCACCTCAATTACTAAGGGGTTTCCATTTGCTAAGGGGCACCTTCTTTGTTATTTGGAACCTGTGGTTATTCGCATCCCAGGAATTTCTATTTGCACCCTGATTGCTATTCACACTCCCGGATTGGATAAGGGGTAGTCATCTTCTTCGTTTGAATTTCAAATTTTGGCGGGAAAATGGGTGCAGAATTAGGGTTGAAGATTTGGAGGTGTTTGAATGAGATTAAAGCGCTGATATCAAATGGGTTTGTTCCTAGAGGCTAAAAAGAGATGGTAATGTGCTCAGATTCAGTTAAATTTGGTTGGATAATCACCGGTTGATGAAAACAGTGAAGGCGTTTTGGCGGGAATATTTTGCAGCCAAGAAAAAAATCAGAGTTCGAGTTTTGGAAATCTTCTGAAGAGATTTAATGGCCAAAATTTATTGGAATGGACGTATTTAACTTAAACTGGTCTGGTATGATGGGTTATCTCGTCTGAATTGGGCTGGATAACCGCATTGAAGAAAACAGGGACGTGCAAGATATGCAAATACCTGGAAGTAACTACAGCAGATTTTGTTGAGATTTTCTCACTGTTTTTGATAGAGGATGACCTGTTTCAATCAAACATGGAAGGTATGTGTGTTGGAATCGATCAAATATGGCTACAATGTGGAGATTGGTTGAAACGGTGAAAGAATATTCTCGAGAGATATTTTTCGTATTTTGTTGAGATATTTTTGGTGGTAGCATGTGGCTGGATGGAGTTTAATTCATTCAGGAGTCGTGTATCAAAGTAATTGGAACATGACAATACCAGCAGAGCGCGTGAGGAGATAAAAAAAGGAAGAAAATACCCGTACCATGCATGAAGAATAATCAAAAATATTTTTGCATTTACTCGAGAGATTTGGAGTCGCTATAGGTATAAATAAGTTTATGGGAATCCTAGAAGGACATGGAGTGATAAGGGGAGGCTAAAAAGTGAGTTTGAAAGCTGCAGAGAAGATTTCTCTGCTGTTGCTGTGAAGGTTACATGAAGAACATAAGGTTGTGAAAGACTGTCGTTAATAAACCGTGGTCTTTCCTCGGTTTTGCAACGTGATCTTTCAAATGACGAGTTAAACAGTATTTACAACACTTCTCATCTATCGTACATTGTAACAGTGGGTTTGTGACATTTTTGTGCGTTGCAAATTCCTGATTTATTTGATTTCTTTCATTTTCATCATTTGTAAACACAGTTGAGTAATAAAAATCCATTTTGAGCGTGTCTACAATATGAGGAATTAAACCCCTATACTGGGTCGACGGAGGAAGCCGATTTTGACACATGGGTGAATTTATTCTATTTTCTATTTGACTTTTGCTCTTATTTTGACTTGATTTATGATTCGATAAAATTAGTTGTGATTAAATTAGATAGGTTATGCTTTGTTTAGATAATCTATGCTTAGGGGATACAAGTAATGTTTTGAGGATCTACTTTGGAAAAACAAGAGTCGATGTTTTATTTATTTACTGAGCGATGATTGTTGATAATAAATAATTGAACCTCGTGTTGTGAATTCGGTGGAATCTTAAACCAGTGACTCACTTATATTTATTATTTTATTTAAACCTTTAAATTTATTTTTCGCAAATCTGAGAGAACGAATCTTAATTACTATTACGAAAACTTTGAAAAATATTAAATCATTTTCGCGTCGTTGCGATGCGGATTTGTTTTTAGATTAATTTTTAGGTTTATTTTTATTTTTATTTTGTACAATATTTTTTTTTCCTTTTTATGTGTTTCTTGTTGTATTTCTTTTCAGGGACTTTTTGAGAATGATGACTTCTTCAGAGGAGACGTCACCTACGATGATGCTGGCGGAATATAAGCGAAGAAAGTCAAATTATCAGGAAACCTCATCTGAGATGACGCTTGCTGAATATATGCATAGGAAATGGTATGGAGTTTCTTCTCCACATGAGGTAAGTGAAGAATCACATCAAACTATTTATGAGAAGTATTACAAACACACCCCGCCTAGTTTGGAACAAAGATTGAGAATTCTAGAATGCCAAAAATTATTTAATAATGAAGATGATGAATCTGATAGTGACTCTCTTTTCCAAACAGAACATATAAATGACCATGTGGATGATTCTCCTAATTCCATGGATGAATCTACCTCACAAGATCATTCACCCGACTTAGAGGTTGTTTCTAGACCCCTAGACTTCCAAAAGTTGCCTAATTTAGGGTTAGAATTGTGTGCTTCTAAAGTGTTGTTGGATTACTTTGCATCTAAGTACCCAGAAGACTTGCGTATTCCTGATATCGTGCATGAATCAATTAATATTTCCCCAGTCTCAATAGAATCCCCATACTTTGTTCTTTACGGACTTCCATGTGCAGTAAAAACTTGGTTTAGGGGCAAATTTTGTTTTCTGACAGGTTCAGTGTCCCATGTTTTTATATAAAATAATTATGAAGTTGTCATTTGTAAATATTGTATTTTGGGTCGATCCCCAAGTTTTTAGGTTATTAGTTTACGGGGATCTTTTATGTACATTCCAGTAGGTATAATTATTTTTTTATTTATTTTTGTTTATTTTTATTTCCCATCTTAATTTTTACGTTGGACGGATCAATTACATTGAGGACAATGTAATATTTAAGTGTGGGGGAGTGGGTATTAAATTTTTCTTTTAATTGTTTCAGGAATTTTCTTGCGTATTGTGACCAGCTCTTCAGAGGGTCTAAAAATATAATAAAAATATAAATTTTATGACCAGTTGTGTAGGGTCTAAAAAAAAATATTTTATTTTTATTATAGTTGTTAAATTTATGACCAGCTGTGTAGCGGGTCTATTTTCATGTATTTCCTTATTATGACCAGCTGTGTAGCAGGTCTAAATATATATATATATATATTTATTTATTTATTGTTCCGGTTATGACCAGCTGTGTAGCGGGTCTTTTCTTTTCTAGCATGTTATGACCAGCTGTGTAGCGGGTCTCTTAAAAAAAAATTGTCTTGTGTGTGCGGAAATTGTCATGACCAGCTGTGTAGCGGGTCTAAGTCTCTTTTTATATGACCAGCTGTGTAGTGGATCAAATTTGATGTTTTGCTCGAGGACTAGCAAAATGTAAGTGTGGGGGAATTTGATGAGCACGAAAGTGCGACACATTTTCACCCATAAATACATTAGCTAGGACTCATTTTATCACTAATAATCTTGTTTGTAGGTGTTTTTGTCAAATAAGCTCTTATGGAGAGAGTTGTTCGAAAAGTGGTTTTTGTACCCCGGAGGACACATGTTATTCGGACTCTCAATGTCGGTTAAGGTGCACCTCAATTACTAAGGAGTGTCCAGTTGCTAAGGGGCACCTTATTTGTTATTTGGAACCTGTGGTTATTTGCACCCCAGGAATTGCTATTTTCACCCTGATTGCTATTCGCACTCCCGGATTGGATAAGGGGTAGTTATCTTCTTCGTTTGAATTTCAAATTTTTGCGGGAAAATGGGTGCAGAATTAGGGATGAAGATTTGGAGGTGTTTGAATGAGATTAAAGCGCTGATATCAAATGGATTTGTTCCTAGAGGCTAAACAGAGATGGTAATGTGCTCAAATTAAGTTAATTTTGGCTGGATAATCAACGGATGATGAAAACAGTGAAGGCGTTTTGGCGGGAATATTTTGCAGCCAAGAATAAAATCAGGGTTCGAGTTTTGGAAATATTCTGAAGAGATTCAATAGCCAAAATTGATTGGGATGGACATATTTAAATTAAACAAGTCTGGTATGATGGGTTAACTCGTCTGAATTGGGCTGGATAACCGCATTGAAGAAAACATGGACGTGCAAGATATGCAAATACCTGGAAGTAACTACAACATATTTTGTTGAGATTTTATCGATTTTTTTATAGAGGATGACCTGTTTCATTCAAACATGGAAGGTATGTGTGTTGGAATCGATCAAATATGGCTACAACGTGGAGATTGGTTGAAACAGTGAAAGAATATTCTCGAGAGATATTTTTGGTATTTTGTTGAGATATTTTTGGTAGTAGCATGTGGCTGGATGGAGTTTAATTCATTCAGGAGTCGTGTATCAAAGTAATTGGAACATGACAATACCAGCAGAGCGCGTGAGGAGATAAAAAAATGAATAAAATACCCGTACTTTGCATGAAGAATAATCAAAAATATTTTTGCATTTACTCAAGAGATTTGGAGTCGTTATGGGTATAAATAAGTTTCTGGGAATCCTAGAAGGACATGGAGTGATAAGGGAGGCTAGAAAGTGAGTTTGAAAGCTGCAGAGAAGATTTCTCTGCTGTTGCTGTGAAGGTTACACGAAGAACATAAGGCTGTGAAAGACTGTCGTTAATAAACCGTGGTCTTTCCTCGGTTTTGCAACACTCTTTCCAGCGACAGTTAAACAGTATTTACAACACTTCTCATCTATCGTACATTGTAACAGTGGGTTTGTGACGTTTCTGTGCGTTGCAAATTCCTGATTTATTTGATTTCTTTCATTTTCATCATTTGTAAACACATTTGAGTAATAAAAATCCATTTTGAGCGTGTCTACAATATGAGGAGTTAAACTCCTACACTGGGTCGACGGAGGAAGCCGATTTTCACACATGGGTGAATTTATTCTATTTTCTATTTGACTTTTGCACTTATTTTGACTTGATTTATGATTCAATAAAATTAGTTGTGATTCAATTAGATAGGTTATGCTTTGTTAAGATAATCTATGATTATGGGATACAATTAATGTTTTGAGGATCTACTTTGGAAAAACAAGAGTCGATATTTTATTTATTTACTGAGAGATGATTGTTGAGAATAAATAATTGAACCTCGTGTTGTGAATTCGGTGGAATCTTAGACCGGTGACTCTCTTATATTTATTATTTTATTTAAACCTTTAAATTTAATTTTCGCAAATCTGAGAGAACGAATCTTAATTACTATTACGATAACTTTGAAAAATATTAAATCATTTTGGGGCCGTTGCGACGCGGATTTGTTTTTAGATTAATTTTTAGGTTTATTTTTATTTTGTACAGTATTTTTTTTCCCTTTTTATGCGTTTCTTTTTGTATTTCTTTTCAGGGACTTTTTGAGAATGATGACTTCTTCTGAGGAGACGTCACCTACGATGATGCTGACGGAATATAAGCGAAGAAAGTCAAATTATCAAGAAACCTCATCTGAGATGACGCTTGCTGAATATATGCATAGGCAATGGTATGTAGTTTCTTCTCCACATGAGGTAAGTGAAGAATCGCATCAAACTATTTATGAGAAGTATTACAAACACACCCCGCCTAGTTTGGAACAAAGATTGAGAATTCTAGAATGCCAAAAATTATTTAATAATGAAGATGATGAATCTGATAGTGACTCTCTTTTCCAAACAGAACATATAAATGACCCTGTGGATGATTTTGTGGATGATTCGCCTAATTCCATGGATGAATCTACCTCACAAGATCATTCACCCGACTTAGAGGTTGTTTCTAGAAACCTAGACTTCCAAAAGTTGCCTAATTTAGGGTTAGAATTATGTGCTTCTAAAGTGTTGTTGGATTACTTTGCATCTAAGTACCCAGAAGACTTGCGTATTCCTGATATCGTGCATGAATCAATTAATATTTCCCCAGTCTCAATAGAATCCCCATACTTTGTTCTTTACGCACTTCCATGTGCAGTAAAAACTTGGTTTAGGGGTAAATATTGTTTTCTAACAGTTTCAGTGTCCCATTTTTTCCATAAAATAATTATGAAGCTGTCATTTGTAAATATTGTATTTTGGGTCGATCCCCAAGTTTTCAGGTTATTAGTTTACGGGGATCTTTTATGTACATTCCAGTAGGTATAATTATTTATTTTTGTTTATTTTTATTTATATTTTTATTTCCCATCTTAATTTTTACGTTGGATGACTCAATTACATTGAGGACAATGTAATATTTAAGTGTGGGGGAGTGGGTATTAACTTTTTCTATTAATTGTTTCAGGAATTTTCTTGCGTATTGTGAACAGCTCTTGAGCGGGTCTAAAAATATAAATTTTATGACCAGCTGTGTAGCGGGTCTTAAAAAAAAAATTATTTTTATTATAGTTGTTAAATTTATGTCCAGCTATGTAGCGGGTCTATTTTCATGTATTTCCTTATTATGACCAGCTGTGTAGCGGGTCTGAAAAAAATAATATTATTGTTCGGGTTATGACCAGCTGTGTAGCGGGTCTTTTCTTTTCTAACATGTTATGACCAGCTGCGTAGCGGGTCTCTTAAAAAAAAATTTATCTTGTGTGTGTGGCAATTGTCATGACCAGCTGTGTAGCGGGTCTAAGTCTCTTTTTATATGAACAACTGTGTAGCGGGTCAATTTTGATGTTTTGCTCGAGGACTATCAAAATGTAAGTGTGGGGGAATTTGATGAGCACGAAAGTGCGACACATTTTCACCCATAAATACATTAGCGAGGACTCATTTTATCACTAATAATCTTGTTTGTAGGTGTTTTTGTCAAATAAGCTCTTATGGAGGGAGTTGCTCGAAAAATGGTTTTTGTACCCCGGAGGACACATGTTATTCGGACTCTCAATGTCGATTAAGGGGCACCTCAATTACTAAGGGGTGTCAATTTGCTAAGGGGAACCTTCTTTGTTATTTGGAACCTGTGGTTATTCGCACCCCAGGAATTGCTATTTGCACCCTGATTTCTATTCGCACTCCCGGATTGGATAAGGGGTAGTCATCTTCTTCGTTTGAATTTAAAATTTTGGCGGGAAAATGGGTGCAGAATTAGAGTTGAAGATTTGGAGGTGTTTGAATGAGATTAAAGCGCTGATATCAAATGGGTTTGTTCCTAGAGGCTAAACAGAGATGGTATTGTGCTCAGATTTAGTTAAATTTGGTTGGATAATCACCGGTTGATGAAAACAGTGAAGGAATTTTGGCGGGAATATTTTGCATCCAAGAACAAAATCAGGGTTCGAGTTTTGGAAATCTTCTGAAGAGATTCAATAGCCAAAATTGATTGGGATGGACATATTTAAATTAAATAGGTTTGGTATGATGGGTTAACTCGTCTGAATTGGGATGGATAACCACATTGAAGAAAACAGGGACGTGCAAGATACGCAAATACCTAGAAGTAACTACAACAGATTTTGTTGAGATTTTCTCCCTGTTTTTGATAGAGGATGACCTGTTTCATTCAAACATGGAAGGTATGTGTGTTGGAATCGATCAAATATGGCTGCAACGTGGAGATTGGTTGAAACAGTGAAAGAATATTCTCGAGAGATATTTTTGGTATTTTGTTGAGATATTTTTGGTGGTAGCATGTGGCTGGATGGAGTTTAATTCATTCAGGAGTCGTGTATCAAAGTAATTGGAACATGACAATACCAGCAGAGCGCGTGAGGAGATAAAAAAGGAAGAAAATACCCGTACCTTTCATGAAGAATAATCAAAAATATTTGTGCATTTACTCGAGAGATTTGGAGTCTCTATGGGTATAAATAAGTTTCTGGGAATCCTAGAAGGACATGGAGTGATAAGGGGAGGCTAGAAAGTGAGTTTGAAAGCTACAGAGAAGATTTCTCTGCTGCTGCGGTGAAGGTTACACGAAGAACATAAGGATGTGAAAGACTGTCGTTGATAAACCGTGGTCTTTCCTCGGTTTTGCAACAGTCTTTCCAGCGACAGTTAAAAGTATTTACAACACTTCTCATCTATCGTATATTGTAACAGTGGGTTTGTGACGTTTTTGTGCGTTGCAAATTCCTGATTTATTTGATTTCTTTCATTTTCATCATTTGTTAACACATTTGAGTAATAAAAATCCATTTTGAGCGTGTCTACAATATGAGGAGTTAAAACCCTACATTGGGTCGACGGAGGAAGCCTATTTTCACACATGGGTGAATTTATTCTATTTTCTATTTGACTTTTGCACTTATTTTGACTTGATTTATGATTCGATAAAATTAGTTGTGATTCAATTAGATAGGTTATGCTTTGTTTAGATAATCTATGCTTAGGGGATACAATTAATGTTTTGAGGATCTACTTTGGCAAAACAAGAGTCGATGTTTTATTTATTTACTGAGCGATGATTGTTGAGAATAAATAATTGAACATCGTGTTGTGAATTCGGTGGAATCTTAGACCAGTGACTCTCTTCTATTTATTATTTTATTTAAACCTTTAAATTTAATTTTCGCAAATCTGAGAGAACAAATCTTAATTATTATTACGAAAACTTTGAAAAATATTAAATCAATAGGTTGGCCCGGAACTGAACAGGAGTGGTAAACCAACCTGGTTGGAACAGTTTTTGGTTGGCGGTTATGCCTTTTGTAACACTTATTTCTGTAACTGTTTCGTCACAGTTTCTGCTGCTGTTTTCGCTACAGTTTCTTCAACCAACTTGCAACGGTTTCATTAACTTTCGAAACAGTTTCTTCAACTATTTCGCAACATTTTTCTGAACCCTAATTATTATTATTTTTGCTTATTTTTGCATGGAAATTCATGCGAGAATTTTGAGGTTTTTGTCGCACCATCTTAATGGAAAAACACGATCTTTTTACACGAATCCCCTTAGTCGGCGCCAACGTGTGTACCCAAAATTACTTTTAGGCACTAAGCACAATTGAGTTGATGATTATTATTGAAAATTAGGCTTATGAAGAGATTTGAAGAATAAATAGAGAAGACAAAGATTTAACGTGGTTCGACAAGTGTTGCCTACATCCACGGAGGAATCCCGTAGGGAGTGATTCTATTCATGATCATGATACAATTGTATTATTCGGGTTAGCTAACCTAGGATTCCATATCCTCTTAGGGTTTAGGATACATGTATTTATCTAGTTTATGTAACCCTAGTTCTGATGTAAACTTGATGTGCAAGCAACTTGGGCAACAAGACTTCTGGAAACTTCTGTCATGGGCCAGCTAAACGGGCTTGATTATGGGCTATCCCTGTATAAAATACACCGTACAAATAGAAATAATGTTTTACATTTGTTTAAAGAAAGTACATTCATGAACTTGTTTTATGAATCGAAAGGAAATCGCTAGGATTATTGGTACGACTATTCATTGCAAATCTTTGGATTACCAATATGTGTGAGATGGTAAAACCGATCGTAACTTTATTATCTATCTTGTTATAACTAATCACAGTGCTTGACTTATGATTTGGTATGACTAGTTTTGATTAATTAGTGTAATCGATCATAAGTAATCACCTGAGATGGTATAATCGATATTTGTAATTGATGTGACTGATCCTAGTAATTGGCATGACCGTTCAATGAGAGTTGTGTAATCGATCCTTGTAGGTGTAACCGATCCTAGTAATTGGTGTAACCGATCCTAGTGACCAGTGTGACTAATCACAAGCAATACCATGTGTATATGGTAACCGGTCCTGGTAATTGATGTAACCGATCCTCGTAACTGATGTAACCGGTCCTTGTAACTTGTATGACCCATCACAAGTGCTTCCATATTAGGATATAACTGATCCCAATGATTGGCAGAACCGATTGAATCTATGGATGTGATTTGATAGTTGATCAATCATATAATTATCTTGGAATACAGATGAACCAATTCTAAACTTGTTTGGAAGTGTGGTATAATCAATTCCAAGATTCTAAATATGAAAGAAGATTTACAAAAAAGGGATGTCAACATACTTTGAACACGTACAATTACTCTTATTTTTTATTGTTCAAAGATATTCTTAGTACTCAAGGAGATCGTGTTCCGAAATAAATTAAGAATCTTTTAATTAAGGTTGTTAGTTTTATATGCTTTAATTACCAACAATTAAATGCATATATCTAGAAAATAAAAATTAGTAATGTGCACTTACGAATTAGAGATTTTCTATTGAGAGATTTCGCGAAATATTGGACAAAGCATCTACTGGAATTATGAAAACCGAATGGGAATTTATTGCATATCTTGAGAATACTTTCAGTTTTGGAAATTCCTTGATGTCCAAATATCCTTGGTCTATAAATACAGTAGAACCTCTATATATTAATAACCTCTACATATTGATACAAATCATAGTCCCAATTTGTAAAATCTTATATTTATCAACAACCATATATTAATAATTTTATGTGTGCCCAAGAGTATTAATATACAGAGGTTCTACTGTACCAAAGTTTGCATTTTTAGTAAACTATCCTAAGAGCCAAGAAAACTTCATATTTTTGTTGTTTCTGGTGGATCCATATAATCGGAAAGGAAAGTACCCTAATTAGGTGAAATCTCTTACGACCGCTCGTTTAAAGACTTTTGTGGGATCAAGAAGCGCTACGAGTACCGTTGGTGGGAAACTAGATAATTACAGTGTTATTAGTTTTCAATTGATTTGATTGACTAACGGTTGTTGAAATTTTGATTGCACCTAGTTTGTTTATTCTTGAGAATATTCTCTTCTGATATAAGATTCGCTCAAACTAGATCGAAGTATCGACGGGATCTTTAGAACTGTTTGTAGATCTAAAGACATCTTCTGATAATTCAATGTTAACAGACTCCGTTATGTGCTTTATTGATCACAAGAGATTCAAGTGGTGTTGTGCAGGTTTTAATTGAAGATTAAACAAGATTTGAAGATGAAGAAGAAGATTTCTTATCGGTTTCTCTTATCTTTGTGTTGCACAAACCTTGATCAGCTGGGATCCAACTAGAATCAGATTTATTCGATTGATTAGTTGCGTGAGATCGGCATTCATAATATATCTCTTTGATATTTATTTGGATTGAGTGCGAATCTAAACTTGACTTCTTCGGTATTTATTGGGTAGATTGATCTAACCAGGCAAAGGAGTTTATTAGCTTAAACAGAAGAGCATGTGCATATGACTTGAGATATCTTATCTTGAAAAATTAATAGAGTTTTTATCAAAAATATTTATTGTTCATTTACTATTTGGAATACGATCCAAAGGAATTGTTCCACTGCGTGCACTTATCGAAGTCGAAAGCACGTGGATACGAAGGAAACTAAGTGAACTAGGGGTAGTTGCTTGGTCTTAACTATACAAAGTTGGTTTATATTTTGTATAGCGGCTTAATTCTGAGAGTATTCAATTCTGGACTTGGTCCTAGGATTTTTCTGCATTTGCAGTTTCCTCGTTAACAAAATATTGTTGTGTCTTTTACTTTTCTATTTCCGCAGTTATAATTGTTTATTATAATTAGAAGTAAAATACACAAACGTTAACTCTGATTTACTTGATAGTGATCTTGTAGAGTTTGGTTAAGTCCGAACCTATTATCAAGTAATCACACTTTGGTAGTCGTATTGTCTCGATCTCGTATCTTTAGACAATCACACAAAGTCTGAATACTGATTTGTAGTATTGTCACGACTTTGTTCATAAACAATCACTTTCGGTGAGAGGACTTATAGGTGGATAAATTAAATATTATGGTGTATTTAGGTACCCTTGTCTTTTCAATTGGTATCAGAGCAGGAAAACATGAAAAGATCTAACAATCCGTGTTTGGTGCGATCCAACCTATAAATCATGGGTCAAGGAAAGACTAAGCGATTGCGAAGAAAGTCTAAATACTCAGTTAACGTATCACAAGATATGTGCTCGAACGGAGATAGTTCTTCAAATTCTTGTTGCTTAATTGACGATATCTCAAATGAGATATTTTTGAGTTCGATACTTAAGATTTATGATGAAAGATCAAGTGTAAAAACATCTAAACTGAAAGAATTGAGCAAATAATTTCTTATTTGCTCTAATGAACTTCTTTCAACACTTGAAAGAGAACGAGATTTAACTTTAAAGTTTGAAAATCTCGATGAAAAGCATAAATTGCTAAAAGAAAAATTCTCACAACAAGTATTATGCTTCAAAAAAAAGATAAGTATTGAACTTCTTCGTACGGTAACTTGTGAGAAGAATTTGGATAAAAGCCTAAAAAGGGTTCTTTTTGGAGGAAGAACTTGATAATTCTAAGGAAAAATTCAGCTCTCAACAAGTTTGCTTCAAGGAAAAAGAAAACACTCTTCTTTCCAATGTAAAGCATTTAATGGAAATCCTTACATATGCTCTTCATAAAGATAAATCATTAGAAGAAGAAATCTCTATGTTAAGAAAACTTAATGAGATCTCAAACTATTTATCCTCTTTATTGGAAATAGGAAAAAGTTATGGGGATACACGTGGTTTAGGTTATGAAGGTTGTGATACCTTAGTTCATAACAAAGAGATAAAGTTTGTCAAATCCTCTAGTACGCAAGCAGAGGTCTCTGAAGACAATAATACTCATCGTTGCTTTGAAGAAACTAATAATGACAAATCAACAGTTGATGATCAATCAAATCAGGAACTAAAGAAAAAGGTTTTTAAACATGGAAAGAGATCAAAACTTCCAAAGGTGCATAAATGAAAGGAGCATGCCAAGAATATCCAAAAAAAAGGTAACAACAAAAATTGTAATTCTTTTAATTCTAAACATTGTTATTATTGTGGTAATAAATATCATCTACAAAGAAAATGCATGATTCGCAGGATGCAAAATGCTCTTCGTTTTGTGTCAAAAGAATTGGGAAAAGTTTCTTTCTATACAAAGAAATTGATCCTTGTCTCATAAAAAACAGACAAAGGAACTACTATGTTAATTCATGGTATGTTCTGAATGTTGTAAAGTCATCTAAAAAGGGACACAAAAAAATGACTTTAAAGGAGCAAGATCTGCCTTGCATCCCTTAAAAGGAACAATCTCGAAAAAAAAATGTAAATATGATGGTACTCCATATCTCAAGAAATAAAAGAGGAAAGACAGTAAAAGAGTAATGTACTGTTATAAGAACAAATCTCTTCTCACCCAAACACTGTCTTGTGTTTTAGAGATTTGTTTGAACAAATTAGGTAATTCTGAAGAAAAAAATGGGTCTAAAAACCACAACCAATATTTTGTTTAGGCAATATGTATGGTTAAACTTGAAAAAGCGGGGGTCTAACAACCTCACCCAATATTTCGATTAGCAATATGTATGGACTAACTCGAATATACTTTTAAGAGAATCAACTAGACAGTCAGACTCAATCTTAATAAAAATTATATCAAGGAGTTAATATCTCTATCTCTCAATTTGATCTATACTCAAACAAATAGAAATATGCGATTCTTTATCAAATACAAGGGAGATATAAACTTGGATGGTATCAAAAACCAATATCCAAGGATCAATCAATTTCCAATCAACAACCAAAGGTTGGATTTCACAATTGATCGATATAACGCACAACCTTTGATATTTCAATTATATAACAAAATATAAGCGGAATAGAAATAACACAGACACCAGAAAATTTGTTAACGAGGAAACCTCAAATGCAGAAAAACCCCGGGACCTAGTCCAGATTGAACACCACACTGTATTAAGCTGCTACAGACACTAGTCTACTATAAACTAACTTCGGTCTGGATTATAGTTAAACCCTAATCAATTTCATACTGATTCAAGGTACAGTTGCACTTCTTATATCTATGATCCTAGCAGGATACTACGTACTTGATTACCTTATCTGATCTCACCCACAACCAATATTTTCTACAACCCAAAGTCGAAGACTTGAATAAACAAATTTGTATCACACTAGAAAGTTTACAATAATAGATAAATTTGTCTTCCACAGATAAACCTACGAATTTTGTTCCGTATTTTGATAAAATCAAGGTGAACATGAACCAATCAATAACGCGGACTTATATTTCCGAAGAACAACCTAGAATTATTGATCACCTCACAATAATCTAAATCGTATGGAAGTGAAACTAGATATTGCGGAATCACAAACGATGAGACGAAGATGTTTGTGATTTCTTTTTATCTTGCCCTATCGGAGATATAATCTCAAGCCAATTATTCAATTGAACTCGTACGATAGAAAATGACAAGATCAAATCGCTCAACTATAAGAGAAGTAGTTTCGTCTGGCATCACAATCCCAAAGAAGTATTTAAGTCGTTAATTGACAGGGTATCGAGAAGAAACCTACGATTAAAGGAGAATCGACTCTAGCAAACCAACTAGTATCACACATGAGGTGTGGGGATTAGTTTTTCCAATTTCTAGATGTCTCCTTTATATAATTTTCAAATCAGGGCTTGCAATCTAAGTTACCTTGGTAACAATATTCACCGTTAGATAAAAAACCTGACTTATCCAAGCTAACATCTTTCAACTGTTAGATCGAAACTTAGCTTGTCACACACACATGAAATGTATTTCATTTAGGTTTGAGTAACCATACGTAAACGTGTACATCTTCTTGGTTCACAAATGGTTGACCAATGGTTAGCCATATGAGTACTTTCATATCAACCGTATTCATCTTTCTCATAACTAGTTCAAATGAATCATAAGAACTAGTTCAAGAGTTGTTTAATTGCAAGGAAATCTTATGCAACTACACAAGACACAATTGAAACAAAATCGGTTTGATTCACTTGAGTCAATTCATGAACAATATATCCACGGTTTGCAATGATTTCATTCCTTATTGATTTATTGTTTAAGCTCATGAGCTAACCGATTTGAGATATAATCAGCTTGGGTACGTGTACTCTAGCTTTACCAGAATTGGTTTTGAAAACCCAGTAGAAATTTTCGGTTAAAAAAATTCTGTGGGAACGCGTACCTAAGGTGACTGGTTTGTAAGTTCGTAACTTCAAACTCCAGCAAAAATTCTTGGTTCAAGAACTTCCGCTAGTACACGTACGGGTATGCATACCCAACCTGTCTCATTCACCAATACCGCATGCACTCATATGCACACACTTGGTTTCCAGTACATGGATTTATACACTAATGTGCGAACACACTATATATGCTTATATCCATAGGTGGTTACGTAATCTCAAATCTACATTCCAATCATTGAAACATTCTTCTATAATGTTATAATAGTCGTTAGACATAAAGAATCGACTATCATCATCAAAGCCATTTTCAAGATTGAACGTCATCATGACTTTCATCACGGGTAAAGTTGAGACGTGGTTAAAGTGAAAGCTTACCAACACATATTTCGAGAAAAAGATAGGCGAGTAAACTCAGCTCGAAATGGCAAATGTGTATGTATGAAAACTATCATACTTATATGACTGTTGTCTCAAGAGTAGGAGATAGATAAACTTTTGAGTGTTAGATGAGTTCAAGTCTCCGCATACATTTTTGGTCGGATGAAGTTCCACTGGTTCCTTGAGTAGTTCTTCGTCTTCTTAAGATAATCTCCATGGAGTCTGGAGCTCAACTATATTTAACTATCCTAGACCGAGACTTAGTCATAAGTAAACAAGAAATAAATACATATAGTTTTGATCACTAATATTGACAAACATGCTTGATATAGTAACGCATGCGAGTTCTACCGAGCAATGCTCTAATAATCTCCCCCTTTATCAATTTTAGTAACAAAACTATCAATACATATGGATTACAAAATAGATAAAACTTTGTAGCTTCTCGTCCACATGCTTTATCTCCTTGGTGCTTCAACATTACTCGAAAACTTCATCTTTTCCAAGTACTCCCATGATTCCATAGATGTTCAATTCAGCATCATAGTTGTTGAAGTTCCGTAGCCATAACAATGAGAAAACAAAAGCTCTCGATCATTGTTATACAATGTCATAGTATTATTACACAACATCAAAGTTCTTATATCACAACTTCGACAACAATACTATGGTGATATGTATCACTCCCCCTTAGTCAATATTTTCGTCTCAACATGAAAACCTGTAAAATCCCCTTATCCTAATTAAGTTGTTGAGTAGTAGTAGCCTTGTGGTGTCCATATTTTTTCTTGCTAGCAGTATTATTGTGAGATATATTTTTTTTAATGGGAATCTCGACCGTTTTGGAAATACCTATCTAGTTTTGGAAATATTTTGAGCTGGGATTAATCACATTTATGTGAATTGAAGACTAGGGTTTTAATGTTTCCTCTTCTCTCAAGAATAGAATAAGAAAACAGCTGTATAGATTTTAGTTCTTTTTCTTTTGGTCCCTAACTGCCGTGATAGAGCTGAAAGATGAAGAGAGTTTGATTTCATTGATAAATTTTTATGTCAGAAGAAAGAATCGTACGGCGTATCAGGTAGGTTTTCTAGTGCTTATACTCTTTATTTATGTTCTTTCAAACCTAAAAGAGATCTATCGAACCATTTTTTTTTTTAGAGGAAGAAAGGATTTAACATATAGCTTTTGTATTTTTTTTTAACTCGTTCTCTGTGTACTAGAGGGATTTACCAATGTTTTTATTGATCTTTGAGTCGTCTAGTAGTTTGTACGATGAGCTAGTTCCCTGTTGGTTAAATCCCTCGCACTGTGTACATATGCCTAAATAATCCCAGAATTATGCTTTATGTACACTTTTGGCATGTAGTGGTTAATCTTAGATCCAGTTAGTCTCCTCCAAAGTCTTAATCTCCATTAACATGTTATGCAGTAGTGGTGTTGGACAACCTTTGACGTCCTCTTTTCTAGTTATGGGTACTACTATATTATGAATTAAACTGCTTTGTAAGCTATAATGGAACCCCTACAATCCTTTAATTGTGATGATAGTACTATGTTTATTATAACGGATGGACTTAATTTGTATCAGTCGGCAGTTATGTGATAAGATATGGATTTTTGACACACCTTTTTAGTTATGAAGTGGTACCGAGTACTTGAAGCTATGAATTATTATCAGGGTCGATAGGCTGTCTTAAATCACTTAAGTTTTGTGTAGGATGATTGGTGTTAATCTATCTGAAATTCATAGGATATTCTAGTGGCAAAATGATGCGTAGGTGGTGTGGTTGCGTCTGCAATTTTTGGTGATACCTTTTGTAAACGTATGAGTGCAGCCGTTACGGGGATGCTATGTGAAGATTAATAATATTTCTTGTTTGTTCGTTGCCCGTAGTTGTCTCGATTCCCATGGTGATACGGCGATGACTAAGGGGTCGCCTAAAAGATATGGATCTATTATCTTTTATTGGGATCGACAACATTTAATTTTCCGGCGCACGGTAGGGAAATTATTTGGACTACTTAGGGGCTGTTTCGGTTCGTAATACGGTTAGAGTAAGGATCAAAGAGAGGGGAAGTCGATAGTTCCATGTCATTTAGATCAGTTGGGGGAAATTTTCAATTTGTCTTGTTTTAAAAACGGTTTTTATTTTATTGAGTATTTAAACCTTGAGTCGCGGACAGTATAACATTTTCTAAAAATGATTAATTATCTCATTAATTGTCTTTTACTTTGCTACATTTTTTTTTACTAGAAATTTCGGTCTTGTTAGATTATTTATAAAGATTATAAGGATGCGAAAGCCTACTGTTTTAGTTGGGGTCTAACCCAACTTACTATTTTTTCAGGATACCGTGACTGTGGAGCGAAAGCCTAGCTTGTAGATTGCATTTCTATTCCGAAAAGCTACCTTGTTTTTTTATTTAAGGTGCTTAGCTATATTTTATTGAATTCTTTTATAGAACAGACTTTGTTTCTTTTAAATAAATTCTTCGTATTTATTTTGGAGGCCGACCTGCGAGTCGAGGATTATTTCTATTTCTAAAGGATTCATTTTAATTTATAATTTTTCTTATCAACTTCATTTAAATAAATTCATTTATTTGTGAATTATTGTCGATGTGCTCCATACGATAGCCTGATCTCCATTTGTTGGCTAGACGGTTTTAGTGTGTAAAATGGTCCATGAGTATGCCACACTTGGGATTTTAGGGCGGCCGACCTAGAATTCAAAGTGGGGATGTTACAAAGTGGTATCAGAGCATGGTAACATGAATCCTTGGGAGCGGTTGTCGGGTCTTGTTTGATCACGTATGCAAAATTTTAGGAGCACATTGATTGATTTGCCTAGTTAGGAATTGTTTGCTAATTGTTTCGTTTTATTCATATTTTTTTTCTTCTTAATTTTGACATTGCAAATGATGTATATTTTCTAACTCTTATACCCATTATGGTTTGAGTTAATAAGACTACTACTATATGTACCAGTTATTTTGTTTCGGTGTTTAACATATTAAGTTAGTGGATGTAAATGGATAGATTTTGAAGGACGGGAGTTGAGTAGTGGTTTAAGAAGTCATTTAGTCAGTGGTTATTTTATCTGCTATGATCCCGTTCGTTGTTTGTCAATATATAAGGTGATAACATGAGTGTATAGTTGACGTTGAAACTGTACGATAAGAGTTGCTTGTTTGTTTTTCGTCACCCGTAGTTGGCTCAATTCCCATAAATTGGCGATGACCAAGGGGTCGCTTAAAAGATATGTCTATATTATCTTGGATTGGGATCGACAACACTTAGCTTCCCGGCGCACGGTAGGGGAGTTATGTGGACTACACAAGGGCTGATACGTTAATGCTATGTGAAGGTGAATAGTATTAGTTGTTGTTTGTGTTTCTACATGGTTGGCTCGAATTTCATAAGTTATTTATGCGATGACCGACGGGCCGGTCGCATATTTGGTGCTATGCATGGGTACTTGTGATGACCGAGGGGTCGCATTTGTATTGCTTAGCTAGTTTAAAACTTTGGAAATGTCGATGCAAACATTTGGTATGCTAACTTAGGGCTAGCTAACCATTTGGACCACAATGAAGCGCTAGGTGAATATTTTTAGATCGGTAAACGCAGATCGATTCCGAAGACGTAATCCTTTTCTTTTAGGGGGGAAACTTGTAAATTCCCCTTATCTTAATTAAGTTGTTGAGTAATAGTAGCCTTGTGGTGTCCATATTTTTTCTTGCTACCAGTATTATTGTGAGATATATATTTTTTTTTAATGGGAATCTCGACCGTTTTGGGAATACCTATCTAGTTTTGGAAAAAATTTGAGCTGGGAATAATCACATTTATGTGAATTGAAGACTAGGGTTTTAATGTTTCCTCTTCTCTCAAGAATAGAATAAGAAAACAGCTGTATAGATTTTAGTTCTTTTTCTTTTGGTCCCTAACTGCCGTGATAGAGCTGAAAGATGAAGAGAGTTTGATTTCATTGATAAATTTTTATGTCAGAAGAAAGAATCGTACGGCGTATCAGGTAGGTTTTCTAGTGCTTATACTCTTTATTTATGTTCTTTCAAACCTAAAAGAGATCTATCGAACCATTTTTTTTAGAGGAAGAAAGGATTTAACATATAGCTTTTGTATTTTTTTTTAACTCTTTCTCTGTGTACTAACGGGATTGACCAATGTTTTTATTGATCTTTGAGTCGTCTAGTAGTTTGTACGACGAGCTAGTTCCCTGTTGGTTAAATCCCTCGCATTGTGTACATATGCCTAAATAATCCCAGGATTATGCTTTCTGTACACTTTTGGCATGTGGTGGTTAATCTTAGATCCAGTTAGTCTCCTCCAAAGTCTTAATATCCATTAACATGTTATGCAGTAGTGGTGTTGGACAACCTTTGACATCCTCTTTTCTAGTTCTGGGTACTACTATATTATGAATTAAACTGCTTTGTAAGCTATAATGGAACCCCTACAATCCTTTAATTGTGCTGATAGTACTATGTTTATTATAACGGATGGACTTAATTTGTATCAGTCGGCAGTTGTGTGATAAGATATGGATTTTTGACACACCTTTTTAGTTATGAAGTGGTACCGAGTACTTGAAGCTATGAATTATTATCAGGGTCGATAGGCTGTCTTAAATCACTTAAGTTTTGTGTAGGATGATTGGTGTTAATCTATCTGAAATTCATAGGATATTCTAGTGGAAAAATGATGCGTAGGTGGTGTGGTTGCGTTTGCAATTTTTGGTGATACCTTTTGTAAAGGTATGAGTGCAGCCATTACGGGGATGCTATGTGAAGATGAATAATATTTCTTGTTTGTTCGTTTCCCGTAGTTGGCTCGATTCCCATGGTGATACGGCGATGACTAAGGGGTCGCCTAAAAGATATGGATCTATTATCTTTTATTGGGATTGACAACATTTAATTTTCCGGCGCACGGTAGGGAAATTATTTGGACTACTTAGGGGCTGTTTCGGTTCGTAATACGGTTAAAGTAAGGATCAAAGAGAGGGGAAGTCGATAGTTCCATGTCATTTAGATCAGTTGGGGGAAATTTTCAATTTGTCTTGTTTTAAAAACGGTTTTTCTTTTATTGAGTATTTAAACCTTGAGTAGCGGACAGTATAACATTTTCTAAAAATGATTAATTTGCTCATTAATTGTCTTTTACTTTGCTACTTTTGTTTTTACTAGAAATTTCGGTCTTGTTAGATTATTTATAAAGATTATAAGGATGCGAAAGCCTACTGTTTTAGTTGGGGTCTGACCCAACTTACTATTTTTTCAGGATACCGTGACTGTGGAGCAGCCTAGCTTGTAGATTGCATTTCTATTCCGAAAAGCTACCTTGTTTTTTATTTAAGGTGCTTAGCTATATTTTATTGAATTCTTTTATAGAACAGACTTTGTTTCTTTTAAATAAATTCTTCGTATTTATTTTGGAGGCCGACCTGCAAGTCGAGGATTATTTCTATTTCTAAAGGATTCATTTTAATTTATAATTTTTCTTATCAACTTCATTTAAATAAATTCATTTATTTGTGAATTATTGTCGATGTGCTCCATACGATAGCCTGATCTCCATTTGTTGGCTTGACGGTTTGAGTGTGTAAAATGGTCCATGAGTATGCCACACTTGGGATTTTAGGGCGGACGACCTAGAATTCGAAGTGGGGATGTTACAAAGTGGTATCAGAGCATGGTAACATGAATCCTTGGGAGCGGGTGTCGGGTCTTGTTTGATCACGTATGCACAATTTTAGGAGCACATTGATTGATTTGCCTAGTTAGGAATTGTTTGCTAATTGTTTCGTTTTATTCATTTTTTTTATTTTATTTTTCTTCTTAATTTTGACATTGCAAATGATGTATATTTTCTAACTCTTATACCCATTATGGTTGGAGTTAATAAGACTACCACTATATGTACCAGTTATTTTGTTTCGGTGTTTAACATATTAAGTTAGTGGATGTAAATGGATAGATTTTGAAGGACGGGAGTTGAGTAGTGGTTTAAGAAGTCATTTAGTCAGTGGTTATTTTATCTGCTATGATCGCTGTTATGACCAATGGCTCTTCTAAGCACAATCAATAGAGAATTGAAATAGAAATGAAAACAAAAGTAAAATAGGCACACACACAACACAAGGATTTATAGTGGTTCGATCAAGATGATCTACATCCACTTTGGAAGACGACGATAACGTTGCACTATGATTGGAACAAGGTTACAAGAGTATAAACTCCTCTCAAGAACAAGACCTTACTCTCTCTTAGTTTACACTACTCTTGAGAACACTTAGTAGTGTTTCTCTCTTTGATTTGTGACTGATTTTGGGATGATTTTAAATGCTAACTAATGAAGGTATATATAGGTTCTCATGCCCACCTTCCCTTGAACAAAAAACAAATGGGTTAACCCTTTTTGACTACTAGCAAGAGAGTTAGTCTACCTCCCCTTTTTGAATACTAGCAAGGGAATTAGTCTTCCTTCCCTTTTTGAAAACTAAGAAATTAGATCATCTAGAATACTTAGACTTTCTAGAAATTAGACCATCTAGAAGGTGTATTCAAGGCACATGTTTTACAAATCTCCACCTTGACTTGAATACCATAACCATTCATCATCATCGTCTTCGCTTAGCCCCTCAAGGGCTCTCAACACCTGTTGACACCAACAAAGTCCAAGCAATTCTTGAACTTGATACTTGGAACCGGCTTTGTCAACATGTCTGCAGGGTTATCCTTTGTAGGAACCTTTAGCATCGCTATCCTACCTTCCTCAACTGCATCCTTGATAAAATGATACCTGACATCGATGTGCTTCATTCTCTCATGATACATCTGGTTCTTGGTCAAGTGAATGGCACTTTGACTGTCACAGAACAAAGTTGCATTCTATTGCTTGAAACCAAAATTACCAACCAAACCCATCAACCATATACCTTCCTTCACTGCTTCCACGGCTGCCATGTACTCTGCCTCAGTTGTATACAATGCTACTGTGCTTTGCAAAATCGACCTCCAACTGATAGTACTACCACACAATGTAAAAGTATAACCTGTCAATGACCTTCTTCTATCAAGATCACCTGCATAATCAGAATCAACATAACCCACAACATTTGTCGAATCACCATAGTGTTTATCAAACACTAAACCAACATTTGTACTGCCCCTTAGATACCTCAAAATCCACTTTACACTTGCCAATGAGCCTTCCGGGACTTCCCATGTATCTGCTTACCACACTCACAGCTTGTGCGATATCCGGCCTTGTACAAACCATAGCATACATGATGCTACCAACTGCGCTTGCGTATGGAACTCGATACATATACTCTGCCTCATCTGCGGTTTTAGGTGATTGCTTTCTAGAAAGTTTAAAATGAGCTGCCAAAGGAGTACTTATTGGTTTTGCATCTTTCATACCAAACCGCTCCAACACCTTCTCGATGTAAGCCTTCTGGGACAAATGAAATTTGCCTTCAGCTCGGTTTCTATGAATCTCCATGCCCAATATCTTCTTTGCTGCGCCCAAATCCTTCATCTCAAACTCACTACTCAATTTCTCCTTCAGCTTCTGTATCTCTGACATGTCTTTGTAAGCAATCAACATATCATCAACATACAAGAGTAAATACACAAATGAACCATCTTAGAGTTTCCTGTGATATACACAACTATCATACTTACTCCTGTCATAGCCATTTGCCACCATAAACGTATCAAAACGTTTATACCACTGCCTTGGAGATTGCTTCAAACCATACAAATATTTCTTCAACAAACATACATGATCTTCTTTGCCAGGAACTTCAAAACCCTTTGGTTGTTGCATATAAATACACTCTTCCAAATCACCGTGAAGGAAAGCCGTCTTATCATCTAGTTGTTCTAACTCTAGATCTTTCAAAGCAACTATAGCAAGCAATGTTCTAATAGAACTATGTTTAACAACATGAGAGAATACCTCATTGTAATCAATGCCTTCTCTTTGCGTAAACCCCTTTGACACAAGCCTTGCCTTGTACCTTGTTCCTTCACCATATGAAGTACCTTGTTTCTTCTTGAAGACCCATTTGCTTCCAATAATCTTCTACCCTTTTGGTCTAGCTACTATCTCCCAAGTGACATTCTTGTCAAGAGACTCAATTTATTCAATTGCGGATGCTCCCCATTCTGCTGATTCTTCACCACCGATTGCTTCTTCATAGGTTGTTGGATCATCCCTATCTATGCTCTCACCTACTGCAAATGCATATGCAACCAAATCAGCATGGCCATACCTTTGAGGTGCTCTAACTTCCCTCCTCTCTCTGTCTCTTGCAAGATTGTACTAATGACATTGTGCTTCTTCTTCCTGGGCAGGTTCTTGCACAATATCTTGATCATCATCAGAAACAACAGTCTCATTTCTTCCTTGAACTTGCACCTCAAGTTCCACCTTGTCACCAAGCTCCACCTTATCACTAACACCCTCTTCAGCTTCTCCATCTAGTTCTTCATTCTTTGGCTTCAACATCGATTGCTCATCAAATTTCACATCTCTGCTGATAAGAAACTTGTTTGATCTTTCTGTTGGACACCATAACCTGTATCCTTTCATTCCCTTTGCATACCCAAGAAATATACACTTCTTTGCTCTAGGCTCTAGCTTCCCCTCATTCACATGAGCATAGGCTGGACATCCGAATATCTTCAAGTCTTCATAGTTAGCATGCGAACCTGTCCAAACTTCATTTGGAGTCTTGCACTCAATGGCAGTCGATGGAGATCTGTTCACTAAATAAGCTGAAGTGTTTTCTACTTCATCCCAAAACTGCTTTGGTAACCTGGCATTGGAGAGCATGCACCGTGCCTTCTCCATTATGGTTCTGTTCATCCTTTCTGCAACACCATTTTGTTGTGGTGTTTTTTCGATTTGTGCGGTGTCTCACAATCCCTTGCTCCTTGCAGAACTCGTTGAACTCACCCCCACAAAATTCCAAACCATTGTCTGTCCTCGAGCACTTGATTTGTCTTCCGGTTTACTTCTCAACCATAGTCTTCCATTGCTTGAACTTGACAAAAGTTTTATCTTTGTGTTTAAGTATGAATACCCATACTTTCCTTGAGAAATCATCAATAAACGTCAGCATATATCTACCACCACCATGTTAATCAACCCGAGAAGGACCCCAAAGATCAGAATGAATATAATCCAGAATACCTTTGGTGTTATGAATAGCTGTACTAAACTTGACTCTACACTGCTTTCCAAAGACACAATGTTCACAGAAATCAAGCTTGCTTGTTTTATGACCACAAAGCAATCCTCGCTTGCTCAAAACATCCAACCCCTCTCGCTCATATGCCCTAGCCGCATATGCCACAACTTGGTAGTATCATCATCGAACTTGAAGAACATACAATTTGCATCACCCATCACAGTAGTACCTTGCAGCGTATAAAGACCATTAATTCTCTCTCCCTTCATTATTGTAAGACTTCCTCTTGAGACACGAATAACTCCACCTTCACCTTGATACTTGCAGCCATTTGAATCAAGCGTACCCAAAGAAATAAGATTTCTTCTCAGGTCCGGAACATGCCTAACTTTAGTTAAAGTCCTCACCATAACGTCATACATCTTAATTTGAATTGTACCTACACCCACCACTTTACAAGTGACATTGTTTCCCATAAGAACTTTACCACCTTCTCTAGCTTGATAAGTAGTAAACCACTCTTTATGAGGACACATGTGAAAAGTACACCCCGAATTGAGAATCCACCCGTTCTCCGAGCTTTCGGTATGAACCGTGAGAACCGCTCCATCATCACTTTCTGCTTCAACATTTGCTGCGGTGCCTTGGTTAGTATTCTTCTCGACATTCTTCAATTTTGGACAATTCTTCCTGAAATGCCCCTTTTCCTTACAATGAAAGCAATAGAATTTACCGGATTTTGATTTAGACCTTGACTTTGATCTACTCCTATCAAATCCGCCCTTTTGGTTTCCTCTTCCTCTAGCGAACAACCCATCTCCCGAATTATCTTTACCGTCGATACCCATCTTCTTTAACTCCTTAGAGTTCAAGGACGCTTTAACGTCTTCCATGGAAATTGTATTTTTTCCATACATTACGGTATCAACAAAATTTTCATAAGATGGTGGTAAGGAACAAAGCAAACCCAAAGCTTGGTCTTCATCTTCAATTTTGATCTCAATATTTGCCAAATCCAAGAGAATTTTATTATAATCATCAATATGATTTATAATAGACGTTCCTTCATGCATTTTAAGAGTATGTAATTTCTTCTTAAGATATAAACGATTAGTTACGGATTTAGTCATATACCTTTTCTCCAACTTGTTCCATAGCCCGTCCGGTGTCGTTTCCGTCGCCACTTCTCTCAAGACCTCGTTGCTCAAACACAATAGAATTAATCCAGGTGATCTTCCTTTTCTTCATCCTTCAATGTTTCTGCTAGAGCCGTTTTCCCCTTCAAAGTTTTCACCAAACCTTGTTGCACCAAAACATCCTTCATCTTTAGACTCCATAAATTGAAATCATTTCTTCCATCAAATTTCTCAATCTCATACTTTGCCGCCATCGTAGATCGTTTTTAACCGGAGCTCTGATACCAATTTGTTATGACCAATGGCTCTTCTAAGCACAATCAATAGAGAATTGAAATAGAAATGAAAACAAAAGTAAAATAGGCACACACACAACACAAGGATTTATAGTGGTTCGATCAAGATGATCTACATCCACTTTGGAAGACGACGATAACGTTGCACTATGATTGGAACAAGGTTACAAGAGTATAAACTCCTCTCAAGAACAAGACCTTACTCTCTCTTAGTTTACACTACTCTTGAGAACACTTAGTAGTGTTTCTCTCTTTGGTTTGTGACTGATTTTGGGATGATTTTAAATGCTAACTAATGAAGGTATATATAGGTTCTCATGCCCACCTTCCCTTGCACAAAAAACAAATGGGTTAACCCTTTTTGACTACTAGCAAGAGAGTTAGTCTACCTCCCCTTTTTGAATACTAGCAAGGGAATTAGTCTTCCTTCCCTTTTTGAAAAATAAGAAATTAGACCATCTAGAATACTTAGACTTTCTAGAAATTAGACCATCTAGAAGGTGTATTCAAGGCACATGTTTTACAATCGCGTTAGTTGTTTGTCAATATATAAGGTGATAAGATGAGTGTATAGTTGACGTTGAAACTGTACGATAAGAGTTGATTGTTTGTTTTTCGTCACCCGTAGTTGGCTCAATTCCCATAAATTGGCGATGACCGAGGGGTCGCTTAAAAGATATGGCTCTATTATCTTGGATTGGGATCGACAACACTTAGCTTCCCGGCGCATGGTAGGGGAGTTATTTGGACTACACAAGGGCTGATACATTAATGCTATGTGAAGGTGAATAGTATTAGTTGTTGTTTGTGTTTCTACATGGTTGGCTCGAATTTCATAAGTTATTAATGCGATGACCGACGGGCCGGTCGCATATTTGGTGATATGCATGGGTACTTGCGATGACCTAGGGGTCGCATTTGTATTGCTTAGCTAGTTTAAAACTTTGGAAATGTCGATGCAAACATTTGGTATGCTAACTTAGGGCTAGCTAACCATTTGGACCACAATGAAGCGCTAGGTGAATCTTTTTATATCGGTAAACGCAGATCGATTCCGAGGACGTAATCCTTTTCTTTTAGGGAGGAAGATTGTAAAATTCCCTTATCCTAATTAAGTTGTTGAGTAGTAGTAGCCTTGTGGTGTCCATATTTTTTCTTGCTAGCAGTATTATTGTGAGATATATTTTTTTTTAATTGGAATCTCGACCGTTTTGGGAATACCTATCTAGTTTTGGAAATATTTTGAGCTGGGAATAATCACATTTATGTGAATTGAAGACTAGGGTTTTAATGTTTCCTCTTCTCTCAAGAATAGAATAAGAAAACAGCTGTATAGATTTTAGTTCTTTTTCTTTTGGTCCCTAACTGCCGTGATAGAGCTGAAAGATGAAGAGAGTTTGATTTCATTGATAAATTTTTATGTCGGAAGAAAGAATCGTACGGCGTATCAGGTAGGTTTTCTAGTGCTTATACTCTTTATTTATGTTTTTTCAAACCTAAAAGAGATCTATCGAACCATTTTTTTTTATAGGAAGAAAGGATTTAACATATAGCTTTTGTATTTTTTTTTTAACTCTTTCTCTGTGTACTAACGGGATTGACCAATGTTTTTATTGATCTTTGAGTCGTCTAGTAGTTTGTACGACGAGCTAGTTCCCTGTTGGTTAAATCCCTCGCACTGTGTACATATGCCTAAATAATCCCAGGATTATGCTTTCTGTACACTTTTGGCATGTAGTGGTTAATATTAGATCCAGTTAGTCTCCTCCAAAGTCTTAATCTCCATTAACATGTTATGCAGTAGTGGTGTTGGACAACCTTTGACGTCGTCTTTTCTAGATATGGGTACTACTATATTATGAATTAAACTGCTTTGTAAGCTATAATGGAACCCCTACAATCCTTTAATTGTGCTGATAGTACTATGTTTATTATAACGGATGGACTTAATTTGTATCAGTCGGCAGTTGTGTGATAAGATATGGATTTTTGACACACCTTTTTAGTTATGAAGTGGTACCGAGTACTTGAAGCTATGAATTATTATCAGGGTCGATAGGTTGTCTTAAATCACTTAAGTTTTGTGTAGGATGATTGGTGTTAATCTATCTGAAATTCATAGGATATTCTAGTGGCAAAATGATGCGTAGGTGGTGTGGTTGCGTCTGCAATTTTTGGTGATACCTTTTGTAAACGTATGAGTGCAAACATTCGGGGATGCTATGTGAAGATGAATAATATTTCTTGTTTGTTCGTTTCCCGTAGTTGGCTCGATTCCCATGGTGATACGGCGATGACTAAGGGGTCGCCTAAAAGATATGGATCTATTATCTTTTATTGGGATCGACAACATTTAATTTTCCGGCGCACGGTAGGGAAATTATTTGGACTACTTAGGGGCTGTTTCAGTTCGTAATACGGTTAAAGTAAGGAGCAAAGAGAGGGGAAGTCGATAGTTCCATGTCATTTAGATCAGTTGGGGGAAATTTTCAATTTGTCTTGTTTTAAAAACAGTTTTTCTTTTATTGAGTATTTAAACCTTGAGTCGCGGACAGTATAACATTTTCTAAAAATGATTAATTAGCTCATTAATTATCTTTTACTTTGCTACATTTTTTTTTACTAGAAATTTCGGTCTTGTTAGATTATTTATAAAGATTATAAGGATGTGAAAGCCTACTGTTTTAGTTGGGGTCTGACCCAACTTACTATTTTTTCAGGATACCGTGACTGTGGGGCATCCTAGCTTGCAGATTGCATTTCTATTCCGAAAAGCTACCTTGTTTTTTATTTAAGGTTCTTAGCTATATTTTATTGAATTCTTTTATAGAACATACTTTGTTTCTTTTAAATAAATTCTTTGTATTTATTTTGGAGGCCGACCTGCGAGTCGAGGATTATTTCTATTTCTAAAGGATTCATTTTAATTTATAATTTTTCTTATCAACTTCATTTAAATAAATTCATTTATTTGTGAATTATTGTCGATGTGCTCCATACGATAGCCTGATCTCCATTTGTTGGATTGACGGTTTGAGTGTGTAAAATGGTCCATGAGTATGCCACACTTGGGATTTTAGGGTGGACGACCTAGAATTCGAAGTGGGGATGTTACAAAACCACTCCCCCTTACATAATGACCCGTTAAGCACGTAAATCATATGTATTTGTAGTGTGAACTACATATTAATTCTCCCCCTTTTTGTTAATAAAATTGGCAAAGGTACGAAAACGGGATCATAATGAAGTTTTCACGGAGACGCTTCAGGACCAAAGAAAAGGACATATCAACTTGTTTAGATGCTATTATAAAGCCGAAGCTAAATGTATTCATCAAGGAGTTTATAAAGATACAAAATAATTCCAAAGCCGCACTCCCCACAAAGATATGGAAATTAAGCGCAAGTTCAAAAGAACTCTCCCCTATTTTATGTCATTCCCGAGAGAACAACAAGAGCGACCTTACCTTTTCAAGAAAAAAAGGATTTTATTGGACACCAAAAAAACATAAGAAATGATTTTTTTTATCCAAAATTCTCAATTAAACTTACCACAAGAAAACCCATGATTAATTTAATTAGAATACACAATCAAATTAAACACAAAAGTGATTAATTTAATTGAACATGCTCGACATAAGAGAACTTACGGATCTACGACTATGTTAACCATAAAAGAATGATCAACTCAACCGTTTTATGCTCAAAACAAGAAAAACTTATGGAGCATTGAAGTATACACATAAAATATGGATCAAGGAAAGGTCAATATTGTGGCAAACAAGGATTCATTCTATTTTCCATCACTATTTGCACAATACCATACAATAGACATAATCCTTGGAAACAAAAATTCATCCTATCCATGAATTATTTGCATAACGACATAATAAGTTCAATTTTTGTTTGTCAAAAGTTCATCGATCTTGTATCAATACTTGCATATCGACATATAAAAGAGATAACTCTTGAAATCGTATAGGACAATAATAGTTCATGGACGTAAACACACATATCCCATAACATATTGCAATATATGAATCTATAAAGATTAATACCGCAAAAATATCTTCCAACTATTTTTAGAGTTTTTTAAATAAATAAAACTAAAAACAAAAAGATGAAAACGTTGTACATAGCTATGTGTAATCACAATAATGGCTATTCCAATCTCTAGTTATTCTTCCTAAAACACAAGAATAAAATTCTCATAAGAAGACTTCCTAAACAAAATAACATCAGTTTTCTTTGATTATTTCATACCTTTGAAAAGGTCCATCAAAATAGGATTTACTGATATCCTTGATTTTCTTGACCGTAGAGACTCCATTTTCATGAGTTAGAACATTAGTTTTCCGGTCAACGATGTGAGCAAGATGCATGGCTTTGACGCAATCAAGGATGACCTTCTTCTGGTTTCTGATCAAAATGTGGAATAGAAACCAGTCACCAGAAATAACACAGACACCAGAAATTTTGTTAACGAGGAAACCGTAAATGCATAAAAACCCCGGGACCTAGTCCAGATTGAACACCATACTGTATTAAGCCACTACAGACACTAGCCTACTACAAACTAACTTCGGTCTGGACTGTAGTTGAACCCTAATCAGTATCACACTTGTTCAAGGTACAGTTATGCTTCTTGTGTCTCTGATACCAGCAGGATGCTACGCACTTGATTCCCTTAGCTGATCTCACCCACAACCAAGAGTTGCTATGACCCAAAGTTGAAGACTTGAATAAACAAATATGTATCACACATAAAAGTCTATGATAATAGAGAAATCCGTCTCCCACAGATAAAGTTACGAGTTTTGTTCCGTCTTTTGATAAAATCAAGGTGAACATGAACCAATCAATAACCCAGACTTATGTTCCTGAAGAACATCCTAGAATTATTGATCACCTCACAATAATCTAAATCGTATGGTAGCGAAACTAGATATTGCGGAATCACAAATGATGATATGAAGATGTTTGTGATTTCTTTTTATCTTGCCCTATCGGAGATATAATCTTAAGCCAATTGTTTAATTGAACTCGTACGATAAAAAATGGCAAGATCAGATCACTCAACTACAAGAGAAGTAGTTTCATCTGGCTTCACAATCCCAATGAAGTCTTCAAGTCGCTAACCGACAGGGTCTCGATAAGAAACCTACGGTTAAAGGAGAATCGACTCTAGCAAAACCAACTAGTATTACACGAGGTGTAGGGATTAGTTTTTTCCAGTTGTTAGATGTCTCCTTTATATAGTTTTCAAATCAGGGTTTGCAATCTAAGTTACATTGGTAACAAAGCATTCAATATTCACCGTTAGATGAAAAACCTGATTTATCCAAGCTAATATCTTTAAATCGTTAGATCGAAACTTAGCTTGTCACACACACAAATGAAATGTATTTCATTTAGGTTTGAGTAACCATACCTTAACGTGTACATTTGGTTGGTTCATAAATAGTTAACCAATGGTTAGCCATATGAGTACTTTCATATCAACCATATTAATCTTCTTCATAACTAGTTTAAATAACTCATAAGAACTAGTTCAAGAGTTGTTCAATTTCTTAGATCTTTATACATAGACACAATTGAAACAAAATCGGTTTGATTCACTTGAATCAATTCATGAACAATGTAGCCACGGCTTGCAAAGATTGAATTCCTTATTGATTTATTGTTTAAGTTCATGAGCTACCGATTTGAGAAATATAACCAGCTTGGGTACGCATACGGATACGTGTACTCTAGCTTTACCGGAATTGGGTTTGAAAACCCAGCAGAAATTTTTGGTTGAAAACTTCTATGGGTACGCGTACCTAAGGTGACTATTTTGTAAGTTTGTAACTCCAAACTCAGCATAAATTCAAGGACTTCCGCCAGTGCGCGTACCCAACATGTCTCCTTCACCAATACCGCATGCACACATATACACGCACTTGGTTTCCGGTACATGGATTTATACACTAATGTGCGAACACACTATATATGCTTATATCCATAGGTGGTTACGTAATCTCAACTATACATTTCAATCATTGAAACATTCTTCTATAATGTTATAATAGTCGTTAGACATAAAGAATCGACTATCGTCATCAAAGATATTTTCAAGATGAAACGTCATCATGACTTTCGTCAGGATAAAGATGAAAGGTGGTTAAAGTGAAAGCTTACCAACACATATTTCGAGAAAAAGATAGGCGACTAAACTCGGCTCAAAATAGCAAATGTGTATGTATGAAAACTATCATACTTATATGACTGTTGTCTCAAGAGTAGGAGATGGATAGACATTGATGGCTAGATAAGTTCAAGTATTCACATACCTTTTTGGTCGGATGAAGTTCCACCGGTTCCTTGAGTAGTTCTTCATCTTCATAAGATAATCGATAGGTGTGATAAACACCTAATTTTATATCCAGTATTTATGCTTTCTTTGCTATTTATTTTGTAAAATATGTATCTTATGTGTGAATTTGAGTTGATTAGGTGCAATGGAGTCCTTCGGAGCAAAAGAAGGAGAAATTGTCCTTTTGGAGCGAAAAGGAGCACAAAGGTCAATTCACATGCGAGATACATTTGGAGCGTGCTGAGGTGCACAAGGAGGAAGAGAGGAATGAACTGTCGGTTTTCCAAAACTGACAAATTGAGCAAAGAAGTGATTAGGCAGTCGGTTCCCTGAAACCGACAAGCAATGTGTGACCTAATACCCCTTATCCTTGTCACCTGGGTGGCTGTAGCACTTTCATTTCCTACAACCCTAAAATTTATGTTCATTACATTCGACCTCAAATTCAGAGAAGTGCGGCTGTGTTTTTCCGTGTCTGAAAGTTATAGAAAATCATAGAAGGAAGATGAAGATTTGTAAGATTAAGGAGATGGGTTTCTGTAGATGAGAAGTTAGGGATCTGCTGTGAGTTTCCTCCCAAGGGTAGAGATGATCGAAAAAGAGATTGGGTAGATCTCAAAATTGCAGAGGATTGAAGCTAAAGATGATGTTGATTTCGAATGAGAAGAACCAAAAGAAATTGAAGTGATGGGTACTGAAGATTTTAGGGGTTTGTGATCGATTCATTGTTGTTGAATAAAGAAGCTGGATTCAATTTCAGATTGATTGAGGTGATTCTATGGGTTCTGTGTTGTTGAAATCAGGGAGAAAAACTGAATCTAGGGTCTGTGATGACACCCAATTCAGTATTGAAGCTCAAAGAAATTGAGGCTAGGGTTAGCTGAGTCAATGGTGGTATCAGTTTGAGAATGGATTGTTGGTTAGTAATTGAAGAAGAGAAGTTGAAATTCAAGAAGTTGAAGAGGGTGATGGACAGAACTAGGGTTCATTGATAGTGTTGTTGTTGTTGTCTGTTTATGTGATGCAGCTGAGAGAAATGGCAGGTATTGAAGCTGCAAAGTGGAGAAATTGGTGTCTCAGGACTTGAAGCAAATTGGTGTACCAGCTGGAGTAGCAAGGTGATAGCATTGTTCACAGTTCAAGAGAATGGTGGCCTGAGTGAATCTGTAGCTGTTAGTTATGGCTGGAATTGAAACAAGGGCAGCTGCAATTGGTGGTTTGATTTCAGATGGCAGTGGAGGAGAAATCAGTGGAAGTTATGAAGTGGGTTTGTGTTGGAATGGGTACTCAGATGCTGTGAAGGTTACATGTGTTAAATGCTATCAAATGAAGTTCAGGAAATGAGTGAACTGCATCTGCAGTTCTTGAGGTTAAGATGAACTGGAGTAGTATGCTGCTGGTTAGAATGGGGCCTGGTGGTACTACTGAAGCTGTGTAGTTTCATGTGGTGGTTTTGAGTGACATGGAGTAGAAGTTGGGTTTTGAATGGTTGAAATGTGGTGAGGTATTGATGGTGTCGAGGTGTTGGGGGAGTCTGGCAGGGAAGAAAATGGGAGTGCAATGCAGGTGATAGCACAACAAGGAAGGCTGTGTCATGGTTATGAAGTTACAGGTTGAAGTGCTGGCAGTGGTAACTAGTTAATGAATGTGAGAATGGTTGTTGGTGAATACTAGAAGATTGCAGGTCTGAGTTATGGATTAATTTGCAGGGGAGATGCAGTGGTGTTGGTGGTGTGTATGTTGCAATGAAGACAAGGTAGCTGCCATGAAGGTGCAGTGCATTGCTGGATTGGTTTGCTGGCTGAGTTGAAGTTGGTGTTGCAGGTTTATAAAGGGGGTTCTTCTGGTGGAAAGTTACAGCTTGAATTGGTGATAGTGAAGTGCAGGGGATGACTGAAGCTGATGGATCTGTTAAGTATTGGCTGCATTGGTGACTGAGCTCACAGGGAGGACATAATGTTGTTGCTACTGAGAAATTGCAGTCATTTGGTTGAGATTCTGGTGATGTTTGAGCTACAATTGGAGTACTTGGAGTGGGTTGCAAACTAAGTTGGGAGGAATGAACTTGAACAGGTGCTTTGAATGCAGCTGATCCTGATATGGAGATGTTGTTGCAGCAATATTTGGTGCTTGGAATTCAACCTCGGTTGGATGTTGTTTGTTAGCCTGAGATAGAAGTAAGCAATGAGCTAGCATTGCAGGTCTGAAGCACAATGAACATGTTTGAGTTCGGGACTGGTGGTTACAAATGAAATAGAACTGCAGATTTGCAGGATTGAAGATGCAGTCTTTGGGAGAACAACCATCTTGGTTGTGACAGAGTTGGCATGATGGTGCAAAGTAGGGCCATCTTGGCTGTGTTACATTTGGCCTATGAAAATAGCTATGGCCTAGAGTCCAACCAGTCGAGTTACATAGTTGACTCGGTGACTCAGCGCGACTCGGTGCTTGACCCGAGTTGACTCAGCTGACTACCCGAGCTGACCCGTTTGACTGGTGACCGGGTGGACTTTGCCGGTCACCGGAGGTACTTTCCGGAGCCGGATTCCGGCCATATTCCGGCCAGAAACACAGTTTTCCGTTGAGCATATTTTTGGGACATATTTTCAAATGGGTTTCTCACACTTGGTTCATGGGCTTGGTGGTCTTCTTGCTATTGGACTTTGGGCTTTGAAGACCTAATTTTGGAAAGTTGGAAAAGCTATAAAAGGAAGAGTTTCTATTCTTTTACGGGGGGACTTATCATATATATTTTTCTACTGGGTTTTTGGAGGAGAGAAGCGACTAGGGTTTGCTTCCATTTATTTTTATGTTTTTCATTTTTATTTTTAATAATAATTATGTTGAGTTCAAAAACCATGAGTAGCTAAATTCTTAATATTGGTTATGGGATAATAAGTGGATTTCACAAATAAAATCTGATTCAGTGCATTAGTTTTGTCTCAAGTTTATTGTTTATGTTTCATTATTGATATTGATTTATGATTTGATTGTTTATTTGGTTGAGTCCGGAATCAATCCGATTTGCATTCATTTCTAGAGCTATATTAGGGTTTTCAATACGAAAACGTTGTTCATCCCTGATTCTAAGTAGCATAAATGTGGGTAGTGCTTGTAGAGATATATCCTACTAGTCACATATGAATCATAACTTGGGTTAAATTGATTTAGTGCTTTTACACATTTCGATTGCCTTGATTAGTCTTATTCCATATAGCTTATTGCTTCTAGGGAGTTAAATATAATTTGCTTTTACACTTTAGGTTGCTTTCTAGGAAGAATTCACATATGCATCTTTTAATGTGGTTGTGATGAAATCAGGGAATTAGCGGGATATTCTTGCGATCAAGATATCCTAGGACTTTTAGTAAATGAGAGATTAAATATCAATTCTAGTCATTGATGAAAATATGTATTTGTGAATGAAACTATCACGTGACCAATACTTTCTCCATATTGATTATTTTCATACTTTATTGCTTTCAAATTAGTTTTATAGCTTTGATAAAACAACATCCCCCCTTGGTTACTAAGAAACTGAAATTTTTTATAACAACAAAGGCCTCTCTGTGGATACGAACTCTTTCTTATTGCATACTACTTTATTTTAGTGAAGCAAGAAAGTGAAATTATTTCTGCGTCGGCTGACAACCGATCAATAATCGCCATGGAGTCTGGAGCTCAACTATACTTAACTATCCTAGACCGATGATAGGTGTCTTAAACACCTTGATATTTATTTATTTTTTATGCTTTCTTTGTTCATTTTCGTGAAAATTATGTATCTTATGATTGATTTTGAGTTTATTAGGTACTAGAGTCATTTGGAGCGAAAGGAGGATAAATGAGCCATTCGGAGGATAAATGAGCCATTCGGAGCATAAAGCGCAAAAGTCCATTTCATATGTAAGGGCCGGTGTCTAGAGAAATTATTGGTTGGCCCTTATCTACCTCATTAGAGCAACTGCAGTCATCCGACTATAACTAAAGACTAAATACCAAATGAAAATTAAAAAAATGGGTTTAGTGAGTGGTGAGACGTTACGGTGCTGGAGTAAATTTGGTGGAGAGTATGTATAAGAGTTCGTCTAATATGGGGCGTAGTTATAAAATGCCCTCGGGTGGGACGTAACTTTAATTTACGCCTGATGTCGGGCGTAACCTAAAATTGTGTTTGATGTGGGGCGTAATATATAAAACCGCCCAATGGAGAGGCGTAACTTGAAACTACGCCTGACGGGGCGCAATTAAGAAATATGCCTGATGGGACGCAATTAAAAGGCTCCGCCTGATATTGGTGAAAGAATGGGCCGTAAATTTAAATTACGCCCTATGCAGTAACATGCGTAGTTTGTAATTGCGCGCATAGTTTGTAATCATCTTGGTGAAAAAATGGGGCGTAGATTTAAATTACGCCCCATACATTTGAGACTCGAATAGGTGTAGTTTGTAATCATCTTAATGCTTCATTACTGTTGGCACGCATGAGCTCATTTCCAAACACAGTTCATTAATTTACTCGCTCATGATCATAAACCATTCGGGTCCCTACGGTCGGCTCATCATCCATTCCACTCCATATCCCAAATGAAATATAACAGTATTAAATTGGTCAGCCAAGTTCCTTAACCATATTACGGAATGCAGCCTCAAATGTCTCACAAGATGGGCCAACGAAGTAATTAAAGATGATTCTCTCTCTTCCATTCTCTCATATGATGTGAAATTTCTAACGAGGCTCATGTAATCAAACCTATACTGACCCAGGTCTAGTCGGCTGTGGTGTGGTCTTTCCAAGAACAGATTAAATTGGTGAAAGAATAGGGCATAGATTCAAATTACGCCCCATGCAGTAACAGGCGTAGTTTGTAATTACGCCGGGAGTCAAGCGGTATTTAAAATCGCGCTTGACGGAGCGTAACTTCTAATTACGCCTCAATGGGGCACAATTATATAAAACCGTCTGGTACTAAGCGCAACTCAAAACTACGTCCCGTCGGGCCTAACTTGTAATCTCGCCCCAATCAGGCGCAATTGTAACATACGCCTCACTGCTAAACGTAACTTGAAATTACGCCCCAAGACCTAAAATTATGGTGCATATATCCACAATCATTCCTACACTAGACCTAAAATTCAGAGTCTATCTTCTCATTGGTGTCACCTGGGATGAATTTGGGAGAGGTGAGAAAACGACTGCTGTTATTTCCGAGAGAGATCGAGAAGCAGAAGAGAGAGGAGAGGCAGCTTCAATAAAATACAGAGAAAGGAAGAGAGATCTAGAAATCTCGGGAAGATTTGAGCTGTGTTCATAGGCTTAGTTTCTGATTTGAATATGGAGTTGTTGATTGAAGCATCCATGGAGAAAAATAAGAAATTCAGTTTCTGTTTTGTGCCGGAGAAATTAGGGGAAGAACACGGATTTGATGCTTTTGTTTTGTGTTGAATGGATGAGCTAGTCATGGATTAAGAATGGGTTTCAGTTGAATTTGAAATTGACAGAGTTTGAGAACAATTCATATGAGAAGGAAGTTGGGACTTCTGATTGTGAAATTAGGGTTTATGATATATGAGTTTGTTGCAGTCAGGGTTTGTCGACATAGAAGCTTGGGAAGGACATGGAGAATGGGTGTTATTGATTCTATGTGACTGAGTTTAAGATGGGTTTGTAGAAGAGAAGTATTGTAAGAAGAAATTGAAGTGATTCTGTTAATACAAAAAACATGAAGGTTGGGTGTTTGTCAGAATCATAATTCATGATTTCTTGACAGATATTCAAGCCAAGAACTAGGGCTCTTTGTTGATGATTCTGGTGGTGCAGTGGCTAGATTTGTAGCTGCTATGACTTGGTCATCAATTACATAAGGATTGTAGATGGAAGTGGTGTTGGAGTTGAATAACAGCAGTTGGAGTCTGAAGTAGTTGCTGTGTTGAGCTGATAAAGGAGCACTGGCTGGTGGTGATGAAGCTGATTTAGATGAATGTTAGGTTTACAGGTGATGGATTATGGAATGGAAGAAGTGTTGCGGTGGTGATTGTATGGTGGAACTTGGAACTGAGCTGAGATCGCAGCTGTGATTGAAATGTTTAGAATGACGTAGCAAACTAGCAATGGTCGAGCTATGTGTGAACTGAGTTGCAGTGAAGGCAAGGAAGTAATGCAGTTGAAATGTGCCAAACTAGATGTATGAGTATGATGCATGAAGTGATTGAAGCTAATGGGTGATGCTGTGACTAACTATGAGCTGGAATTGAAGGCTTAAAATGAATGAATTGGCATTGCAGGGATACAAGTTACAAGGAAAAGGACAATATAGATGGTGTAGTTATGCAATTAGAGATGCTGATGTTGTTTTATGATTGGCAAAGAACTGAGTGGATTTTGTTGGGGTACCTGTAGATGTTTGCAACTGCACGGAATTATAGTTGGTGGTAGAAGAGGAACTGGATGGTTGAGATATTCAAGGTTTAAGAGTTTGATAAGCCTGGGAAACTTTGGTTTCAGTCGGATTCGAGTTTTCCAGAGATTGAAATGGTTTTGATGTTGGTGGATGTTTATTGAGAGTTTATGTGAGGACTTAACACAAGATATTGCAGCTGAGTTGTTGTTGGTACAGCAGGAGATGATGTTGATTCATGGGAAGTGGCAGTAGTGGAGTGTTACAGAGAAGGAGAGGTGATGAATTGTGCTTGAAATGAAGAAATCAAGGGAGTGATGATGATGTAATGCAGATGGCAGAGTTCAACTACAGATAGAGAAGCTGAGATGAGTCGTTTTGAGCTGAACTACACAATGGTTGAATGGGTTGTGCTTGAAGCAAAAATGGAAGCTGAGGAAGATGGAAGTGGTGATATGGATTTCGTGCTGGTGTTGTTTGTTGCTGCAAGGAATGGCATGCTGCCGAGAATGTGCAAGGATGGTTCTGGTGGAGTTGCAGCTGCATTGCGAAATGGTGCTGGTTGTGTATGTGAGACTGCAAGTGATGATTGTGTTGTTGGCTGAGATGCTGGTTATATGCTGTTGCTGCTATTAAATAAGCAGCAGAACTGGTGGCGTTTTGTTACATTGAAGCCATGGAATTGTAGGCAAAGCTGGGTGTTGATGCTAGCTCATAAATGGATGCAGTTGTAGTTGGTAGTAATGAATGACAGGCGAGGATGGAATGTGTATGTATGAAATTGCAGAGATGGCATGGTGGTTATGCAGTGGCATTGGTGGTGATGGTTCCGGTGAATGGTGCTAGGCAGGTCTGAACAACTGGGAAGTATGGTTAGTGACCATGAATGTTAAATGTGTATTTGGTTGTTATGGATTTGTGTGAGATATGACTGCGCAGGTTATTAATCTGTGTAGTCGAATATGCAACCAGTACGTAGCCCTGGTCAGTTCACCAGATGTACATTTTGTGTTTGAATCACCGGAGTTTGGAGAGGCTTAATCCGAGAAGAGCAATAAGTTGCTGCCAGTATTTGGCAGCGAGATGCCAAGAGATTCAGGTGGATGCAGGAAATGTGGAATGAATGTGATTGAAACCAATGCAGGAAAGATGTAGGTATGGCCTGGAATCTGCTGGGGAATGTCAGAGAAAAGCTAGAACTTGGCCAGAATTCCTTTCTGGTGAGTTGACTCACCTGTCCCGAATTAAAAAAGAGAAGGACTTGGGCTTATTTTACTGGGCTTGGCTAATGGATGGCGAGACACTTAATTTGGAATCCGGCAGAGTTGAAAAGAGATATAAAAAGGGTTTGAGAAGACAACAATAGGATCTCTACTTCTGATTTTGTTCTAGAGTTTGTGAACATGATAGATTTATTTCTTCTTTGGATGAACTCCATGAACATGAGCTAGATTATTATTATTGGTTATGGAACAATTGGATTTCACATAATATGATTTTTGATATGATAAATTAGTTTTGTCTCCATATTATCGATTATGATTCACTATTTATATTGTTACATGATTTGAATGCTTGTTTGATCGAGTCGCGAATCGATTGAGTTTGTTTTCATCTCTATTGCTAGATTATTATTTGTTATATGCAAAAGTGATAAATTTATGATTACAAGTAGCATAAATATGGTTATAGCTTGTAATGATGCATCCTTGTAATCATATGTGAACCATGACCTTTGTTAAATTGAATTAGTGCGTTTTCCACGTTCGATTGCATTGATTGGTCTGATTTCATAGAACTTAATGCATCTAGGGAATTAAACTTGATTAGTGCTTTTACACGTTAGGTTGTTCTCTTAGATAGAACTCATACTTGCATCTTTTACTGTGTTTGTTGATGACAAGAGGGAATTAGCGGGATATTCTTGCGATCAAGGTATCCTAGGGCCTTTGATAATGAGAGATTAAATATCAATTCTAATTATTATGACAAGAATATGTTTGTGAATGAAAACGAAATCCTTAACCAATGCTTTCACACCTTTGAATTTATTTGTTTACTTTTCTTTATTTGCTTTTATATTTGTTTTAGTTACAATAATCAGAAAATCCCCCCTTGCTTTACATAAGAAACCTAAACATATTGACAACCTAGTCCTCTCTATGGGAACGATCCTTTCTTGCCCTTCCTATATTATATATTTTGAGTAGTAAGAAAGTGTAATTTATTTTTGACGCATACGACAACGATCAACCGAGACTTCATCATAAGTAAACTAGAAATCAAGACGTATATTTTTGATCACTAATATTGACAAACATGCTTGAGATAGAAACGCATGCGAGTTCGACCGAGCAATGCTTTAACAGTTTGCAACATTGATACCAACATGAGAGTTGATAACATTCAGTTCGATATTTATCTCAGTAACTTCAGTTGAATGATTCTCCATAGAAATATGAGGTTTCTGAACAATTTTATCCATATTTAAATTAGTTGTAAGTTTAGTAGAAGTACCAGAGTTATGAAGATTTTGAACTTAACTGGAAATTTGCTGCCGAGGAGGCATCAAACTTGAGGATGGAGAACTTTGATTTTGTTCAATAATAATCACCTTCTAAACCTGATTAGAACTGCCTTCTTTTGAAAATTGTTGTGAAGCTTTGCATTCAGTAGTTAAGTGCCCCATAATTTTGCATTTAGTACAAAATTTAGGGAGTTTAGTAAGAGAGTTACACCCTGAGAGAATGTTCCATACTTAGTGATTATCCATAGCTTATTAGGAATTGTTTTAGCTAAATCAATCTCAATCAAGACTTTTGCATAGTATCCACTCTGGTATTGTAAGGTGGCTGCATCTACTTTGATAGGAATACCAATTTCTCTAATAATAGTAAATAGAGTTTCTTCATCCCAATACTCCAGACTAAGCCCTGGAAAATGAACCCATACCATAGATTTAGATGTTCTTTGATTTTCAGGACGGAAATTTGGAATCCAGTTCCTAACCCTAAGAATCTGATCTTGAACCTCCCATTTTCCAGAAGTAATAAACTCTTTATCTTCAATATTTGATAGTTTGATTGTGAAAAAACCTTTTCCCAATGGAATAAGTTGATATTTGTCTTATAGCTTCCATTGATTTCGAAGAATCATAGCAGCATCCGAAAATTTAAGGTGAACAAAGTCTAAACGACCAATTAATGAATATTTCCAGGCTTCATATCTTAAATCATCTTTATCATTCACCAAGTTAATCGATGGGTGAATTTCAGGGTTTTTTGAAAGATCTACAATTGAAGGATTCATTGTAGACCTAAAAAATTCCCAATCAACAAAAATTTGAAAAACAAGGGCGACTGGAAAACTAACCAAACATTAAGATAAAAATGACTGATACACAATCATTTGGATATATGAGTAATGAAAACACCTGATGTAACAGATTGATTGCCTTGGAAACGATGAAGTTTCGAAAATTTTGAAAACGAGTTGATCACCCGATCTGTAGAGCGCGACTCGTCCGAGTTTTTAAATTTTTTTAAGCTCCGTCTACAATAATATGGAATTCAAGACCATGATAAATAGAGAAAGGATTCTTATTATAATAGAGAGTTAATTTCAAGAATTACCAAATTTCCCTTAGGGAGTTTTCGCTTTCCAAGACCTAGTCATGAAAGACCATCTTATGAAACCATTTCTAATGGTCTTTGTGGTAAGATTGTTGATTGGAATGAAGGAAAATTTCCTACTAATTATCTTAGTATTGACTTGATGTCTTTTGGAAAACTTTGGTATATCTAATCTTTGTCCCTCCACGGTTGAGAACTCTCGTTGGAGTCGTGAGTTTGAGGAGTTGGTCTATTCCCTTGAGTTGGGAACTCAAAGTCTCGACATTTGTGGGTTTATCATGTATCAAATGTTGCCGATGACATCTTCTAACAAGAAGTTAGGTTATCCTTACTTGATTGCGCGAATTTGTCGTACCTTCTCAATTGCGCCAATTGGCAACTCTATTGGAACTTCCAAGCTTGTTGGCCCTTGTACTTTCAAACGTATGAATGAGAATGCTTGCAAGAGACAAAGATGTGACACTCTTGTTGACTCGTGTGACTCTTCCTCCATAAATCTTCTTGATACGGTATCGATCAAGGGTACCTAGATTCAGTGTTGTTTAATAGGAAGTTAGGAAGATCACAAAAGAAAAGATAATAGAACACAAAGAAAATAATACGTTTGATTCTTCTAACTTCTTCTTCTTTATTGCTTGAAAGAAAAATACTCTTTTACAAACCTTCAATGGGTTCTTCTCTCGGAGAATTTCTCTACCTTTCTAGCTTACAAGTCTCCCCTTTTTATAAGAGTAAAAAACCTGCTCAAAAAGAAAATAAATCTATGAGTTTTAGAACTCATTTAAACTAGGAATCCTAATCTAAGTAAGGAAACCTCAAGTCTTGTTGATCAAACAAACTAGTCGATCAACATCTAGTATCTTCTAGATACTCTCTAGCCGAAATATGGCTCTCTTAAACTTAGGTTAATAATTAACCTCATCTTGCAGCCTTAACTGTCCTTGTGCTTGTGTGAATACAACCTTCACACTATTTAGATTTTGTGCATATGACCTGCATAACTTTTCTAGACGTGAAGATGGTCTTCACAACATTCTTATTATGCTACGATACTCCTGTATCATGGCTCCCCATTTTAGGAAGTTGAAACTCCCGTGTAAGCTCTAACCAGGGGGTGGGAAAAACTTAGTCTCCCCCTGTTCTTTGTGGAGCCTCCTCGGTTTTACTTAGGTTAAAAACCCATTACTCTCTATACTTCGCAGATTAAAGATTAATTTCTAGCTCCATTGCCTCGAGCTCATTCTCTAGTACCCTTGCACAATATCCAGCTGACTTCCCACGGTCATAAACAAAACTTGTAGCCTTGGAGATCGTAAAAGGCAATAAAAAAGAAATAATATTCAGCTTCATTGTAACGTATAACATCCTCCTTGATTTACCAAGATTAAACACAAAAACTAATGTTTCATTGCTGAATTCAGTAACAGGCACTAACCCCATCACCCTATCTTGATATTCGAAACTTGTTAATATCTGGTCTACGCTAGATATCAAACCACGGTAGACAAGCAACGAATTCTTCCTTGATTTTCCTTGTAAATATTCATGCCATCGAATAGTACTTGCTGCTCTTGTGTAATTACCATCAATCTTACTATTGGTAGCTCGTACTTGTTGACGCAAACTCCTTATATGACCAATATAAACCTCTCTGTCATTACCTGGCGGTGTTCGATTAATCGGAACGTTTAAGAAACCATATGAAGTCTGATCTATTTTTCTATGATCGAACACAAAACTCACATCATTAGCGGTGGTAATGCAAACCATGCCAGTGACTACCATGAGCACAACACATAGAATCCACCAACCAAGTCTTCTAATTTCGACGTAACGTCTAACATCAATTTTGTTATCCAGTATTGTCCCAACCAACAAGCTTTCATTGAAGCATCTCCCGTCCGTTTTAACTGGTCCATTACTAATTTTATTTCTTATGTTCTTAGAATAAAGTAGAACCCCAACACCTAAGAGCAGGGAAACACCCCATACGTAAACATATCTCATCTGAACTTTAATAGATAAATTATTAAGGACTGAGCACTTACTCTTACTCCGAGTACAAACAGCACGAACACAAGCATCATTTGACTTAATTTTCTGATCCATTTGTTTAGTATGTGTTGTGCTTACATACTGTATATTCATTATACCAGTAGTTGCATTTATAACAATCATCTGGACCAGCCTATTAACGCCGGAAGTTTGCAACTTTTTTTTTAGCACTACTTGAATAACTTCCAACCAAATGGTGACCACACCTTCTAGGATAATAAATAGTAACCTAGACCACTATTTCGCATACAACAAGGTTGTTGAAATATGCTCTTGCTTTGACTGTATTAGGCTTAAGTTTCCCTCGATACTGCCCGACAAATCTATAACCATATCATACATAACTAAGCTTGATCGATCCTCCTTTGCTATTGTCGAAGGACTGACCATCCTATTCATCCTTTGTTCTGCCAATACGTTCTTCTCTGGTGTTTCTCTAACAACTTCACCACTCAATTTCTCATATGATTGATCAACGGAAGTGACATGGAGACGCCTTCCATAACTTTGCTCATAAATTTTCACCTCCCTTGGTTGCTTCTGAACATCCCTAAAGATTCCTATGCCATCGATTCTATGAGTAAAACTTCCCTGGATTTCCATACCATCTTCCTCACAGTTATATCATTCAGTTATTATCATTTCTTGGTAAGATGCGACCAAATAAACAATAAAAACATGCGACATCACGATAACAAGACCAATGCCATGCATACTTCTTTGAGCATCATAATATGATGCCTTAACTACGGAACAAACAATTCTAGGAACACTAATAGAAACTGGCACACCTGTATGCGAAAAATTTGTTAGCGCTACAGAATCTCCATGCCGTGAATCTCCGTGCTGTGAACCATCTCCCTGACTTAGTAAACGTAGCACCATTGCATCAATGGCAGGTGTAAGACGTTCAGTAGTCCATCATCTACCTGCTGTTGTGGGCAACTGCACGAGAATATCCTTCACATAAGCACCAATATCATGAAAGGTTGTGACATTGTTTCTGAATTTTTCTACCAAGTCTTCTGCCATTGTATTCCTCCTAGAGTTCAAGAGAGTTTGCTCTCGAATTATACTTGCATAATTTTTAGCACAAGTTTTCTTGTGATAAATCGCTTCTTCTAGATTATAAAGACGTGATCTCGTATTATGGTCATCATTAGTACACATAGGTTGTACTGTATACAAAGCTTGAGAACTCAAACTAAGATTATCAACTATAGATGTAACCTGACTCGTGTAAACCGAATGACCTTGATGCATAGGAATACCTTCAATGCTTGTCTCTTCGCTGATAAGAATATCAATAACATCAGACGTAAGAACAACTCCGTCTTCAACTTCTGGATAACTGTCTTCATCCTCCTTTAATTCTTCTTTTTCTCTATTTGTTCTTTCTTTTCTACGCATAGGTTTTCGTTTGACAACACTTTCTTTCATGAACGCGGCTAAGGTATATGTTAAATATTGTATCTTAAGTTCAAGTTTAGCCAACTTGTCCTCATCTGTCAATTTCCTCTTGTTTTCTTTACTTCCCATCTTGATTCTAATACTTCCTCTAGGTTTCTTTGTCTTCCCATGATCGCATACACTGAATTCGTGTTGATTCCATGCACCACAACTAACCCTAGAAGTCAGAACGTGGCTCTGATACCACTTGATACGGTATCGATCAAGGGTACCTAGATTAAGTGTTGTTTAATAGGAAGTTAGGAAGATCACAAAAGAAAAGATAATAGAACACAAAGAAAAGAATACGTTTGATTCTTCTAACTTCTTCTTCTTTATTTCTTGAAAGAAAAATACTCTTTTACAAACCTTCAATGGGTTCTTCTCTCGGAGATTTTCTCTACCTTTCTAGCTTACAAGTCTCCTCTTTTTATATGAGTGAAAAACTTGCTAAAAAAGAAAATAAAGCTATGAGTTTTAGAACTCATTTAAACTAGGAATCCTAATCTAAGTAAGGAAACCTCAAGTCTTGTTGATCAAACAAACTAGTCGACCAATATCTAGTATCTTCTAGATACTCTCTAGCCGAAATATGGCTCTCTTAAACTTAGGCTAATAATTAACCTCATCTGGAAGCCTTAACTGTCCCTGTGCTTGTGTGAATACAACCTTCACACTATTTAGATTTTGTGCATATGACCTGCATAACTATTCTAGACGTGAAGAAGGTCTTCACAACATTCTTATTCTACTACGATACTCCTATATCACTTCTTCACTAAATTCACAAGAGTGTTTGTAAAATTGATGTCAAAGTAAGGTGTGTGCAAGAACAATTATATGTGATTGCTACGAAGTTTCCGGAAATCAAGGGGGACATGGATAAGATTCGTGCCATATTTATGGTCTCCGATGATGAAGATAATGATTAGATTTTCGTGTTTATCTACATTTTCTAGGAAACTTCTTATGAGAATTTATTCTTGTGTTTTTAAGAAGGATAACTAGGGTTTGGAATAGCCATTATTGTGAGTACACATAGCTATTGCCAATGTTTTCATCTTGTAATGTTTTTAGATTTATTTATTTAAATTCTAAGTTTTTTGGAAGATGATTTTTGCAGTATTAATCTTTATGATTTTATATATTGCAGATTGTTATGGGATATGTTATTTACGTTTGTGAACCTTGATTGTCCCATATATGCTCAAAAGTTAACTCTATTATATGTCGGTATGAAAATATTGATAAAAGATAGAATGAAATTTTGTCTACAAAAGTTAAGCATATTATGTCATTATGCAAATATTGATGGAAGATGGGATGAACTTTTGTTTTCAAAGATTATGTCTATTATACGTCATTGTGCAAATAGTGATGAAAAATAGAATGAAACTTTGATTATTCCGCAGTATTGATATTTCCCTGATCCACATCTTTGTGTATGTGTTGTGCGGCTCCATAAGTTCTCTTGTGTGAGCATTTCCGATTAAATTAATCATGGGTTCTCTTGTGATTACTTTAATTGAGTTTTTTGGATACAAATTCATGTTTTATGTGACTTGTTAATGTCCAATGAAATCCTTCTTTTCTTGTTAAAGTAAGGTCGCTCTTGTTGTTCTTTCGGGAATGAAATTTTATGGGGGAGAGTTCTTAATTGAACTTGTGCTTAATTGCCAAATATTTGTGGGGAGTTCGGTTGTGGAATATTGTAGGAGTTTTCTTGTATGTTTATAAACTCCTTGATGAATAAACTAAGTTTCGACTATGTGAAATCATCGAAACAAGTTGGTATGTTATTCTCTTTTGGTCATGAAGTATCTCTATGAAAATTTCATGAGGATCCCACTAGTTTTCGTACCTTTGACAATTTATATTGACAAAAAGGGGAAGAATTTATGTAGTTCATACTACAAATACATATGGTTTACAGATCATTATGTAAGGGGGAGTGGTTTTCATTGTGAGGTGAAGTATTGACTAAGGGGGAGTGATACATATCACTATAGTATTGCTGCCAAAGTTGTGATACAATTGAACTTTGATGATGTGTAATAATACTATGACACTGTATAACAATGATTGAGAGTAAATGTTTTCTCATTGTTATAGTTATGGATCTTCAACAACGATGATGCTGAGTTGAACACATTTAGAATCATTGGAGTACTTGGAAGTGACGAAGATTTCGAGTAATATTGAAGAACCAAGGAGATCAAGAATTTGGATGAGAATCTACAAAGTTTATTTATTTTGTAATCCATATGTATTGATAGTTTTGTCACTAAAATTGATAAAGGGGGAGATTGTTAGAGCACTGCTCGGTTGAACTCGCAAGCGTTGCTATCTCAAGCTTTTTTTGTCAATGTTAGTGATCAAAACTATAAGTGTTCATTTCTAGTCTACTTATAGAGATGTCTCAGACAAGGATAGATTGTGTAGTTGATTACTAGACTTCACTGCGTTCATCAATTGAAGACGAAGAACTACTAAGGAGAGCTTGTGGAACTTCATCGACAAAAGGTATATGGAGACTAAAACTCATCTATCACTTGGAAAATCTATTTTTACTCTATCTCCTATATTGAGACAAAAGTCGTATTACTATATAGTATTCGATTATGCACATTTGAGATTTCGAGCTGAGTTTAACTTACCAACACATATTTCTCGAAATATGTGTTGGTAATCTTTCACTTCAGCCAAGTTCATCTTATATTCTTGACGAAAGTCAAAAGTTGATCTTGTGAAAATCGCCGAGTAACATCATCTCCCTAAACATACCTGATCTTTTTTCATCGCCCTCAACGCCGAAAATAAATTTTGTACATGCAGGAGTCGCTCTAACGCCCAAAATAAATTTTGTAGATGTGGAAGACATTCACATTTGGATTTTATTTTTTCTAATAATCTTTGTTGCAACATAGCAAGGATAACCCAACTTCAATTAAGTCTTTGAAAACAAAATCCTATAAAACTTTGCTTAACTTCCAGAAAATTTAGTCATCCAGGTTTGAGTTATCTGGTATGGTGTTTTATTTCCCTAGGGGTAGAATTACCACTGCTTAGCTTTCAATTTATTGTATTGTGGCTAACCATTTTTATTTTTTTTGGATATCATTAATATAATTTCCGAAAAAAATTATTTTTAAAATGGAGTTTATTGTTTGGGGTCTCTATATAACGCATTCGAGTGAAAGCATAATCCTGTTATTCTTCGTTTATTCTAGGATTTATTTTCTTTTTGTTCTTGCGATTTAGGATTCTCCATATCTACTTTCATTGTCTGTTGGTAAGGTACCTAGATCATGCACCTGTTATAGCAATTTTAGACAGGCATACATCAAGAAAAATCCTTCAATCATGCACCTGTTGGAAAAATTGCAGCTGAGCATACATCAAGAAATATCAAGGTATAAACTCACTCAGCAGATATTATTGTTGTATCAAATAGTGAATGGATTCAGTTTATCATTGCAAAGGTATAAACTCATTCCCTGAAATCTTATTTTGGTTTTTTATTTTGATTTCTTAGTAAAGAAGACGATCGTTGTTTTTAGTTTTCATATTTTTATTGTATTTGTAGTTGCAGGAAATCCTACACTACACCCTTGATAAGAATTTACAGTAATTAACACATATTTGAAGATTAAAAAAACACTTTATTATTGGGTTATTTAACGTTTGATACCCAGTAAATGTCCAACACCTAGCTTTGGTACCAAATATTTGAAATATTAAGGGTTGGTACCTTGACCAGTCAGAGACTGTCAAGTCAAACCGATGACTAACCTTTTGTTACTTAAATAATTGGAATTATTAATAAATATTAATTACTTAATAGTGTGTTAACACCGTTAGCACGTGATGTTAAGAAAATCGTGTGAGTTCTGCTCATTCAAGACTTTTATCGAACACATATTGTGCTTTTGTTGATGATGTAAAATTGAATTTCTGGCTGTAGTTGTAACCCCTTTTATATCTTCTTCCACCTACAAATTTGAGTTCTAACAAGAACCCAAGTTTCATAATCGTACCATGACTCTAAAACACTCAACAATCATATATATTCTCATCCATAAAAACTACCGGCAACACCTAATTCAACATTTCTTCAAATTTTTCCATCACCTTCTTATTCCAATTTCATCAAATTCCATTCAATTTATCACTATCATCATCATCCTTATAAAAATCATCTTCTTCTCATATTGTCCATGTTTACACAATTACTGATTTTCATGGAGTTTGTAATACACCCAAAAATTCGTTGCATCAAGACATGTGGGATACAAAAAAATTGTTTATTTTTCTTTAATTTGTTTACCACCATATAAATAGCCAACCAAAATCTTCACTAGTTCGAGTAGAAACATTACCAACCACCATATAAATAGCCAACCAAAACCAGCAACAATCCACTACCACCACAATGAAATGTAGTAAAAACCCATCCTCGATTTCGCATAATCAAGATGATCAACCCTAATTTTGAAAAAAAAAACAAACAAATGTTATCACTTTATAAAACCCTAACTTTCAAATTTGTGAAATTCTATCACATATTATAATCAAAATGAAACAAGAATATGAAGATTAAATGATTTAACATACCTTTTGGCTTTTGTTCTATTAAACTGGCAGATGCAATTTGATTTTTTGCATGTGTAAATCAACAATAGAGTCTTTGATATTCAAGTCAGGTTGTTCTTCATCAACAAATTCCTTTTCTCAATTCTTCAAAACCAATTGCAGTTGGATAATTAAGAATTGTTAAAAGAAATATTTCTTCTCTTGAACAAAGAAGTAGGGAAAGAGAAGGGAAGAAGGGGGAGGGGGAATTGTACGCAGTAGTTTTAGAAGATGGTGGTAGTCGGAAGTTTATCACTTTATCTCATTAGTGAGATCTTATCACGACCGTTAATCCAAGTAGAAGATAGAGATTAAGACACGTGTTATGTGGAAGTTAGGATAAGTGTGTCATTGTTAGTATTCATATGGTTAAAAAGGTAAAAAATGACTTCTGTAACGGGAATTATAACAATGTTAGGTTACAGTATTGACTTGACAGTCAGCCGAAATTTTAGGTACCAAACCTAGGTGTTGGACATTTGTCGGGTACATCAAGAAATATCAAGGTATAAATTGCAGCTGAGCATACATCAAGAAATATCAAGGTATAAACTCACTCAACAAATATTATTTTTGTATCAAATAGTGAATGGATTCAGTTTATCATTGCAAAGGTATAAACTCATTCCATGAAATCTTAATTTGGTTTTTTATTTTGATTTCTTAGTAAAGAAGACGATCATTGTTTTTAGTTTTCATATTTTTATTGTATTTGTAGTTGCAGGAAATCCTACACTACACCCTTGATAAGAATTTACAATAATTAACACATATTTGAAGATTAAAAACAACACTTTATTATTTGATTCTCAGAAGTGTTTACAAGATATGGAAAAAATCAAGAATACAACCGCTCTCTTGAATTTTCTCTTTCCTAAAGACTTTTTCAACACTCAAAAATACATCATCCTCCTTCTGAATCTACTGGGTCTCTTTATATAGGGTAGTTACATAGTGGATGACAGCTAAGATGTCCTTTAATTTTGGTTCTGTCCCGCGATATTATCGCAGTAGTTATAATGTCCATTCTCGCAAACATTGTAGCCATCGCAGGATAATCACGCTCTTCTCGTGTTTCTTCATTCGTCAGCTATTACGTCATTCTTTAAACTATTCTTTGACACTCGCAAAGTGTTGTTGAAGAACTCGCAGAACTATCGTTGTAAATCTCGCAGGAGTATTTTTGTAGCGATATTCTGATCCTACATCTTGCCTCTTCTCATGTCTTTTCTGCGAAGGAGGAAAGATCATGAGAATCAAAATGCCGCAGCTGTTCATCTCTTCGCTTTTTACTGTTCTGACATATTTCTGCTTCTATTGCCAGATTTATTACGCGTGTTTTTTCTTCCATTCAACTTCTGACACTTCCCTTTCAACCGCTGCATTCCAACCGTTCACGTCCTCTCCTCGCATTAAATACATTCATCTTCTCGAGAACCTTCTTCTTCTATAAATATTTATTTCATTCTTTTATTTCCTTATCTTTACTTTCTTCTTTCTCCTCTCTGCAATTTTACTGTTCTTCCGTAAATTCCGGATCTGCTACTGTTATAATTTTCCTTTCAATCTTTTACTCTTTCAATCTTCATTCCCATACTAAAGATGGTTGCAGCTGGTCTCAAATATATGGTTACTTTCGAGAAAATTTAAAAAGAACTTCAAGTCAAAGGTCTTACTTTATCTATCATTCCCGATCAAAACCCTAAGTCTAAACTTTCTGTTTCATTATTTTCTGATTTTCCATGTAACCGTGAGAAAATCATAGTCTCGCTAGGCCAGCTTGAGGCTGGTCTTCCCATTCCTCTATATGACCCTGAACTTCCTTTATTCTATGAGATACTCTCTCACGCGAAGTTCTCGCGGGCGATATATCAGTTGAGTGGGGATTGTATTCGCTTAATGCTTGAGTATGCTACTCGCGGTGCTAGTAAAGAATCTCGATATCCTGATGCTGCGAAGAATCCTAAATTTAAAGATGTTCCAATTGTTCCCACGAAATATACTGTGGAGAATTTCTTAGCAAATTACAATATAATCCCTATGAAGAAGGACAACACTTGTTGGGGTGTCCGCTTACAAAAGAAGGATAACATCGCTGAGGATGAAGTTCTTATATTAGATATCGATTGGCATACGAATAATAATCAAGGCCCTCGCCACTCCAATGATGACAAATGGTTCATTTTTCCCTTATGTATAGAGGGTCGCTATATCTCTGGTCCTCATGCATTGCCTGCGAGTCTCACAAAATATCAATTGTGGGTTTTCAACTGGCCTGAAAGGAGTAAAGAGGTATGTTCCCTGAATTTTTTTGCATAATTATTATTATCTTCCTCATATTTTTATGCTCTCGTTGGCTATTCCAATTTTTCCAGATCAACCGACTGAAGCTTAACTACCAGAAATTTGGGAAGCCCAGTACCTTTTTAGCCCTTAAATCTCTCACAGATGAAGTAAAAAATATTCCTTTATGATTCTTAACAATATATTATTGCCTCTATTTCTTACCTTTATCTGTGCTCGCAGGTTATTGAAGAAATTGAACCTGTGAAAATTGTGAAGACTAAGGGGAAAGATAAAGAGGCTTCTCGCAAGGAGAAATCTACTATTACTCATAAAGAGAAGTCTACTTCCCCTCGCATAGAGAATTATGGTGCTCCTCCTTTGAATAAAAGAAAAAATCAATTATCTTCTTCTTTAACTCCTCAATCTGATAAAGAAAATTCAAGGGATGATTCTGATAATAACAATGATGATGATGATGATGCTAATATCCCTTCTGCGATGGAGTCCTCCCCATTTGATTCTTCCATGGCCCAACTATCTAACATTTTTGGCGATATTACACATGGTATCGCAAATGATTATGGAAATGAGGCTCTTAACGGAGTATCCCAAGCTCTTGCCAAGGTCTGCAATGCTCCCATACTGGTTGACAATGATTCTCTCCAAGGAATCTCAAGATCAATAACTCCCAGCTTCTTAAATTCTCTTGGTATTCTGGTATGTTTTCATTTCTTTACCATATTTATGTATTCATTTCCTCTCCAAGCTTTAATTTACATTGTTCCCTCGCAGACTGGAAGATCTTCCTTTGTTGTTGCCTCAGATTTGGAGAAGAGGTGTGCATCTTTTCACAAGAAAAATATTGTTCTTCGCAAGAAGAATATGGAATTGGAATCTGAGTCTGCCAGTCTTTGTGGGCAATTGGAGTCTGGGTCTGCTGACCTTCAAGAAAAGATCAAGCGATTGGAAGATGAACTTTATTTCTCGCAAGATAAGGTCGCAAGCCTCCAAGTTTCGAATGATCAACTTTATGGGAAGAAATCTTTTTTTAACCTTGTATTCTTTTGGATCTTTTCTTATTTTCCTTCTTCGCAGATGTTTACGGTCTCTCTGACGAAGCTGTATTCCTTCGTTCTTTTCCAAACCCAATAGACGATGATACTCTTCTCAGTTGCCTTAATGAATCCTTAAGTAACTATTCAAATGAACTCTAATTTGGATTAATTTGCTTTCGTCCTTTTTCTAGTTGCTTCATATTTCTAGATTTTGTTGATCGACAAATGTCAATTGACAAAGTTGGAAATGTCGATATGAGATGACAATTTGGACCAGCGTTTTACTACCCATTAGCTTGAGGATTTGTTGGTATCCTTGTGATTATGTGATCAATAGAATTTTCGGTTTTTGTGCAGGATTTGAAAGTGGATTCTGCAAGCATGGTGTGGAGGTGAAGGTCCATACAACTGCAACTAATTTGTTCAATGTGGAAGTGTTTATGCAAGAGTGCATGGTGTATGTAAATTGGTATGGTTTTCATTTTATTATCTTTTCGATTTTATCATCTTCGTTGTAGCTTTACAATTTGAGAAAATGGATCCTGAACAGGAACTTGTAAAGATGGTAAAGAAGTTATTGGCTGGAATTTTTGGGTAGTTAATTTTAGAGGAGAGTTGAAGTTACTCACCTGGAGTATTCATCTTTCCTGCAATCTGAGGCTGATTTGCTTAGTAAATATCTTCGTGATAACAACGTTTCTGCAAAGGTATGTTTTTTGCTATCCTAGATCTTAGTAAACTTAACATTGTTAGTGGCAATTGAAAGCAGAAACAAGGAAAAAGAGTGAAGTTTCTTTGCTAAGAAAACTGATTACATGTATCTTTTTCTTAGAACCTTTATTTAAGTTAAGAAGTACAGAACTATATCGGTTCTTGACTTGTTGTGTTGCTTGTATTACTTAATTTGATGGTTACTTCAACTAATTATTGGTTGCGAATTTTTTTTAAAATGCACAGATTCTAAGAAAGCTAAAACATGAAAATATAATTGCAATGCTGGACTCTTTTGAAACTCCGCAAGAATTTTGTGTTGTGACTGAGTTTGCACAGTAACCTACTTTTACTATTATCTTTTATTCTGTAACACCTTGCCGTTAGATTGTATACTAACCTTTTATGTTATAGGGTGAGCTTTTTGAAATTCTCGAGGATGACAAATGCATCCCCGAAGAACAAGTTCAAGCTATCGCAAAGCAGTTGGTACTTTACTTCCTTTCACACTGCAATTCTAGAATTCCTGTACTGTTAAAAAAACACATGGAATTCCTGCACTCGATATTGTTATTCTGGACTGCTTTCTAACTAATGTTCCTACCAAGCCACATAAGGTTTAACTATACTAAATACGTTTCCTTCAAATTCAGGTGAGAGCATTACATTACTTGCATTCAAACCGCATCATTCATCGAGATATGAAGCCTCAAAATATACTAATTGGAGCTGGTTCTATCGTTAAGGTTGGAAAATCTAATATTCATTTTTGTTGTTTCTAAACTCCTATATAGGTATATTATATTTGCTTAGAAAATGCAGCAACCATCTTCTTTCCATTTATGACCATGACTGTGAACCTTGAATCCTATACTAATGCAGACTTTGATCACTACATATTATTCCAAAGTCTATACCAATGTAATATATAGTAAAAGCTAACCTAATCTTGTCTTACAGCTTTGTGATTTTGGATTCGCGAGGGCAATGTCCACAAACACCATAGTGTTGCGCTTTATCAAAGGTTAGTCCAGTTCCACTTTACTAGTTAAAGGATGGAGTTTGGTTTGCATGTTTCCCAGTAGACAACAAATATTATGCTTATGTTCACATCTAAAATGTTGTGTTATGGTGACTTGATTAATTTTCTTAACTATATGCCTGAAAATTCTCAATAAGAGGAAACCGCAAGTAATTTTTGATGTCAATTCTTAATGTTACCATTGAGATCAGATGCATTTTCTTTGAATTTTTTGTAAACACATAAAGATCCCTTCTTTATGCTGCTGGTTCTAATATGTCTAAATTCTAAACCAATGCTTTATCAAATGACTTTCACCAACTCGATTAATAAAAATTGGGTTTTTTCAGGTACTCCTTTGTACATGGATCCCGAACTTGTACATGAACAACCTTACAACCACACTGCTGATTTATGGTCTCTTGGAGTTATATTGTATGTTCCCGGTTTTCCTTGACTCTCTTGTACTGTTCGTATTTATAACAGCAACAACACAATCATTTTATATTCTTGCCATTAGTCATAATTGGGTGTTATATAAAAATTTAATTCCAGATATTTGAACTTAACCAAGAATATTTAACATTAAAGCGCTTTTAAACTAAAAGCTTATGAATATTAGATTGGCCGAGACAATTTATCTTGTATATAATGCTAATCCAGTTTTCCTTGTGTCATCACTAGCCTTTACTCTTAGCTCACTTTGGATTCATTTCTACCCTTTATTTGTATTATTTTATAAGTCAAAACCTTCTTTGAAAGTTGCACGATGCTATCATTTGGGAGTATCTGGGCTATGCTCTAAATCATACAGGCCTAACTCATCTTTTATTCATGATATTTTTAAGGGAGGTCCAGGTTTGGAGACCTCACCCGGACTTATTTTCTTCCTCCTAATCCTTATCTTAGACCAATGATCACTCCCTTGACGTCGACTATCATATGTTGCACTGTATACAACCTGCACCATTTTAATTATCCTTATAAAATGATCACTCCCTTGACGTCGACTATCACAAGTTTTTCCTTTGCAGGTGTGGTCCATGTAGCCTTATACACTTTTTTTTCCTTTGCAGATGTGGTCACTGCAAAATCCTTGCCATCACAAGTATATCTTTGAAAAGGTTGCATCAGCATATAAATCTGGAAGGCGCTATCTCCATTTTTTTGTACAGGATGCAGCATCTATAATTTGATGTCATATGCTATGGTCAATGAGAACTGCTTTGCATAAGAAGGTACTTCATTTATTTGTATTTCAGTTTTTTTTTTCTTGAAAACTTCAATTGTAAGAGTTTCTTTTTCTTTAAAACATTTGATTAGATTCCCTTGGTGTGAAATTGAGTTTACATCAAGTTATGTTGTATTTGTGTGATTCTTTTAATGGATTTCTTACTTTTTTTGTGTATGGTGTGTGGAATACTACCTAGAAAATTAACTCCCTTTTTGTAGATGATCTTAGATCCAAATTTCATCATTTAGCAATTGATCACAGATCTAGCTTGAGAGAAGCTAATTCATCCAAGCGTCAATATCTTAACTCTAAAGAAGAAATCAAGATTCTAAGAGCCCAAAAAAGTGATCTTATAGATGAAAGAGATCGCATCTCTAGGCAAGGAGCTCAAAATTTAGCGGATTTTCATAAAATCCTTCTTAAAGTTCAAATTGAAAGACATAAACTTATCTGCGAGAGAGATGATCTCGTTGAAAGAGAAAACCAAATACGTTCCCGTTTTCTTATTAATAATGATGACGAATTACCCTAGGATGCAAAGATTCTTGACAATTCCAGAGTTAACTTAGGTGTAGATGTTAGTCTTCATGTTGAACAAGCGGCCTTAATTAAAGACATGATTTCTGAGAAGGTTGTTTATTATTCTCCCTTTTTAATTTCTTGTCTTTTATAGTTTTTTTGCGAAATTTCCAACTTTTTATTATATACTCGCAGGAGTTGAGAAGAGGTACTCTGAAAGAATTGCAGAGCTTGAAGCTGATAAGAATCAACTCACAAATACTCTTGCTGCTCGCAATGAGAAATATTCAAATATGAAGTCCCAATTAAAGATTACTGCTACCAATTTTAGTAATCACCTAGTCGGTGTTCGTAACGATGCTGCCAAGAGGGTCTGTGATGATCATAACATTCCTCACTCTTTGTACCCTTTATTTGCGGAAGAAATTCCAAAGAATTCTCCAAATATTGTTATTTCCGACAGTGAAGCTGAAGAATCTGGTGGAGATGAAGAATACAACGAAGGTGATGGTGAAGACAGAGAAGAAGAAAAATCTAGCGAGGATGATGATGGATCTAACTAGTTTTTTCTTCCCCTTTTAATCCCTCTGTAATATTTGTTCATTTATCTCTTTCTCCTTGTAGTATATTGTTGTGAGTGTCTCCAGCTTCTAACATTCCTTAGTGTATAAATTTCTTTTGCTTCTATCTGTATAAATCAGAAAACAATTCTTTTATGCAATATAGTTAATCAACATGATCATTAATTTTTAACTATTCATGTAAATGTATCATATAATAATGTCTACGTAAATTTATCATATAATGATGAATAAATTTTTTATCATTCTGTTCATTCCCATACTTGCCTATGTTATTCATATGCAATATGAAAAATTGAGTAGAGCTTAGATATTAGTTATGAACAAAATTTATTTAAGTATTTTTTTCTTTACCTTTGCGATAATATCGCAAGTCTCATTATCTCTGCGTTAATATCGCAATCGTTCAACCTTGACTTCTTGTGGTCTTATTATGCCTTCCTAGTTAAAGGTCTTATTTTGCCACATTTTTTATTTGCGACAAAATCGCAGGACATTCTTACATTTGCATGTAAAAACCCCTTGATCTTGTCTTATCTGCATTTTTTCACTTTCTCTGTGACAATATGACAAGTCTAAACTCTCTTGCAAGAATCAAATCTTTATGACATTGCCGTCTTGCGATGAAATCGCAGGACGTCTTTACACTTTCATGTAAAAACCTATTGATCTCATCTTATCTTTTTTTCTTGGATTTTGGCTTTGTATAATATTTGTCACGCGACAATATGACATGCCTAAAAGTTCTTGCGAACGTAAAGTCCCATGACATTGCCGTCTTTAGACACTTATCAGCTCCCTAATGGAGGGTGATGCCTTTATCTTCCCCTGGTTGCCCCTTTAAGGAGGGCACATCGGCCTTACAAGACTAGCTCCTCCCATCCGGATTTACCAACAACCAGTTGTTTTCGCATCCTCTTGTCCTTTATACATATATGGCTTATAGTTACATGACTGCACCCTAAGTGGGGTTTTCTTCGGGCCGAGTGCATCATAGCCAAGACTTGCCAAGAATGGCCAGGGTAGTTTCGTACGCCCAGGCACCCTTAACTCAACCATGTACCTTGGCACCTTGGTCATACTCTGCACTCCTTAGAAGAGATCCTCGGTCGTCCAACCAGGGTATAACCTTATATAGTTGGAAATCCAAGGTACCTTTCCTAGATAGGATTTCTTTAACCCCAACATCTTCATGAATTAGGTTCTAGTAGCGGTATAACCTTATCCCTGAGTCACGCAAAGAAATACCCCCTTATATGACGCACTTTAGGTCTTACATTTACCTCTTGCAAAATTGTATCCGCGAACTAGGGTTTACACCATAAAGGTTTGTCCCATTCTATTAATCTCTGCGAAATTTTTATTCGCGTTTCTTGCTAGTATTGCAATTCTGATGAAAATTCTTTTCTTTGATCTTCTCTTCATCTTTGTATTTCAACTCTTGCATAATTTTTCAATTTCATCTTTTTCACTCAAACAATTTTTTATTTTTTTTTGAAACATTTTCTTCAAACAAATCATTCATAGATTTCATCATTTTACCTTCCTATTTACTGCTTTCTGTTTTTGCCATTTTGTTGTGTTATTTTCTCTCCTTCTGCGAGATGCTCGCCATCTACTGTTCGCAGCTCATGTTGATTTTGCAGTATCCCTTCTTCTCGCAGCTCTATGGTATCAACCATTAATCTATCACATCTTTGTCTTTGCTTGACGTTGTGTTTCCAATTGCTATTCTTCACAACTCTCTCTTCGCAAGATTTTACATCAATCTCATAACATTTTCTGCTCTCACCCCAATCTCCTTTGATGACTCCAACACCATTTGGATGTGGAAACTTAATACATTGATGATATGTTAATGCCACACCTAAAATTCCATGTAACCAAGGTCTGCCAATTAAGGCGTTATAGGGTGTTTCCACATCTACTACACAAAATAAGAATTTAGATTTGATTCCCTTTAATGGGATTCTCATTGTGATCTCTCCCTTTGGTTTATTGGTGCTACCATTGAAACCATATATCTTGTACGTTGAGGGTATTAAATCCTCGTCTCTCCCTCTCATGGTCTTATAAGTGTGATAAAATAAAATATCCACAGAACTACCCGTGTCAATCAACACTCTATTAATTGCCCATGAATCTTCATTTTCATCATCTTCAACTTTATCTTCATCCTCATCTTCATCTTCTTTTTGTTTTGGGTTTATCTTTAGTCTCACAATCAATGGTTGATCATGCATTTCTCCAGGCTCAGGTACTTCTTGTGCAGTGAAATAAATAGTTTGTTTTTGCCACTCCTCTAATGGCGAGACTCTCGCAATGTTCATGATCTCTCTTCCATCTGCATCTCTCGCGAAGACTCTACTTAGAATGTTGTCGTGAAAATCCTCAATAGTCTTGTATGAATGTACGATGGAATTACATAACAAATTCTTCGCCTTGGCTCCAACCTCTATCACAAATGTTTCTGCTCCTTTTACAGTATTCACCCTGCGAATGTCTGGTGCTGGTGGTAACTGTAGAGATTGCGGATGTCCTACTAGAAAGTGATTTAATTTTCCCTGATCAATCATCCTCAAAATTATTCTCTTTACATTTCTGCAATCGTTTACTGAGTGTCCATGAAAATGATGGTAAGGACAAAATTCTTGATTTCGATTATTTGGATGTGTCTCTTTTCCCATATTCCAGGGTGATGGTATGTTTTCCATCAAAATGATGGCCTCCTAAATTTTTTCTATACTAGTATTTAGAGGTGGCATCTTAATTTTTTCCCATATTATCTTCTGATTACTTTGCCCTCTAAAATTATTTTGCCTCTGACCACCATAAGTCTCTTGTGGCTGATCAAGTCTTTGAATTTTATTATTTCCATCACGATTGTAATAATTCCTTTCTATTTCATACTCTTCTTGATCTCGACTTCCCATGGCTACTAACTTATGCTGGTTATCAATCCCCACTTTCTCTTGTTGAGGCTGCGAGGTGCTCGCTACATTATTTATTATTTTAGGAAGTAAACTTCCGTTTGCCGCTATCAAGCTGTTGTTTGCAACTGGGTATGATTCCATCTCATTTTGTTTTTCCTCCAATGCAATGTATTCCTCTTGTAATTATCGCAGCTCTATCATGGTGATTGTATTTTTGATTCTGAAAATTTGTATGTACATCAGATTGGTTGCGAATATTGCATTAATGAAAGATAAAATGAGGTATCTCTCATCCACCCTTCCTGACATTTCACTGCACAATGTCTTCCATCTTATAGTTAGGTGTTTCAGACTCTCGCCAATCCTGTGCTTTAACCCAAATACATCTTCAATACCGGGCCGCGAAAAATTGTTGCTTATATATGCTCCCAGAAATATAGCTTGTAAATGGTTGAAAGAAGTTATAGTATTTTTGGGTAAACCTTCAAACCATTTTAGCGCCTCGCCAGTTAAGCTGGACACAAAATATTAGCATAATACAGCATCATGGTTTTCCCATTGTAGCATACACCTAACATAAGCCTTGACATGCCGAACAACACAAGTGGTCCCATCAAAGAGACTGGTTAATGTTGGTAAATTGCATTTTGGTTGTATTCCTCCTAATTGTACTTCTTGTGTGAATGGAGTTCTCGCAGCTTCTTCAATGGCTTCATCAAGTTGCCTTCTACATTGTTCTCTTCTGTGATTCAACATTCCCCTTATTTCTGCTAACTCTCTTAAAATTTGTTCATTCCCAGCTGAATTTTGCTCCATTGGTTTTTTCAGTGCAGCTTCTCTTCTTCTGCATTTATGTCTTTCTTGTGTTGCGAGATTTTGTGTATCTTTATCCGTATCTTCATTTTGCCTTCTTCTACGATTTTCCTCTTCATCCCCTTCTTGAATTCGCAACTGATTATGCCTTCCAATTTCTTCTCTGCGAGTTTCTTCATTTCTCATCGTTTCTCTTCGCTGTCTTTCTATTCTCCTTTGTATTCTATCATATTCCTCATTGATATTATTATTATGGAGATTTTGTGTGTGTCTCCTTTCTCGATTATCATTATTATTCTGCCGTATTGCTTCTTGAAACTCTTGTTCTTCCACTTCTGCTCTTAATATTTCCCTTTCGCAAGCTAGACGTGCTTGTTCTGCATAATTCCTTTCAATTTCATCATCAATAATTCTTTGATTTCTTTGGATTTCTCTCCCACGTAATATTCTTCTACCTTCTTCTCAATTTTCTTCGCCATCTAGTTTATTTCCACCCTCTTGATTTCTATTATTACATCTACCATTCACAGTTTCAACGCGTGGAATGTAGCGATCATTAATCATCTCTTCTTCTCTATGATGTTGTTCTTCATTTGAATTTTGTATTTCCTCTCGGATATTTGCTCCAACATTTCTCATAGGGTAATTTTGACTTGGTTATTCTCTAAATGACCTTGAACTCGATCTAGCGGTGCTTCTTGATCTCCTATTTTGTAATCTCAAATTCTCCATTCTTAACTCGTGATTCTGTCTTGTTAGATTCACACGTTCTTCCGCCTCTAACCTCCTTTCCTCCTGTATTCTTTGTCTTAAATCATCTATTGTTTCATTTTCGCCTTCTCTATGAATTAATCCTTCAACCACTCCTTGATATTTATCTTCTCTTCTTTCATTTCTTAATTGTCGATCTTATGCTTCTTCTTCCGAATCTGATCGCCAAGTATGTACACTCACTCTGTCATAATCCACAGCTCTATCTTGTATTGGTGTTTGTTGATTCGTCTGTCGAATTTTATTTTATCCTTCATTCCTTGTTCTATTTCTTCTTGTTCTTATCCTTGAAGATTCTCCTATTTCATTTGTTCCTCTACCTGCAAGTCTTTTACTCCTCCTTATGGTTGTTGGTGGTTCTGACGTGTTTCTTCTTATTCTAGCCATTAATCTTAGTAAACTGTTGGATATTGCGTAAGATCTTTCACTAATTTTTCCAAATTCCTTCCAATCACAATGTCATTTTTTTCTTCTTCAAATAGTCATCATCATCCCTGTTTCTGGGCGCCAAAATGTAGTTGCAGGAAATCCTACACTACACCCTTGATAAGAATTTACAGTAATTAACACATATTTGAAGATTAAAAACAACACTTTATTATTTGATTCTCATAAGTGTTTACAAGAAATGGAAGAAATCAAGAATACAACCGCTCTCTTGAATTTTTTCTTTCCTAAATACTTTTTCAACACTCATAAATACATCATCCTCCTTATGAATCTATTGGGTCTCTTTATATAGGGTAGTTACATAGTGGATGATAGCTAAGATGTCCTTTAATTTCGGTTATGTCCCGCGATATTATCGTAGTAGTTATAATGCCCATTCTCGCAAGCGTTGTAGCCATCACAGGATAATCACGCTCTTCTCGTGTTTCTTCATTCGTCAGCTATTACATCATTCTTTAAACTATTATGTGACACTCACAAAGTGTTGTTGAAGAACTCGCAGGACTATCGTTGTAAATCTTGCAGGAATATTGTTGTAGCGATATTCTGATCCTACAATATTCTCCTTTTCTATTTTGATTTTCTTACTGTAGGATGGTTTATTTTTATTTATTTTTATCAGATTCGACTAGAGAAGAAGGTAACTAATATCAAACACTTTAAGTATTCATTTGTTATTTTTATTATTATTTTGTGTTTTTAGTTTTTATTTGGGTAAGGCAAACAAATATAATATCATTTTTTTAAGATCAGATGGAGGAGGATTTAGAAGTGTTTAAGAGGGATTATATGTCAAAAGATTTAATACAAAGAATTCATTTCCGTAAGTGGTTGTTTATGTAATAAAGTAATATATAATCATCAAGGTCATGTAGTCCATCTCCTTGGCAGAGAAGAAAGTTAGTGGTCATTTTTTCCTTTTCTTTGTCAATATTTATTGACAAAATTTGAACAAATTAATATGCTAATGGTGAAAATTAGGACCTATCTCGGAGGAAATGCTTACTTTCACTAATATTTTAATTATTAGTTGTTAGCCTGGTGTAGTAAAAAAAAATCAATCTTTTAATTTCAATTAACTAATCTGGTTGAATTATACATGATTTTGTAATCGGTAGGGTACAAGGAAAAAAGATTAATTTTTTATATGGTACTTAATTAGTTAGATAGAGAATTGCTTTTTGCGTTTCATGGGGTTGTTGATGTTGTTTTTCTAATTTTCATGTACGGTCCGCCGAAGTAAGAATTGTTAGAGCCAAATCCATCATTTTTACTGTTTTGAAATTTTCTTGAAATATTATATAGGCCATTCTTCAACAAAGTTTCTGCGTGTATTAGTGTTGTTAATCGGGTTACTTCATGAAATAATTGTTGATCGACGAATGATACTGACTGTGTAAATACAATAGCATATGCATGGAAAGTTTGTGGAGCATATCATTTCCAAGGCCTTTGTTGCCATTTCCATGGGAACTTTCTTGCAACCATTTCTTACTCATTTTCATTCAGGATTTCAAGTTTGCCTAGTATAGGAATGGGTATCCAGTTAATCAAATTGGATATCAGGAAGCAGCAGATAGACCTCTCTCATGAGTATATATGAGCAAGAAACTAAAGAACATGAGAAGGGTGTTATCGTGTTGAGCCACTATTTGTAATAACTTTCAGTGAAACGATTATAGTTGCTTAAGCTGGGGTTTTAGATTAAACAAAAATGGAGTTTCAAATTATAATTGTTAGCGGGATACATAGGTTGGATTAGTTAGAGGTATTTGTTTGCAACTAATGTGTATTGTTGATGCAGTAATTAAACTGTATTTTTTAATTGTTATGTGACCTTATGATATCTATATATTACCAAGATGGGAGACAATGATAACTATATAAAATGGGACCATGATCATAATTCCAAGAGAAATCACCAGGTAAAATTGAAGTTCCAAAATAACAATTTCTAGGCTAGGACAAGTTTGTTCTGCTGAGGTGCTACTCGATAAAAATTATTTTCAATAGATATTTGTAAATGTACAAAATGGGACCATGACCTAATTCCAAGACAAATCACCAGTAAAATTGAGTAGCCAATGCACGACCAAGTTTGTTCTGCTGAGGTGTTACTCAATAAAACTCATTTTTTACAGATATTTGTTTCAAAGTTCGCAGTATCTTGCAAGTTTCCTTTTTTAGCACTATGTGAACACGCATGCTGAATTATTTGACTGATTAGCGATAATTTAGTAAAAGTGTTTGTAGTCGCAGGAAATCCTACACTACATCCTTGTTAAGAATTTATGATAATCAACTCAAATTTGAAGATTAAAAACGACACTTTACTATTTAATTTTCAGAAATGTTTACAAGAAATGTAAGAACTCAAGAATACAACTTTTCTCTTGAAATTTATCTCTCCTCAAGACTTTCTCAACTCTCAAAAATACATCATCCTTTTCTGAATCTACTGGAACCCTTTATGTAGGAATTTACATAGTGGGTGACAGCTAAGTTTTCCTTCTCTTTCGGATTTACTCTGCGATCGTATCGCGGCAGCTATAATATTCATTCTCGCAAGTTTTGTAACCATCGCAGGATAAATATGCTCTTTTCATGTTTCTTCAATCGTCAGCCATTACGTTATTCTTTAACCTACTCTATGACTCTCGCCAAGCGTTGTTGAAGAACTTGCGGTGTTCTCGCAGAAGTGTTGTTATTCGCTGGAATACCGTTGTAGCGATATTCTGGTCCTACATCTTGCCTCTTCTCATGTCTTCTTCGCAAAGTGGAGAGGATATGAGAATCTTCAACTCTTCATAGTGCTCGCAGCTTCTTTTCTTTCCATATTTTCTTCTCGACACGGCTCCGTTATTTTAGCTTAACCGCCTACACGTGTTGTAAATTCTTCTTTTTACTGACACGTCTCTACTCAATATGTCATCCCCTTTTGTCTATAAAAGGTAGGATTAGGTTACAAAATTAATTTTCTTCTTTTACTTTTCTACCATCTTCATCTGTTTATTTTGTTTTCCGTCTGCAACTTTTCTCCTTCTTCATATTCTCCTGCTACTGTTCTAATGGAGTCATCAAGGTATGTTTTTCAATTATGATATTTGTTTGAACCAATTTTTGCTCATATCTTCCAATCTTCTCTTTTTGATTCTTCATAATTCTCATATTATGCTTTCTCTTCAGTGGAACTACTCCTAATGCCCAGTCTGTAATTCAAAACCCTAATCCTCCAAAATTAAAGGCCAACTGAAAAGAAGAGGAGGAGTTCTGCGAGTGATAAAGTAGTAAGAAACACGTTCTTATTTCTTAATAATAATATTGTTGCCTCTGTTTCTTATCTAAGTTATTATTCGCAGAATGACGAGAATATCGCTAGACCTCCCAGAAGGTCTCGCCAAGTTAAAACTCTTGAGGATGATATTATCATTCCCAAGTTAACATCTGCGAGAGATGTTCCTATTCCCTCGCAATCGGATCTTCATTCTCCTATCTGCGAGAATATCACCGCCAACATCTCTGTCTCCACTGAACTTTTGTTAGATGAAACCCCCACAGTTGCTGTCAACAAAATTCCCTCCAGTCCTTTACAATCTTCAACCGTTACTTTTCCAAACACCCCTCCTTCTGATGATGCTACCATTACAAATAACTCAAATCTCCAACTCGCCATTTTTAATACTTCACCCTCTGCATCTCTTCCTTCATTTGAAGAAACATCAATTGGGGTCGATGTTGCTTTTAAAGTTTTATCCAACATTTTAGATGATGTTAGAAAATCTTTTAATGATCCTCTCAAACATGTTGTTTGCGATTCTTTAATCAAATATTTTGGTTCTGACGGCATGGTCTCGCGAGCGTCTTTAGAAAATGAAGAAAATATTTTCATCTTCCTTGTACTCAATTTCCTTTTAAATACTTGGTTTGCTTACTTAGCTTCAAATCAGAAACGATTAATGAAGATATTCGAATTAGAGTCTGTCGCTGAATAAGTTCGTGCTGAAAAAGATTCTTGGATGGACCAACATAATAGATTAGACAATCTTTATACTTACTCGGTTGATCACATAAATAATCTTACTAATTAGAATAATCAATTATTGCAAAGCCAAAATCTATTAAGTAGGGAGGTTACTCGCCTCTCATATTTGTTTTTCAAGGCTAATTTGGCGATAGAATTTTTATCAGATGAAAATAGAACTTTATCCTAAGAAAAACATAGATTTTCAAGCTTGATGGCTATTTCCTCGCAACAATTTAGTAATCTCCAAAGAATATATGACAATCAAGAGCAATCTCTTCGTTCTCTTAAGGATGAACTCAAGGAAGTAACTGAATCATCTGCCGCTGAGATGGATAAACTTATCAAGGGGAGATTAACTCATAGTTTAAAGGCTAACAAACTTCAAGAAAAATACTCTGAATTAGAATAATATTATTCTTTATTGGAAAAAGAAAACTCATATCTCTATTCCAAAGAAGAAAACATAAAATCTCGCCTGAAGGGTATAGTTGGGGATAAGTTTGACGATGCCATGAATCAATGGGAGAATTGTTGCTTAACATTAATTCAAAATTTAACTTCACAAAAATAAGGTAGTCATTTGACTGCCTCACTTGCTGGTCTTTCTGTTAAATTTCTATGTTATATTCCTTGAGAGATCTTCATTTGAATATTTTCTTGTCATTTTTGTTACTCGCAGCATCTGAAAAAAGCCTTCACTCTACCATTTCTGATCTGACTGACAAACTGGATAAAGTTCGCAAAGAAAACAGGATTCTCACTTCTGATCTTGTAAAATCTCGCGACCATGCAGAGAGAAGATTTGATTACCTCGAATACTTCAAGAATATAGAGATTAGAAACCGTGACAGAGGTTTTCTTCGCAAGGTTCACCTTAATGCTGAAGTTCTTGTGAATGAGATTCTAATTTCTCAATCTCTCCCCACTGTATTTGTTCTTCCTCTAGAAGTTGATGATGATGAAGTTCCTCTTCCCATGGATAAGGATTTAGAATTTGCCAATGGTGAAGAAGATACTACTCAAGAAGATGGTGAAGAAGATATTTCTCAGGAAGACCCTACAGAAGAAGAAAAAAGTCCTCCTAAAGAAGTAACTACAGGTGGTGAAGCAATTGTAGATAATGAAGGAAAAAATCGCAATGAGAATAATGTTGGTGAAGCTAACAATTCTGACAGAAATAATGAATCTGGCGAGACCAACGCTGAAGCTTGAATTTTATTTTTGTTTTCTTTTTCTTCTTCTTTCTTGCGAGCAATGTAACTTTTTGCAACTTTTAGAATTCAACTTTTACTTTTGTTACTTTGAATATTCTCAAGGAAGATAATGAGATTGTATTTATCCATTCCCCTTCTTGCCCCTTCATTATCTTTCTTGAAATGGTGAATTATTTCATGTATCTTCTTTTTGCGAGCTTTGTGGTTATACTTCTTGCGAGAGTAGGAATATATCTGCGATGTGATGAATACTGCTGCGATATTTTCTTCCAATATTCCTACTCTGAGACTTTGAATAATATTTCTGAAAAATTCTGAAGTAATCTTCTTTCTCTTATTTTTCATGCGATGAACAAATCTTTCCTGCATTCTTAAATGGAATAGTTAATGTTTGAGATTATTCTGTTGGTCTTATTTTGCCTTCCTAGTTAAAGGTCTTATTTTGCCAAACTTTTTGTGTTTGCGACAAAATCGCAGGATGTCTTAACATTTGCATGTAAAAACCCTTTGATCTTGTCTTATCCAAAAAAATTCAATTTATCTGCGACAATATGATAAGTTTAAGCTCCCTTGAGAGAACTAAATCTTATGACATTGCCGTCTTGTGATGAAATCGCAGGACGTCTTTACACTTTCATGAAAAAACGCATTGATCTCATCTTAACTTTTCTCTTGTGGCATGTTGCCTCTGTATAATTTTCGTCACGCGACAATATGACTGGCCTAAATGTTCTTGCGATCATAAATCCCCATGGCATTGCCGTCTTTAGACACATGTCAGCTCCCTAATGGAGGGTGCCTCCCTTATCTTCCCCCTGGTTTCCCCTTCAAGGAAGGCACATCAGCCATACAAGACTAGCTCCTCCCATCCGGATTTTCCAACAACCAGTTGTTTTCGCATCCTCTTGTACTTTATGCCTATATGGCTTATAGTTACAAGACTGCACCCTAAGTGGGGTTTTTTTCGGGCCGAGTGCATCATAGCCAAGACTTTCCAGGGTAGTTTCGTATGCCCCGGGCACCCTTGACTCAACCGTGTACCTCGGCGCCTTGGTCATACTTTGCACTCCTTAGAAGAGATTCTCAGTCGTCCAACCAGGGTATAACCTTATATAGTTGGAAATCCAAGATCTCTCTCCTGGATAGGTTTTTTTTAACCCCAACATCTGCATGACTCAGGTTCCAGCAGCGGTATAACCTTATCCCTGAGTCATGTAAAGAGATACCCCCTTATATGACGCACTATTAGGTCTTACATTTGCCTCTTGCGAAATTTTATTCGCGAACTAGGGTGCACGCCATAAAGGTTCGTCCCATTATATTAATCTCTGCGAAATTTTTATTCGCCTTTCTTGCGATGATGCTCGTAGCTCTTGCTTTGCTTTGTTATTGAAAGAATATCTCAATTTTAATAGAGAAAGAAGAATTTATTATCTGTTTCATCATATAAAATACCAGTATTTCTTATCTCGCAGAAGTTGTTATTGATAATACCTTTTCATAAATAGTCTATTCCATGGTCTATCAAGTCTTTGACCAACATCTCTCCCTTCAGGATCCATTAATTTGTATGCCCCAGTTCCAACTATCTCTTTAATGATGTACAGACCATCCCATTTTCTTGCTAGTTTTCCACCACTTTCTCGCTGATAACTTGTTGTTTCTCGCAGCATTAAATCTCATGGTTGGAATTTACGTTCTTTAACACGTTTGTTGTACTCGCGAGCTAATCTTCGCTGATAATTTTCCATATGTTGTAAAGTCTTTTCTCTTCTAATTCGTCCAACTTATTTAAAATCATGCCAACACTTAGATTTCTTTCCCATGCCTCTCTTTTTGTTGTAGGAATAGCAACTTCTGTTGGTAACACATCTTCAACCCCATATGTCAAACAAAAAGGTGACATTCCAGTAGCTTCTCATCTAGTTGTATTGTAAGCCCATATTGCATTATGCACTTGCTCGCACCATGCCTTGTGGTATCCTTCAAACTTCTTTTTTAAGATGTCTGCGATTGTCTTATTAGTTGCCTCAGCCTGACCATTTGCTTGTGGGTATAAAGGAGTAGATTTTCCACATTTTATTTTAAATGCATTGAGTAGCAATTCTATATTCTTCCCTTCAAATTGCTTTCCATTATCAGAAACCAACTGTGCTGGAATCCCAAATCTTCAAATTATATTTTCAAATATGAATGTAAAAATATCTTTATCGCGGATATGTTGTACTGCTTTTACTTCTCCCCATTTTGTGAAATAATCTGTTGCGACAATTAGATATCTTCTTTGTCCAGAACCAGGCACAAATGGTCCCACAATATCTAATCCCCATTTCCCAAAAGGACATACACTTGTTGAAGATGATAATGGTTCTCCTGGTGCATGTATCTTCTTTCCATATCGCTGGCAATCTTCGCAACGCCTTGAGAGTTGCTTTGCATCTTCATGCATATATGGCCAGTAATAGCCTTGCATTTTTGTTCTATATGCCAAAGATCTTCCTCCACTGTGATTACCAGCATCCCCACTATGCAACATATTTAACACCTTTTGTCATTCTTCCCTCGTCAAACATCTTAGCGATGGTCCACTAAAAGATCTGTGATATAATACTCCATCTCTTAGCTCATAGTTGGTTGCCCTACTTTTTAATTTATGTGCCTCTAATCGATTTCTTGGGATTTCTCCTCTCGCCAAGTATGCATGAAGATCTGCTCGCCAATATGTAACGTTTGCTCTTTGATTCTTCCTCGACAGCTTCTACCATCATCACATCTGTCTTTTCTTCTTCCTTGTTTATCGATGGTAATAAAAGTGTTTGAATTTTCATGCATCTCGCAGCTGGATTTGTCATCATGCTGGATATGAAAGAAAAAGCATCTGTAAGCCTATTATATTTCCTTGATATGTGTCTCCATTTTATTTTTGGAATTCTCGCAGACAATTCTTCAACAAGTCTTTTGTATTTTCTCATGGATGGTTCATTTGTTGTGTATTCTCCTTTTATCTGGAGAATAACCAACTGCGAATCGCTGGTGATTCTAGAATTTTCTAACTTCATTTCGATCACAAATTTTAAAGCATGAATCACGGCCTCATATTCTGTCTCATTATTAGTGGATGCAAATTCCAATCTAAATGAAAAAGCTGTTTTTTCTCCTTCTGGCGAAATAAAAACAACTCCAATCCCATTTCCTTCTCCATTTGACAATCCATCCACTAATATCTCCCATATTTTGGGTTCTGTTAATAGCTCTTTTGGATCTCCATGTTCCTCTTCTACATCCATCATCTCTTCCACAGCTTCATCATCTTCTAAAGGAAATTCAGCTAAGAAATCTGCTATAACTTGTGACTTTGGCGAAGATAGAATTTCATATTGAATATCAAAGTGTCCTACTTGTGCATTCCATCTTTCAACTCTGACTGATCTTTTTGAATTTTTCATTACTGATTCAATTGGCACTTTTGTTAACACTTTGACCTTATGTGCTTGAAAGTAGATACGAAGCTTGAAAGTTGCATGCACCAATGCTAGAATTAACTTCTCAATTTTTGAGTAATTTCTCTCTGCAGAATTAAATGTTTTGCTGATATAATAAATTATCTTCTCCACCCATGCATCTACTCGCAGCAATACTGCACTTAGCGCGTATGTGGTTGTCGCGAGATAAATCAATAGTTCTTCTCCTGGTTCAGATTTTTGTAAAATAGATATGTTCATTAAATGTTCTTTAATTCCTTGAAAAGCCTTTTCACATTCATCTGTCCACTTGAATTTTGTTCCCTTCTTAAGTATATCGAAAAAATGTTTGCACTTGTCTGAAGATCGCGAGATGAATCTTCCTAACGAGGCTAAGAGTCCATTCAGCTTTTGCACATCTTTAACCGTCGCGGGCGTTGGCATGTCGCGAATTGCTTGCACTTTTTCTGGATCAACTTGTATTCCTTCTTTTGACACTATATACCCCAAAATAATTCCTAAAGTTACTCCAAAAGTACACTTGTCAGGATTCACTTTGATATTAAATTGTCGCATTTGATCAAAGATCTCTTTCAAATCTTGCACATGATTCTCGGATTCTTTACTCTTGATCAGCATATCATCTACATATACTTCTAATATTTTGTGGATCCACTTTGCGAACACCTTATCCACCATTCTCTGATATGTTGCACCAGCATTTCGTAAGCCAAAGGGCATCTTTGTATAAAAATATAATCCTCTTGGAGCAAAAAATGCGGTATGCTCTTGATCTTCTTCCGCGAGAGGAATTTGATTATATCCTTTATATCCATCCAATGAAGATATTCGTGCATTTCCCGTTGCTGATTCAACCATTTGTGGGATATCTGGTAATGGAAAACTATCTTTAGGACAAGCTTTGTTTAAATCAGTGAAGTCTATGCAAATTCTTATCCCCTTGTTCTTCTTTGGGACCACCACCATATTTGCAATCCACTCTGGATATTTTGCTTGCCTTATAATTCCTGCATCAAGCATTTTCTGTAGTTCTTCTTCTATTTGGGAATGGTATGTTGTTGCAATTTTCCTTATTCTTTGTTTAAATGGTCTTACATCTTTGTTTATTTCTAATTTATGACATGCTATTGAGGGATCTATCCCTGACATCTCATCCATGTTCCACGCGAAGATGTCTTTATATTCTCGCAACAGATTTATAGTTAGTTCTTCCTCATCTGCCTCCATTTTAGTCCCAATTCTCAGTATTTTAGGCTCTTCTTTACTCCAAATATTTACTTCCTTTGTTGGTTCTGCTGCGGTGTAAATGGCTTCAGGTTCTTCCATTGGTGTTGGTGTTTTCATAACTCTTGCGAGTTCATCTCCTCCTTGCGAGATTTCCCTGGGTATTCCTTTTCCTTCTTTTGCTTTTATCATGTAAACTTTAAATTCTTCTTCTTTGTTTGTTTCTCTCGCCAATTTTCTGCGAGCCTTTCGCATCTTTGGACGCTCTTCACAATTTCTCACTTCAATTTGATAACACAGCTTCTCAAAGTTTGTGTCTCCTTTAATTTCTCCAGTTCCACAGGGCATAGGAAATTTGATGTATTGATGCAATGTTGATGCTACAGCCTTGATTGCATGTATCCACGGTCTTCCCAATATCATGTAATACGGTGATTCCACGTCTACCACACATAATGTTACTTGTGTTTCAATTTCTCCTAGCGGAATTCGTACCATTATTTCGCCTTTAGGTTTTGTTAAAGATTTTCCAAAGCCATGAATATGATATGTTGAACAAGACATTTCTTTATCCTTGTATCCCATTTTTTTAAAAGTATGATAAAATATTATATCCACAGAACTTCCTGCATCCACCAAAGTTCTATTCACAACCCATTCTTCTACATATTTTATTGATTCTTCCTTTCTCATTGGTATAGTGGATACCGTGATTACCAAAGGAGATGTGTGATTCAATTTTTCTTCTGGTATTTCTGCTGCTGCAAATGTGATCTCCTACTTTTCCCAATCTTTCAATGATGATATTTTCTCCACCGTCATAATCTTCCTTCCTTCAAAATCCCGTTTATGTATCTTTCCCTTAATATTTTCATGAAATCTATCAATCATTGTTCTTGTTACCATTCCACACTCCAATTTTCTATAATCCTCTTTGATTCTGATCATTCTTCCTTCAATTATTTCACTGATTTGTTTAATGATTTTCTTAATCTTGAACAATTCTTATCTTCTTCTTCACTTTTCCTGTGATTTTCGTTAGTTCAATCCTTGTTTCGGGCGCCAAAATGTAGTTGCAAGAAATCCTACACTACACCCTTGTTAAGAATTTATGATAATCAACTCAAATTTGAAGATTAAAAATGACACTTTACTATTTAATTTTCAGAAATGTTTACAAGAAATGTAAGAACTCAAGAATACAACTTTTCTCTTGAAATTTCTCTCTCCTCAAGACTTTCTCAACTCTCAAAAATACATCATCCTTTTCTGAATCTACTGGAACCCTTTATATAGGAATTTACATAGTGGGTGACAGCTAAGTTTTCCTTCTCTTTCGGATTTACTCTGCGATCGTATCGCGGCAGCTATAATATTCATTCTCGCAAGCTTTGTAACCATCGCAGGATAAATATGCTCTTTTCATGTTTCTTCAATCGTCAGCCATTACGTTATTCTTTAACCTACTCTATGACTCTCTCCAAGCGTTGTTGAAGAACTCGCGATGTTCTCGCAGAAGTGTTGTTATTCGCTGGAATACCGTTATAGCGATATTCTGGTCCTACAGTGTTGCTTAAGTTTTAGTTGTTTTGTTTCTTCAATAAAAGTGTTTATAACTGTCTCCATAATTTTCGGTCTTCTTATTGTAGTCCTTCACCAAAATTTGTAATAGTGTTTTGTTAGACTTACTATAAGCTGTTTTTTTTCTCCGTCACACTATAATAACATTCTTGAGAACCTAAAGATATATAATGTTTCTTTTAGGGTTTATCAAGCTTCTTTTCACTCAATTCAACAATAATAACAAAAACAGCACACCATTTAATTACTCCCATTTTTAAAGTGCCAAGCGGTTGGTTGTAAGACCTTATATAACGGAATTGAAAGTACTTGGCAAGTTTGGACTTAGAGTTACATGAGAAAAGGATTCAAAATCCTTTTAATAATGCATGTACATGATCACTTCGTACTTTTGCGTTTTTTATTTTCTTTTTGTTTATACAATACATTATTCACATTGGGTGTAGGGTGTCTCTTGCAGCGAGGAACTCAAGAAAGGCCTCATGAAATGCCTCACATGTTTGATATTTGAAGGAAAAATACCAATGCATTTTCTTCATTACTTCTTCTTTGATGGGAATCGTTTCATATATTTTGCATCATTAGGGTTGTTTTTTTTTTGTGTCTCTAATATCAGAAATTGGACCTGCAAGTACCCATTCCATGAAAAAATTCATCTGATTATGGTTTAAGCAAAAGAAGAGAAAGTGGATATAAATTTACTCTCCTAGAAAGCGGTACTGGAGAAAGATATATTCATGTATTTCCTTGATTATATCTTCTTTGATGGGAAGCACTACATATGCTTTGCACCATTTAGAGCTAGCAATCTATTTTATATTAATATCATATGTTTTTTAGTGTCTCTAATATCAAATATCGATACCTATATATTGATTGTGATTTTTCATTTAATTACAAGAAGTTAGAGCCGAAAAGAGTAGTTTTGAGTTGTCGCTTGATTCCTAACACAAGTATATAATTTCTGAAGAAAGATATATATTAGTGCATTTCCTGATTACATCCCTTCGACGGGAAGCACTTCCTATCCATTGCACTATTTATAGTTGGCAATCTGTTTTAGATTTTGATACAACTATATAATGAGTGTGCTTTTTTTATTTTATTATCAATAGTACTGATGTTGGAAATGTAATGAGATACTGACTGCTTTCAAACGTTGGTATAATTTTTCAAAATTATTTTCTTTGATAGGATTTCTTAATCTCCAAAACTTTAAATTTAACCATACATTGGAGTTGTTCATTAGACTCACTCTATGGCCTCACCAAATGGGCGTCAATTCCCATCATACCTAGTATGCAGCACGGGTTACATGCTTTACATTGATATAATTGTATAGTGAGTGTAATTTTTGATTTAACTATAAGGAGTTGGATTCTGAAAGAAAATAATATTGTAAGTAGTAAATTAAATAACCCATAGCTAGATGTAGAAAATAAATTTAAATATATGCAGGATATAAACACACGTAAAAAGCAAAGTACACCTGTTCCTAACAAAGAACAACCCAAGACACCATCTAAGAAATAGCTCAAGATAAAGCACAACATTGTAGATAACATCGATGGATATGATAGTGATCGGGCGAAAGGGATCCTGAGTTGCCAACATTGGTCGAAACATATGAACATGGCAGTGAAGTATTTACTTTTGAATAAGGATACAAATATTAGTATGTGAGGTTTAATTAGGTTTGATGCTTTAGCATTTAAAGTTTAAGGGGTAATTTGCGTTACCTCCCCCATAAAGATTGGTAATTTGCATTACCTCCCCTACATAAATAAAATTATCAAAACCTCTTCTCGTCAATAATTCCGTCTATTCCAAGTTAGCTAACTCATCACTAACTTACATGTGGTTTTTATTTTTTTGGGGTAATTTGCGTTACCTCCCCTGTAAAGATTGGTAATTTGCATTTCCTCCCCTGTTAAAATTGGTAATTTTCATTACCTCCCCTATAAAAAACCACGTGCAAGTTAATGTTGAGCCAGCTAACTTAGAATAAACGGAATTATCGACGAGAGGAGGTTTTGCTAATTTTATTTTAGTAAAGGAGGTAATGCAAATTACCAATCTTTACAGGGGAGATAACGCAAATTACCCCAAAGTTTAAACTACTTTACTTTTGGGATTACTTATTAGATCTATTTATTTTAGTTTATTTGTAGAATTGCTTACTGTTTTATTAAATAGCTTTAAATTAGTTTTCAAAACTATATGAGATCTTTAAATCATTATAGTATTATACATTTGACTGTTAGAAAATTTTAATTGCGAATTTTTAATTTGATGGATAGCAATTCTATAATAGCTTATTAGAATTCTCATTGGGACGGGTGGAATGAACCAATGACGTAAGAAATTTCAACAATCCCGGTGCATAGCACGGGTTTCAAACTAGTATAAAATTATAATCCTTTAAGTTGGGTGGATTGTTTGGGTTGGAAATATATGTGTCCAAATTTAATTCAAGTTTATGAAATTTTTTTCCATAATTGTCCAGAATTTTGAAATACGTCGTCCATCCATATGCACAACTTTTGGGTTGGGCATGGGAACAAGTCCTACCCCAAAAATCCTTGGATATACATGGACGTTTTTTTGTCCAAGGTCCACGTGGAAATTGAATTATTGTCCTTAGTTCTGATGGGCCTTCACAAATATACCTAACAGACTTTACAAATATCCCTAGTGGCATAATTGAAATTTTCAATAAAAATATAATTCATAATATCCCTTATTTAACCTTTCCCTTCTTTCTTCCCCTTCTCCGTTTCATCTTTCTTCCCCTTATTTGTTTCACCAATTATTGCAAAAACCTTAAACACATCCACAATCCTTGATCATCATTGATCCCACACAATTCTCATCTTCCCTCCTACAAATCAACCCATCTCCCTCTTTGCGACCGAATTGATTCTGGAACGGCCATTGACTTGGTTTAGGCCGGAGTCCTAAATATTGATCTCTTGAATCTAAGAACTCCCTTTGTAGTGCATCTGTGTGAGGTTGATCAGTTTGCTCGGTTGAGGAGTCTTGACGACACACTCGATTCTTCACTTCCCCAAAAAACCAGCGAACCGTTTTTCCCCATCTACATCAGTCTTTTTTTTGTGTCAACTTTGGTTGTTGACTCCATTAACTGGGATCAACTTCCATTGTTGACACAACTGAACTAGAATACTTTTTTTCAGTTATATGTGTCAACTTTGGCTGTTAACTCTATTCAGTGGGATCAACTTCCATTTTTGATAAAAAAAAATTTGGAATATGTACTAATAATGCTATCTTTGAACTTTTAATTTTGGATTAACTTCGGTTGTTGAGACCATATTGTTATGTCTAACTTCAGTTGTTGATAACATTTTTTTCCTATTTTTTATTTTTTGTTGTTGGGATCAACTTCTATTGTCGGCATCATTTTTTTTATTGGATCAACTTCGGTGGTTGACACCAAATTTTAGTGGTGGCGACGGCGATGGATTTGTGACCGCGATGGTGGTGGTGAACTGGTGGTGGTGGAATGGATATGGCATTTGTAGACTGGTGGTGGAGTGTTGGTGATGAAATGGTTTTATATTTTTTAAATGGAGAAATATGTTTGTGTGATAAAATAAGAATAAAATAATATAATATAATATAGGGTATTAGTATAATATATCTTTAACTAGATAAGATGAAGGGGCATTAATTATTATGTAGTATGGGTATATTTATATGGTATGAAAACTAAGGGTATATAATTAAAGTACCCTATAGATATAATAGTGAAATAAAGTCGGCAAAAGAAAAGGCCTCCTCACAAACAAAAAATACAATGGTGAAATAAATTAAGAATCAAAAGGAAAAGCTACGGCAATTAGGAAAGAGAAAAACCAAAACCAAGATAAATCAAGCCATGTCACCGGTGAGATTGACCGTGAAACTTTGGGTGGGCTGAATCGAGTTATTGTTTCTATATTAGGTTATTCTTCCTTGAAAATCTTAACAAATCAAACCGTAAGCATTTATTACTAATGCACAAGACTTTTTATGATTAGTTAAAAGAAAGAAAACCCAGCCACAGCAAAATAACGACTGGTTTATTTAAACTCAAACCCAAACTGTGAAATCCATTTAAAATTATTTTGAATAAAAAACATTTCTTAGGTTAGGTTTTATGTGAGTCGAACACCATCGTACATCCATTTAAGATTATAGTCCTTACAGTACTAATATACAAAATATCTTTTTATTTAATTTACGGTTAGGAGTTCTTAAATTCCTGACCGTAATAGCTTCAAAGAACAAGTTTTCGGCTAGGAAATTAAGACCATAAGTGAATTTCCAACCCTGATCCCATGATCCTAATGTTGGTTATGGTAAAAAGAGATTTCAATCAATGATTATAAATTTTTCAAATTGCTGATAAATTGAAGACGATAAGGCGATCTCGATTGAAAAAAAAAGAGAGTAAGGATTTACGGTTGATGGAGGAGATGAAGTTTAGAAGAAGAAGAAGAAGAAGAGCATATTTTTGAAGTGGAATTAGGTTTTGATTAAGTTTTTAAGTTTTTATTGTAGTTGAAGGGTAATTTAGACATTTGTTATTGGATCAAGAATATCCCATAATCAATTTTTTGGTCACTAGGAATCCAAGTAAAGCCCCTCTACTGGAAAGTGAGGCCCTTATATCAGGTTTCTTCGTTTAATATTACATCCGTCCCACTATTAGTTGACCTAGTAGTATGATTTAGAAATAAGTTATCTCTCAAACTATACCAGATATTCGTAAATTTTATATCATTGAAAAATATTTTAAAACACTTACATAACGAATATAAACATAAGTATCAAATAATATAAAATCAATTATTAATGAGACAAAATCTAAAAACAAATAGGTCAACTAATAGTGTGACAGATATGTAAATTTATTTTTAAAATACCTGTGCTGCCCCTTCCTTATATATTTCTCCGTTTCTAAGGAAATTTAGAAGAAAATAATTTATTTTTTTAATGAACGATATATTAACAAGCATAGCAACATTAACGAAATTTCCTAGATCAATTGTAACTCAAATACTCAATAAAGGTAATAGTCTATAAATAGTTGTGAGAGCAATATATTTTGCTTTGCAAGGAAATAAATACGGAAGACTCTCGTCTTAACAGTCTCCCCATAGAAGTCAAATTCATTATATTCTCCAAGTTACCAGCCGAGTTAGTTTTAGACTGTAAGCGCGTATGCAAAGATTGGAGAAATCTCATCCACCATAATGCTAATTCTGGTTACTTCGCTGATCTACATCTTCGGTGTCAATACGACCATGGATTTGTACATGGGGAGCTGCATCAGCCTAGCTTTGATTCTTCCAAGATGAGATTTGTCACCTGCTATGGCAAAAGAGATCTCTATTATGTTGAGTACTATGACAACAATAAGATGAATCTAGGAACAAAGAGGATCATCTTCAAATTTCTGGTAGGTGACATTAGATTAGTTGGTTCGTGTAATGGATTGATATGTTTATCAGCCAAGAGAAGTTACAACAGACCCGATAGCTACACCTATGATGACTGTTATGACGAATCAATTTACATATGTACAAGGTTTGAAAAACACCCGATTTTACTGAAAAAACTACTGTTAAAACGGCCACACTCACATACTGTGGCCGTGAGGGTCCTTGAACCCCGTGCCTTTATAATGCCGATAAATAGGAAATGACGGCAGTTTTTTAATACCGTTTTTCAGTTTCATACACGTTATAACCTTTTTTCTAAAATTAGTTTGAATCAAGGTTTGAAAAACGGGTCACGTCCCAGGTCACGGGTGCTAGGCGTGAGCGTTAGAACGCGTTTTGACGGATGTGAGCACATTATGGGCCAAAAACGCGTTAAATAGGAACAAAATGCGTTTTTTTGACGTTTTTTTTTTTTAAATAACGGGTGTGATAACGGTTAAATAGGAAAAATAAATAAATTGTGATCTGAATTTCCTATCTAACGGTAATCACGTGTGTGAAAACGGTTATAACGGGTCTAAATAATGTTGTGACTACGTTTTTTCATATATATTTTTTGCTTTATTTAATTTATTTGATTATTCATTTATTTATTTTAGGGTTTTTTACATACAAATTTATGGATATCTTGTAAAAATTCATAACCATGAGTTTATGACTTATTGCAATGCATTGTAGTTATCGTCTACCGATAATATTTATACACGCATACTATAACTATCAACTTGACATTATCAAGTTATCACTTGAATAGTTGAATGCACTACCCCAATCTTTCTAATAATGCATATCTGTATGCAAAAGCAGTCAAAATTTTGTTGTCGATGATAAGTGAAATTGATAAAAAGATAGTGAGAGAGGGAAAAAGATAGTGAGAGACTAGCTAGAGAAAATTTTCTAATAATGCATATCAGTATCCAATAATGCATGCAAGTGGAAGAGACTAGCTAGAGAAAAAGATAGTGAGAGAGGAAAGTTATGGAATCAGGTTTTTTTTTCTAAAAATTGCATAAGAATTTCTCCAACTTAATTCCCCCTCCCTAAAAAATGGGTATAACGGGCGTGGAAACGGAAAATACGGTCTAAAAAACTTGTGTTAAAATGTTATTTAGAAGAAAAAAACGGAAATATCAATTTTAGAAAAACGGAAATCACATGCGTGAAAACGGTTATAACGGGTCTAAATAACGTCGTTTTTTCCTATTTATCAGTGTTATTTAGCCAAACGTATTAGTGAGCCTCGCGGCAACGCCATGTAGGCGTGACCGTTATAACGGTCGTTTTTTCGGAAAAAACGGCCGTTTTTCAAACCTTGGTTTGAATGTTTTTTTCTTCTAAATGACATTTTAACGTGCGTTTTTTATAACCGTGTAAATAACTTTCTTACCATTTTTTTTGATTTTTTTTTCTCTGAGTTGAAAGCTGAAAACTTCTAATTAATTTTTTTTAAATGATACAAGGAAAGTAACTACAAGATTAAAAACTTCAAATTTAAAAAACATAGGATTGCTAAACTAGTATTCATCATTTAAAAAGCTACGCGAACCAACTACGACCACCACCTTTTTTTGATTTATTCATGTATTCTTCATTTTCTCGATGGTTCCTTTCCACATCATAGTCATCGTTGTGGGGGTACTCGCTATCTACGTTTGCATAAGTATCATCATCATAATAACCGTGATTATCGTTATCATAACCTCATTCAGTATCATCATTATTGTTACCTACTTCATTATCGTTATCAATATTAGAATTATATTTTTCGTTCATATGTTGAACACCATGGTCAGAGCGATCGGAAGTGTAACGAGAATCATATGTTGGATTCACATTCTCATAACCTTGTGTATTGTCTCCAAATGAAAGATTACCAAAGTCATAAACAAAGTCACTCACCGGTAACCTTTCGTATGGGATTTGAACTTCAGGATCATGCCAGTTGTATGGTAGAGGGACATGCTCTGGATTATTAACGGCCTCCTCTTCCCGCATATTTAACCATTGTTCTTCTTGAGGTAAAACCGGTGTTTCATCTTCCCCGCTATCCAGTCAAGCATATTGTCATCCCTCAGTAGACTATGAACGTCGTGAACATCAATGTTATGTCGCCTTGCTTTACCTTTAATTATTTGTTGCTCCAACTTCAAATTGTACTGGACATACACCAGATCATTTATTCTCGATGATAGTAAACGATTGCGTAGTTTGGTGTGGATTCTTTCAAACACACTCCAATTTCTCTCTGATCCAGACGATGTATTTGTTTGACTTAATATCTTTACTGAAATCTTTTGGAGGGATGGATACTCAGCACCATAAGATTTGGTTCTTCTTCATCTATACCACCATGGATCATTATGATACACTTGTTCTGAATCTTCGTTATCAGAGTCTGCTCTTCTTTGCCTTTTTGCTTTTCTTTTTTCTTCCAGTGCAACTTTAGCAAGATTTTTCACTTCAGGAGGCACATGCATGCACGGGGTAACTGTACCTATTTCTTGGGCTAAATGTAATTTTATGCGTGAAATACCAGAAGATATTTCTTTTTCACAAAAATTACACTTCAATTTTTTACCATCAGCCATTACAGTGCAATATGCATGAAAAACATCTCGTTTGGCAGATTGCGTGGATGTCGATCCTTCAATCATATTCTATAACTAGTAAAAATTTCTTGGAAATCAGTGACAAATATTAAATTTTGCTAGTACTATTCTTTGCCTATATTTAAATTGTGTACACAAATAGAAAATTCTAGATGTCTATTTTGTAGCTAGGTAATCATGAAGACAATTACTTTTTAACTAACATGGACATTAATATCCTGTTATTTAAATTTCACAGCTTTTAGCGTGCATGTATGAAGGTTTTTTTTATTAGCGTAAACACTAACATCATGCTAACTGATTTCATCATGCTAATTAATTTCAACATTAGGCCAATTATAGTGTTAAACTTAAACTCATGCATATGAAATGTTATTACACTAGTTTAATCCTTTTTTCTGCATATATTTTATTGATTAATTAAATTCACATGTGTCTTTATTTTTTCTTCCACCGATCTTTATTTGAACTTTTGTTATTTCCTTAAAACTATATTATAAAATTATGTCAACATCTTAAATTACAACATATATATATATATATATATATATATAATATGTACAACATGGGGAAAACGATGAAAACATTGCAAAAGAAAGGGAAAAAAAACTACACTACTAACTTGAATGTTCATATAAGAAAGTACTTGTATAGTTCAAATTTAAAGTTCAAACTTCAAAGATCTCATTCGACATCAGCATCAACATCCGGTATCATGAAGAAAAAAAATCAAATTTTCTTATAAATAAACTACATAGAAACAAATAATAAATTTATCGTTAAATACTTATTTTAAATGACAATTTAATAAAAATATTAAAATTACCTCTTAAACTTGTAGTTAAGGATGTTTAAAGATAATGTAATTTAATAAACATTGAAACAGATTCATGAGTTATTACATAGAAGGCAAGCGAGCAACAAGTTGCGCCGCAAGCCCTTTTTGAAACTTGTAGTTGAAACTTGAAAGCTGAAACTGGGAAATTTCAAAACACAAATGAAGGAAGATTTTCTCCGTGGAAGAAGCAGAGTTATAGAATGTTTGTCTACTATAATTGTGGTTTTAAAGGGTGAACATAAAGAAGAGAAAGGAAAAAAAAATAGTAAAATCATAATTTGTCTGGCTCCCCCAATTGGATACGACATAAAGAATATGGAAAATGAAAAGAAAAAAGTATCCAAAGGATACGACATGTTCTTTGCCTCCCCAAATTGGATCATTTAAAATTTCAAGTGAACCAAGTCCACTTATTTGTTAAAGGTTAAAACATGAAATGGGATAAACACTATAGATGCATCATCATCCAATGGCAATGGGGTACATGCAAGGTTTGAAAAACACCCGTTTTTACCGAAAAAACTACCGTTAAAATGGTCACACCCATCTACCGTGGCCGTGAGGGTCCCCGAACCCCGTGCATTTATAACAAGGTTTTAAAAACACCCGTTTTACTAAAAAAACGTTTGTTAAAATGGTCACACCCATATACCGTGCACGTGAGGGTCCTCGAACCCCATGCCTTTATAATGCCGATAAATAGGAAATAACGGCAGTTTTTTAGTACCGTTTTTCAGTTTTCATACACGTTATAATTTCTAAAATTAGGTTGAATATTTTTTTCTTCTTCATCATTTAAAAAGCTACACGAACCAACCACGACCACCATATTTTTTTGATTTATTCATGTATTCTTCATTTTCTCGACGGTTCCTTTCCACATCATAGTCATCGTTGTGGGGGTACTCGCTATCTCCGTTTGCATAAGTATCATCATCATAATAACCGTCATTATCGTTATCATAACCTCCTTCAGTATCATCATTATTGTTACCTACTTCATTATTGTTATCAATATTAGAATTATATTTTTCGTTCATATGTTGAACACCATGGTCAGAGCGATCGGAAGTGTAACGAGAATCATATATTGGATTCACATTCTCATAACCTTGTGTATTGTCTCCAAATTAAAGATTACCAAAGTCGTAAAAAAAGTCACTCACTGGTAACCTTTCGTATGGGAATTTTCTAACCTTTAGTAGCAAGAACCCAACCATGATTGTAAATAAATTTTCTAATTTTTCTTTCTTCTCCGATCACATCTTTAACAAAGGGGAATTTTCCAGTATCTTATAACATCAAGTCCAATATGTGAGCAGCACAAGGTACATGCCTAGTTTACTCAATTATTTTATACGGAAATATTTTTTTGATTTAGAACTGGAATTGGTAATTAAACTTATTTAACGGAAATATTTTTTTGATTCTTAATACCTGAATTTGTCAAAGGAAATAATAATAATATGTGACAGAAGTTATTGAAGTATTCCATTTAATTAATGAATAAAAAGTTATTTATCCTACAAAAATATGGTATTTCTATAATGTTATATAAGTGGATATTTCCCAAAAAAAAAAAAGGTTTCAAACGATTCTATCTTTAAGTAATTTTAGAATCATTCAAATATGCGTTGCGTATATATAAATTATCAAAAAATGCGTTGATATATATGTATACCAAATTTTCTAAATATATTATCAATTATAACCATATACAATGGTTTGGCTATATAAGTTGAGTTGTATAGGAAGGAAGCCTAATGAACTTCTGATATTCTCTTCTTCTCTATATTTATTTTTCCGTAGCTCTGTTAACTTTTGATTAATTTGTTATTGTTAGGTTCATAATTAGGTTTCTTTTTGGATTATATTCGGGATTGATCAAATAACCAGCAATAAATAAAATGCCACAACAAGTGAGTATTATTTTGTTCTTCTCCTTCTTTGTTTGGTTAGGGTTTTTGGTTTGTTTTGGTTAATGCATGTGATTCTCTATTTTTATTAGGGGTTATCACTCTTATTTTATTTTGCAGGTCTATTATCTCACGCTATGGGATTTGCGTGCAGAAAAGGATTTGAGTGGAGAGGTTTTACAGCATATATGGTTATGATTTGAGCTTTATAGCAGTTACCGTTTGTTAACTTCACCAAAGGTTGGTTCATCAATTCATCATGGTTTATAAATTATTTCCTTCTTTGATTCTAATGGTGTTATTTTGGGAAGTCTCTAAATGAGAGGCAAAGTAAAAATGTATTGTGGTTGTCGTTTAGTGAGGCAATTAGTGGGTAGAGGCGCTTGATTTTCAACCCATCATTTTTTATAAGCACCACTAGCCAATTATATCTATTATGCGTAAAAATTTAACATACATTGAATTTTCTTTGGTTGATTGTCTTCTTTGGTATGAGTACCCTATCATTGGCTTTCACCCTAAAGCAATCATGGTACATACTATGTAGATTTCAGTTGAGTTAACTATCGCAGTATAAACTATAAAGTATGATTTATTTTTATTTTTGCTCTTTTTTGTTTTTTTTTTTTGCAATTTGGTGTCATTTAAATGAGAGTTTAAGATTGTTGGATGATCTTCCTCTCTATGTAAATTTATATTGGTTTTCTGCTATTTAAACGATGCATTTTCTTATGCATCGATGTTAGTAGATGACATCCATTTTAAGAACTTTGTTCTATTTGGTGTGCAGACTGTAGAACTGTGAACTATTCGTACAAGCTACATTATGTATACACTGTGTACAAAGTATAAAAATTATCCATTTGAATAGGTGTTGATTGAGTGAGATTGGTAGATGCCTTTCCAAAAAAAGTAATATATTGATTTCAAACAATTTTTTGTTAATTCCTTTAATCTTTTTTATCGTTTAACTTCCTTTTCGTTGATGTTTAACAAGATAAGATTCAGAACAAGGGCTCATCCATAAGGCATAGACATTTCACATAAGAGGTAAAACTTGCTCTGTTTTGTTTTTTGTCACTTTACTGTTTTAGGCGTAAATTACAATAATTTTTTAGATTATTCTTGATGATGCCGCATCATTAAAAATTAGTACATAAGATTGTATTTTTGTATAGTTTTTTAGTGCAGAACTGACGATGACCAGCCATACCATGCCTATACTGAGATGGATGAGAGTGAGGCATTTTCTGTTGCTTTCGAGAGTGTGGGTATGAATGGGTAAATTGTTATTGTTATCCAAAGAAGTGATTGTGACTATTTGTGCTATGACCAACCGAACATGTAGTTATGTATTGAAGCACTATCACATAAACGGTACCCAAATCGTTGCTCAAGTACCAAAAGCATTTGGTACACTTGGTTTACTAATTTTTGTACTTCCATTGCAGAGATTATGGGGACCTAATACTTTACATTTAGACGTGAAGTCTGGGGTATATATCAATTCCATGGAAACTCGCTGCAAGGCAACATCTGCAATATCTTTTCCATTTGAAAAGAGAAGTTTGTTGTGGCTAATATGTATGAACACTTCACAGAAAACACAAACTTACCAACATTGTGAGGACAAACAAAAAATTTGGTGAAGTGGTGAAGGAGTATTAATGAGAGCGTCGTGTTGTAATGTTAAAAACTTAAAATGAAAGCATATCTTTGTAATATACCATTAACGATTCAGATTTTTAGAAATGGACATTTGAACTTAATTTTTATACTTAAGACTCTTCATAGTGACAGGGATATTGATAAGGACAAAGATAATCCACTTGGAGCTCTTCGCGGTTGTTCGCCCCTGCAATTTTCTTTAGCTGGGAGCCGTTTTGGGGATGCATCGGACGATTATCTATATAAGATGATGGGAACCATAAAAGCATTTCTTACTCTTGATATCTGACTAAAGGGAGAGTCATACTCTGATATGGCGGTAAACCGGTAAAGATTGTCTTCAAATCCTTCAAGAAGTGAGTATTACATCGCTACACTTCTTCATTATGCTTATTGATAGAAAGGAAAACGACTGCAGTATTACGTTGTTTGCTAATGTGTGCACGGTACTGTTTTTAGGTTCTCAAATGTTGTTTTGACTTAGCATGCTTGAAAATTTATTTTGGGATGGGTTGCCTAAAAATTGTGGTAAACTACAAGGTAGGTACTTGAAATGAAAAACAAAGAAAAGGTTGAATTAGTGCTTGGAATATATATTTTAGGTACATATTCATGATTATTTTTTTGAGTGCAAGTCTGATACGGAAAGATTACTTCCCATGAGTTATTAAAAGGGTTGTGTATTTTGAATTTCGGCCGCACTTGGTGTTAATTATATTGTTGGTTCCTTGAAAGGTCGTCGTTGTTTCTAAGATACATTAGGTATATCGATTTCCACTTATCAAATGGAAATTTAAATATGTAGTTTTCAAGCTTTTTTCATTTTATATATTTTTGTATTTCTTCATAACTTGACGTCCACCCCCCTTGATTTTTTAACTGCGACAAATAAACATGAATTACAAATGTGTCTGATATTCAAATATTCCCCATGCTACAAATAAGGTATATGTGTAAGAGGGTATATGTATGTGGCTTAACAATGGGAATGTGAGGCACATGAGTATGTATCAATGGGAGATATAGTTGAATGGGAGTTGGGGGTACAAGAGTATGATAGTGGGACATAAGCGAGTATATGGAGGTTGTTTGACAACGGTTTTGGGAGGTACAAGAAGTATCGATGGTGACTTAGCAGTGAGAGTGTGAGGTACAAAGTATATAATATATAATAGTTAGAGATATATGAAGAGTATGGTGGCTTAAAATGAATATGGAAGTACATGAGCATACTAAGGTGGTTTTCCAATTGAAGTGAGAGGTACTAGAGTATATGTTGGTGGCTTTGTTACCATAATGATTATTTATTATTGTTGTTGAATATAATTTTGTCTAAGCTCAGAGGTATAATAGGCACAGTCTACATGCTTTATTATCAATGTTGTACAATATCGCGTGAGTGAATATAACAGGTGACCAGATGTAATCCTTTATACCGCTGTGATTATATATATTTTTTGAGCGTTGGAGATGGCTGTCTGAACCTTATTCCATAAAATTCTTGACCTTAATGATTAATATTGTAGTTATTAATTATGTATGCTTCAGTGGACTTACTCAATTGAAATAGATGGCTCTTCGTTTGAGCAAGAGTTGCTGCTAGAACTCCCCCGTTAATGAAACTCAAAAGATTTCTCAAAACCTGTTTTGTTACTCAATTGGAGGTATAAGAGTTTGATTCATGGTGATGGACTTCATAATGTGATAATCACAGGTAATACTTTACTTTTTCCTTTCTCCATCTTCTATGTCGCAAAGAAACGGAATAGTTTTAAACTTCTAATGTAGTATTTGGTACTAGGAAAGCGGCACTAAATGGCCTTTATGATTAAGTCCTGGATAGTATTTTCATTCTTTACTGATAATAATAATTTGTCTGAGATTTTTAACTTGGGAATCTAGACTCCAATATTTGTATTGAGGGTTCAGAATGGTATGCTTAGGTGATCTTATTAATTGTTATAATATTTTTTTATCGAGAAAATCATATATACATGTTTGTAGAGCAGTGATAAAAAAAATATCATCGAAAACTTACAGCAGCTTTCCAATCAAGGGCTAAGAGAAGAAAGAGCACATGTGCTCTGTACAAGTATTACTGGCATAACATCTACAAAAAAATATCATCGAAAACTTACAACACAACTTGCCAAACAATGGGCTAAGAGAAGAAAGAGCACAGATATTACTGGCATAACATCTATAATTGGATTAAAAACGCATAAGCCTCGGGAAATTTGGCAAAGAAAAAACTACTCGAATGAAGGACCGAATTAAGACAAATACATATCAAACTAAAGATATTAACAAACATTAGAGTTTGCAATTGTTCCTCAGTCTATCTTGATTTTTTTATGTTGCCCATAAGTTGTATTATCTCGCGCCATGATTGCTTAAATTTCTATTTATTTTATTTTTTTTGCTTACGTTAGTATGCAAGTTATGTCGCATTTCATCAGTTTTTAGAATTATAAGTTTCATTTAGATTCTGAAATACCTGTTTGTACAAATATTTGTTTTTCAGCTCTGTTGATATGGTATAATCGAAATACATAAATTGCAATTTCAACTATGTTGATATGAAATTTTCCCGTTTCTCTTTCTATTCTTCGTCTAAGATAAACTAATTGGTATTTGTGAATGAGATTGAGATGGTTTAATTTGGTTGATGACTATATGTTCTTCCACATTGTTGTGTTATTATTTTGTGTGTGCTGGAAACTTCAGCAAGATGCTTGCATTCTATGAGGTAGTGATTAATAACTGAAGAGAATTGTGTGGTAATTAATAAATTATTTAATTTGTTACAGTATAAGCGACAATTAGGTGTAGTATCTGAATCTGCTTAAGGTGGGTGTAGTATCCGAATCTGTTTAAGGTGGTTGTGAAATGTTTAAGAAGGTTCCAAATCCTAAACGTGCCCCCATGTCTAGGAATGGTACATGATGCAACCAATCCATATAAAGTTTTTGTCTCTAATGTGAAAGGGTACTTTTACCATTATTTTTTACGTATTTGCGTCAATAATTTTTCCGAACTAGAAACTGTGAAAATAAGGATAAACGAATCATTATGACATCAAATTAGGATAAACGAATCTTTATGACAGCAAAAGTTATATATGATAAAAAAAATTATAGAGAGGAGATCAATTGCTTGGGATTTCTAAAAAATCTTTTGTATCTTTAGTGTGACTTAAGAATGCTTTAACTTTTATGTTAATTAATTTTGAAGTTTTCCCAAAGGTTTTCTTTTATATTACTCTGAGATGGTCCAGTTCCAGGACCTCTCCTACCAAATTTCTTTACAGGATGATATATGGCAAAGGCAATGGCAGCCTGTGTGTCGGTACAATGGGTATAGTTTGATCAAGAATCTTTTTTGTAAATGTTTATTATGGTAACCAAGGATTGTATTATCGCGAGGCTTAACTCGTTTTTTTTTTTTTTTTTTAATTCAGCTTTGTATTTTGAAGTGCATACAAATGAAACTTCAAGAATTCTTTTTACTATGGTTGTGCATATTAGAAGAACCAAACTCGGTTAGTGGAAATTTTGTGAAAGAGAGAGCATAATTCATCCAATTTTAATCACAAAAACGCACCGATCACTTGCATAGTTAGTGGATGAGATCAGCAAATGATCAATACAGTCATGTACTACGCCATGGAAAAATCATCAAATGGTCAGTGCAGTCTTCACACAATAGTCATGTACTACGGAAATAAATACCATGATCAACGCTAACATAACTTCACCCTTTCTTTAATCTTTTTCTTTTTTGCTAAGTACGTGTTTGAAAAATTGCTTTTCCCATACTATACATAGTGTCAACGGTGATAAAAACAACAATTTTACTTTTAGTGTTAATTGTACTTATAATGATACAAGAATGGAGGTTCTTTGGTATTATTTAATAGTAACTCGGTATAGGAAAAATTACAATTGTCTCTCTTCCACTAAAATGATGAGCTGAGCAACTGTTACTGATTGTCCATTGAAAAAATTATACAGTGGTAAGAACCATTATGATCGAGTTTGTTAGATGTATTAAGAAAAAAAATGTATTCTTTGTTTCAGGAACATGGAAATGTGTTCTTCAATTACAATGAACTCGATATTTCTTCTTCAATGAGAAATGGGAGGAATTTAAGTCAATCAACTGATACTGTAACTTCAAGTTTCTGCGCACAGAAATCAACTTCAACAACTTGTAGGAAATAGGTCATTGCACATTTTTTAGTGGTTCCAGTGGTGCACTGCGAATTATGGTTTTCAGCTTTGATCAATCAATTAGTATCACCCAGATCATCGTTTTTTTTTTTTTTTTTTTATGAATTTTGTTTTGCTAAATTCGAAGACATGATGAAAAAACGTTTGCAATTCCTCAAACCTAATGTTTTGAAGGTAGATGGTATTATTTCTTTTCCTTATTATAATTTCACTAATGAGTTTAAATGGTATTATTTCTTTTCCTTATTGTAATTTCACTAATGAGTTTAAATGGTATTATTTCTTTTCCTTATTAGAATTTCACTAATGAGTTTAAATGGTATTATTTTTTTTCCTTATTAGAATTTCACTAATGAGTTTAAGGTTTATCATAATTTTAAGCATTAAATTTTTTGTTGTGGTTGTTACAGATCCAATACAATTTTCTAGAATTGAAGACTTGCTACTGACACATAGAAATAACTTATGGGATAGCTTCCATAGTAAGGGCGGATCTCCATTATAAAGAATATGGAGAATCAAAAATTATACTCTTATCTATGTGCGGGCATGGTCGGTTTGATCTTCATGCATACGATAAGAATATATAAAGAACAATGGTTGATTTATCTTTTGGCGACGAGAGCGTACAAGCATCACTGGGTAATTTTCCTATAAGAAATTAGAATTGGATAAATGGTAATGATTATGGTAGTGCCTAGTAAATCAAGGATGGAATGGGATAACATTTTGTTCGATAATGAAAAGAGGAAAGCATCATATGCCATAATATTTCCAAATAAAGTTGTTTGTGATTATTTCTATTCGATTATAAGATTTTTATTTATGATCAACCCTACCGCTACTTGGAACTTGGAATTAATAAAATGATGGGTTATCAAGAAGAGGATTAGCAGGGTTGCCAATGACATGTAAAAGCACTCAAATCAATTAGTTTTTATGGTTCAATCATGGGTCGACCTTGAATATACGATATGATAGTTTTATTTAATAAAACCTAAATCCACTTTGATCGGTATGTATTGTGAAAAGAAAGATTGAGACCAGTGATTGTTTTTTTGTTCCATCGTGTGAAATTTTTATCGTCTTTATGTGTTAATTGTATGGCAAATGTTTTACTAATGTGATTGTGTGCATATAAAAGAATAAGAAATTACATAAGCGAATAGATTAATGATAAATCAATTTAATCTGGACCTTACGTAGCTTAAGTTTTTTCTCATCAACCAACGTACCAATTTCAAACAAGGATGCAAATTGGTCCCCACGAAGAAGGTTGGTCCAATAATTCCAACAGTCGAGAAAACAACAGGATGTGCAAACTCCTCGAGCCCAACAGTCCAACTAAAATTTTGAATCACACGTATAATCAAGTTTATTATTACAAGTACGCGTAGAAGTAAAAAGGAACAAAAAAGGGGATAAAATTCAGATCGACTTCTATAAGCAAAAAAATATGTAACCTTTTATGAAACAAAAATATTTTGCTTCTAATTTTTATTATGGAGGATTCTGCTTCTGTATCCAAACGTGTTATAATTGGGTGTTTGGATGTATACTGACAAATAACTTTTTGATTTCTAGATGTCAGTTTGCGGATATTTTTTCAAAATGACTTCTAGAAGCAAAAAAATAAATAAAAAAACTTTTAAGAGAAATAAAATTTTATTACTTCCGACTTCTGGGACTGACTTCTGGTATTCAAACACGGTGTAACGACAATTGAGTTTGTGTGACTTCCAAAGATTACTACAGTAGCACTTATATCGCGTTGTATTCTTAAAAAGGCAAGTGTTGACGTCCTGACGTGTATCAAATGCTACAACCTATCTGATGCATACATGTATTAATTGGGAGAACAACTAATACATGCATTCAACGTAGATGATGAAAGCACACAGATTGCGTAATAAAAAATATATTATGATCCTTACCCTTCGTGTATTTCAGGAAAACAAATCTCACGTGAAATCCAAAAGTTGGTAAACACGTCATAACCTGCTGCTCCAAATTTAACGACCAAATGGAGCGAAATGCATTAACAAGTGGATCTATGCCATCATTCAAGATAAGAATAAAATTATTTTGATTAAATGTACATTTAAAATTGTTTTCGATGATGTTAAGTAACTATAATGTTTATGATAAGCACAATGCAATCTCTTAAAAAATAATTTTGTTTTGCTGAAAAACGGGGCAGACTGCGTAGAAGAAATGTTTACTGCAATTAGGGAAATCAATGGTCATTAAATTCAAACTCTAAGAATATATATCTCACTCTAAAAGCGCATAACAGTATTATATCATGCTTTGGAGAAAGCATATCTATTAAAAAAAATGAACGGGTAAATACAACTCCTGACAGAGAACAACTCCATATACCTACTAAGAATGACCTGGTAGAAAACTAAAAGTATGACACAATAGAAAACGACGATGACATGCCACCGTTGATCAAATTGGATAAACATGATGATGATATGGACGAGATTATGGAGAAAGATCTTGACATGGCACTGTTGGTTGAGATAGATGAAGAAGGCAATGGAGTGTTTACTTATTAATAGAGATTATAGATGGCATGAGCATTTATTTTTAGGCACACCGCTTTTGAAACATAATATTATTCTCCGACAGTATATTATCTAATTTTTTTGAACCGTGGAAATTTTAAACTAAATGGATGCGAATTTTATAATTAACAGTGTTATATCATGGTGTTCTTTCTTGGGGACCAGTGTCCATCTTGGATAAGACCTATTAAGTTGTATCATGGAACTACATCTAACAAGCAATTCAAACACCACCAACATGTAATGCTAACAAGGTCATAAGAAAAACCGTACTCAACATAGTATTGTCACATTAATCGACTTCTAAATCTAGACATAAATAAAGTATCTCTGCATTAACCCTAAATGCACACTTCTAGCATTTCACGTTTCTTTTTGTTTTGTTCTAAAAATAAAAAAAAACGTGTAATTATGTTTAATTTCATATATTCATAAGCAAGTTTAATAATTATTTTAAATCCAAAATCTAGGGAGTCAATTTCTTTTTAGTTACAAAAAATATCTGCCTATAAAATTTATACATGAATTTAGGTTTATAATATCAAATTTAAATCATCAAATCATTGGAAACCTAAAGGGTATCAGAGTTCCATATCCCTTTATAAAAGATCAAACTAATCAAAGACTAATCAAAAATAATCTAATGCATTTGACCACGGGCGCGGGGCGAAGCCCCGCCACTCTAAATTAGCTGATCCCACATGTCCCGTTGCGTAGCACGGGTTTGATACTAGTTAAAATAACAGTTGAATATAACGTGTATTTTCAATTGGTTTAATAATGGGCCTGACTGGATTAGTACTCCAGTACATCAGGACAAAAACAATATGTGAGTTGTTGATTGAAATAGAATCTTCTTTTCCTATTAAACAAAAAAAAATCAAAACAAACGGTGCTCCTCTCCATAAGATTTTTATTTTTGCTAGTAAAACCACATTCATTCATAATTTAGTAAGAATTCATTCATAATTTAGCATAACGGTCGACCACAACAGATGGCTTCGAGCCTTCTACAATTCAAATAGTGAAAAGGTTCTGTTTAAGCATGGAATGCATTTTTAAGTTTACAAAACTCAGGTAACATAAATAGGTCAAGGTGGTTTAAAAACACCTCAAAAAGGTCCCACATAAACTCAAAAGTGAGAACAAGCAAAGAATTGGGTAATAATTTAGTCTAATATACAGTGTTTCAATCCCTCATCAGATTTTATTGTGGGCTTATATATAATCCTCTAATATGGGATCTGAACAAATGGAGAGACGGTGGGCAGCTCAATTTAAATTAAATGAAATTGATTGTGAAGGACACGTATGGATGAGTATCTGCATCTCCTCCTAGACCAGCCATCGCCCCAGATTCATCTTCAGATTTCCAGTAGCCACTGCATAAATAAATTTTCAAGCAAGAAAATGAGTGACCAAACCAAGTTAAGGGATAAAAAAAATTGTTAAAACATCGGTTTATATATATCTAATTGATCGTCTAATTTCTTTATTGTTTCTTCAGGATCTAGTCTATGGGACCAATCAAATTGTCTGGGATATGGGACCAATCAAATTGTCTTGTCAACTCACATGACCCCATGCAAACGAGCAGGAAAGATTATTTCTTCCTTGTTTTCCTCGAGTATTCATTCATAGTAGTTGTTGTGAAGGCTTTAGAAAAAATTGATTCGACTGTACAGGAAGACACTTGTACACATACCTGTTTCGGCTGTCACACAACCCTTCCAGGATAGACCGTACTTTCTTCTCACTTTTCATTGATGGGGCCAATACTGCTGCCTGCAATGTACCTCGGATCTCAGCTAGGTGTAAAGAGTGAATTGGTTCATGAATACTGAAGAAGATTAAAGAGATCACTTACCAAGAAATTAGGTGGTAATCCATATCTTAGAATGCTTTCAGCAAAGGTACGGACAGCACAGAAGTGCATCCAGGAGCTAAAAACCTGCAGGATAGAAGCATCGCAAACAATTACTTGATTTAACGCATTATTTCTTAGCTAAGACTAAGCAATAACACTTGAAATATGTAGGAAAGAACAAAAAACATAACAAACCTCTCCATAACTAGTGTAACACCATTGTAAAAGTGAGCTTCTCAAGCTTTCCTGATCTTGAACCAATCTTTCTAACTCACTTTTACGATTCTCTTGAGCTTCTGGACTATATTCGAAATCACGAATCTGAATAACAAGAACCGCATGAGAACACAGAGGATAAGAAAATATCAGGAAAGAGATTATCTAGAAAATGATTCCATTACTTTTTCCACCATCAGGCCGAATAAGGACCAATACAGATGTTTGGATATATAACATGATAAAAAATCAGACAAATGATAACCTAAAACAAACTCACTTGAAAACCTTTCTCGCGTGCACTTGTTTTGAAGTTATCAGCCACACGAGCAAAGAGTGTTACAGTGAAAAGAGCATATTCATTGTCCTCATGCAACTTCTTGGAGGACCTTGGAACCTGAAACAGTATTAGCGAAAAGGAATGAGGAACAGTATCGCACAACGTCAAGTTAATTTGAACATCTCATATAGCCAGAACATGCGCACACCAAAATGAGAAAACACAGAGTAGACAAGCTTTATTAGTGAAATACATCTAGAACTCAGTAGTGAAACCAAAGATTTGATACAGTTCAAATCCAAAAAAGGTTGAGAATTAACTTGGAAATTGGTTTAGAAAGAGGATAGCTTACCACATAGGTAGTCATAGTTTCATAATTTGCCGTCCATTCCTTTTGAGAGTACTTGGGAACCACTGCAAGGAGTGTGACTAAATGTTCTGATATGACAATGTCCTCTGGTTTCACCAAATTGGAAAGATCACGCACAGCTAAACTGTAATACGCAAGAGACAAATCATCAAACTAGATTCTACAACAAAAACCTATGTTCCATCTCCCATTCTCAAAAAATATAACAATCTATTAGAGCATCAATGGTGCATGCGATTCTCAAGTATGGATGACACATCAGAAAAATTACTAAAGTAGGCTATTTTCACTAGGTTATTATTCGAAAAAGTACAGTCAAATGAAACCCTGTTTTAGAGACTGAGACTCACATTCATAATTTCTAATCACAACTTTCCTAGTATATCTCTATGATACCAGTTAAAGAGATTAAACAAGAAAATTATGTTTTTCCTTTTATAATCTTACGAACTTTTCTGATGTGCACCTATATTTTTCAGCTACCATACTCCACTGGAGGTGCTTTTAGCACTCGAATGAAGAAGCGTTAAAATACAAATTTAAAGTTCAAACACACATAACACTCCAGTACTCGACTAATGGATCTAAGATGGGGGTGGGATAACCATTGACCAATTGCTCATACCTTCCACTTTGCTTTCTGTTAATCACATTAAGTTGACTGCGCACATTGCTGTACTCGGCAACACGCACCTGGCAAAAAGTAAGTCAGAAAAGAAAGTTCAAATCCAAAAGATGAGACTTTAATCCAAGTTAGAGAAGCAACAAACAATCTCCACAACTAAATAGTTGTAGTATTCCTTATGTTTTTAAAGCAATTTGTTCGATGAAGGTGATTCAGTGATGTAAACTGACACATCAAGAATCATAGTTGAGCCTTGTACTTAAATTGCTAGCTATCCAGTTTCGATATTAGAGAAAACCTCATAATGCAACACAGTTACAACCGATCAATTCCTATCTAAAATTATTTACCAACTCTGTAGGAACCCAGACTTATCGCCAATTCAACGAACAATAGAACAGTGTTTGGCCATATACTATCTAAGCTTCAAGAACAAAAAACGATTACTCCGAACAATCATTCAGAGTACTAGCTGAGTTAAGGCACAAATCAACTATACCAAACAATGCTACAAATTAGAATGAAAAACATATGTAGTTACCTTAAGATCATCCTCGATCTTGGCAACTTGAACATGAATACCGTCAACAATCTCCCTCAAAGGTGACATTGTAGGATACTTAGCTTCATCCCAAGCAAATCTACAAATCATCAAACCAAAGAACTTATAACACTTTCTCAACAAAATTCAACCTCATCATAGCTCAACAGATCAAACAAATTATACAATATTTACCTAGTAAGATAAGAATCAACTGGAACTCCATCGACTGTCAATCCACTACTTTCAACACCTGAAACTCTTTCTAGTTCCTCGATCTGTCTTCTTATTTTATGTGAAACTCCTTCCACGAAATTATTTGACTATACAACATTCAAACAAAAACAAATTAAGAAATAATTCTCCAAAAGTTCGCCAAAAGGCCCAAAACTAATCCAATTTGATTCAAACCATACCTTAGTAAGATCATCACTCAGAGAAAGAAGAGAATCAAGAGTTCCAACACGTAGATCAGGTGTATTAAACTGCGTCAACAAAATCAAGATCACCGTAGTCAGATTACGAAAAACATTGAAAATTTATCGAAATTGAACTCAGATCTGAAAAACGAGGGGGTAAATTAGCATTAGGGTTAGTTAGTTACCCTATACAGAGGAGTATCGAATGAATTTTTAGAGATCGATTCTTGTAGACGACTCCATAGTGTTGAAGATGATGATTGAACAGGAAGAGATACTACCCAATATCTCGTCGCCATTAATTTATAAAACCACGGATAAGACTTTCTCTATGAAGGATGTTTTTGTCTCTCTCTCTCTTCTCGAATGATTTGATTTTTCTGGTAAAACAGTTGAAGCAATGAGGGAGGAGAAGATCGTATATCTTCTACTGAACCCCAAATTTTGCAGCTCTGGAAAACAATACTGTTTAAAAAATAAAATAAATAAAATTAACTACTCGGTGACCCGTGGCGAACTCGGTAATATTTTATTTTCGTAAAATATTTACTTGACAAAAACCTAGAGAGTCATTCCTTATCCCTCGTTTGTAGGGAAGTGAAATCACACGGAAGACAGTCTTATTATGATGACCTTTTATCCCTTCCTTACAAAATACGGAAACTGAGTTTTCATGTGAATAGTGCCTAATAGGTTAGTTTTCATATTTTTTTTCCAAATTTTATTTCTACCGGTTTAGATAAACATTTCCTATGGGTAAACAAATTTGAAGAGAAAAAAATGGAGATATAATTGAAATAAAAGTGTTAAAAGTGAAAACCAAGAGCAAAAATAAAGTTTCTCAAACGGATCCTGAGTATCCGTGTAAAATCACAGAGTAGTTTTTTACACGGAAACTACCGGACCAGATATGACCCATCTTGTTGGGAAAGGAAGGGATAGCCCTACACAAGTAGGGATATGGGAGACCATAGTGGTTGTCAATTCGGATTTTTACCTACATATGAGGGATGGGGAAGGGAAAAGGGGCACCATAGTGCTTGGCCTTACGATAACTCTAAACACACCGATGGATTTCTACCGAGAAATCCACAGAGTCTCACAAATTCAATGGGACCCACCGCCAAAACTTGCCCCATGTTAATCTCTTTGGGGGTGGGGCCCCTGTATCTGTGAGACTCGATGGATTTCACGGTAGAAATCCATCAGTGAGTCTATCACTACTATTCTATTTATGGTTAATTCTAGAAGTCCTAGAGTGGAGCGCTTTCTTTGGAAGTGCTCTCCAAACATTGTACCTCTAGCGAGGAATGCACGAGTAATGAGATATACTTGAGAAATATGCAAATTGAGCATTGAAACTATGAAACACATTTTCTTAGAGTGACCTTTCTCTAGAGAAAATATGGATTTTAGTATCAGGTGCAAGTAGAAGATTTCAGAATACTAGCATTTGTGTGCTAGATTGGATAAAAAGTTGGTTTAACAATAATATGTGTAGTTTAAATGAAGACTGGACGGTGAAGATGGCAAACACAACTTGGAAAATGTAGAAAGTCATATGTGGGTTTGTGTTTCAAGACATCATGCCAAATCCATCGCAGTGATTCAAAACATACAATATTTAAACTCAGCAACATGCAAAGAAATAAAGAGGAAAAACGAATCTGCAATTGTCAAACCATGAAGCAATAAAATTTAAATTGTCCGGAGACCAATAGTTAACCCTTGTAATTATGTTTGTTGTGATGCATCACTGTTGATTGGTGAAAACGATTTGCTGATTTTTGAGGAAAAGTGGAGAAACGAGTGGTTCCTCGATCGAGCAAATTGCTTGAACCTTTAGCAAACAGATGCACTGCACGAGAATGCTTTGAGTTCTAGAGATCAATCTGTAAGACTCCGGCCTAAACCAAGATAATGGTCGCTCCAGAGTCAATTCGGTCACAAAGAGGGATAAGGGTTGATCCGTATGAGGGAGCTGAGAAGTGTGTGAGACTTCTGCAAGTTTGTGGAGACTTCTGCAAGTTTGTGAACTGTTGAGTTCAGATAAGATAAATTCTGAGAGATTCATTACTTGTTATGTTGTTCAATCATGGATTGAAGAACTTATTTATATTTCAGAAATAGTAAACACATTGATCTCTAGTAACTTTGACGGTAACATAGGAGTGAAAAAAGTGGGAAAGTAGGAAATTGTGGATAAACCAGTTCCACGTGCGTGGGAGAATTGGTTGATTGTCCATCCACTACTTTTCTAACTCCTTCAACTGCTTGCACGACTTACTCACATTTCTCATCGTGGGTGTACACAAGTGTCGTAGGCCGCCAGACCAAAACCCTAGTGAATATCCACCCGTGTGACATGATTGATGTCTCATGAATGTGGAGTCTGCAAGTCAGACGTGTATTTAGTTGGTCAATTGTTGACTCGGCTAGATCATAAGTCTTAGCCTTGATGAGTCGAGCATAATGGATGAATGTGGTATGCTATGAGACTCATGATTGAGTGTGAGGTGAGGTGTCTGTTGAGATAAAATAATGCACAAATATCGAGTCTGATGAATTACGATGTATCATTCTACAAGTTGAGGCAATAATGATATCCTAATAATTTGGATCGACGAGCGTCCAATGAGATTGCTCGATCATGGAATTATTCTGACGTGTCGAGCATTTGACAGGAAATCAAATGTTGTTGAATTATGAGTTATGTAGAGTGCTCATTCCTGATCTATATGTCATGAATTAGCGAATGACAAAGTAGGAATTTGAGCATAATAAGAGTTAGAGCACTGCTCGGTCGAACTCGAAAGTGTTGTTATCTCAAGCTTGTTTGTCAAGTTTAGTTGTCAAAACTATAAGTTTTGATTTTTAGTCTATTTATAGCTATGTCTCGGATGAGGATAAAATGTGTAGTTGAGCTTTAGACTTCACGGCATTCATCGATTGAAGACGAAGAACTACTAAGGGGAGATTGTGGAACTTCATCAAAAAAAGGTATGTGGATACTTGAACTCATTTATCACTCAGCAGTCTATTTTTATTCTATCTCCTATTGAGACAAAAGTCGTATAGCTATATAGACTTTACTTTATACACATTTGATATTTCGAGTTGAGTTTAACTCGCTTATATATTTCTCGAAATATGTGTTGGTAAGCTTTTTATTTAACCAACTTCATCTTTATTCTTGACGAAAGTCAAAATATGATCATGTGAAAATCACCTAGTACATGATTTGTGTGAGACGGTCATTTGATGTAGACTCAGAATGTTCCGTATTGATCTATTGATCACTTGAAAATTTCTTTGAAACTAATAGTTTGTGTGAGACATCTATTTCATCTTCTAAGAATGTTTCAATGATTAATATGGAGTTTAGAACAACTAACCATTGATTGGATATAGCAAAGTATGCGTACTTGTATGTTAACTTTTGCAAGTTATTCCAAGTCTGGGAACCATAGTATGCATACCCGTATGCGTACTGGTTTAATAGTTGAAGTCCGGGAACTTAGTATGCATACCCGTATGCGTACCGACTTAACAGTTCAAGTACGGGAATTCAATTGAGGTTGGTCGTGAATGACAGTATGCGTCCCCATTCGCATACTGGCGAACCCAGACCAAGTCCGACTACTGAGTTATGCGTACATGTTTGCATACTTGAGTGGGTTAAGTTCTAAAATCGGGTTTTTCATGAACAAATACATACATTTATATAATAAGAAATGCAATCTTTTGCAAACCATGGATATAATGTTCATGAATTGATTCAAGTGAATCAATATCGATTTTGCTTCAATTATGTCTTGTATACTTCTATGAGAATATAAATAATTGAACAATTTTGTAACTAGTTTCATTTGAGTTATTTGAACTAATTGTGATTAAGATGAACAAGGTTGATATGAAAGTGTTCATATGGATAACTTCGGTTAACTATTGTTGATCCAACTAAGTGTACACTTTAGGTACTGTTACCCATATCTAAATGAAGTCACATTTCATTTGTGTATAACAAGCTAAGTTCGATCTAACGGTTGAAAGAAATTAGCTTGAACCTAATAAGGTTTTCATCTAACGGTGAATATTGAATGCTTTGTTACCAATGTAGCATTGATTGCAAACCCTGACCTGAAGACTATATAAGGGAGAACTATAGCAACTTGGAAGCCTAATCCATATAACTCATGTGTGATACTAGTTGTGACTAGAGTCGATTCTCCTTTAACCTAGGTTTTTCTAAAACCATTATAGGTTAACGACTTGAAGACTTCATAGGAATTCTGAAGCCAAACCCAACTATTTTCTCTGTAGTTGCGTATTCTAATCTTACTTTTTTCTATCGTATTGAGTACTAACTTCTCTAAGATTTGCTCGAGATTCAATCTCCGATAGGTAAGATTAAAAGTAGTCACAAATATTTTCGTCTCATCATTTGTGATTCCACAATATCTTGTTCCACTTCCATATAGTTAAGATTGTTTTGAGGTGATTGATATTACTAGGATGTTCTTCGGGAATATAAGTCTGGTGTATAAATTGGTTCACCTTGATTTATCAAAAGACGGAAAAAGAACTCGTTGGTATTTCTGTGGGAGACAAATTTATCTATTCAATAGACTTTTCTGTGTGAAACAGATTTGTTTATCAAGTCTTCGACTTTGGGTCGTAGCAACTTTTAGTTGTGGGTGAGATCAGCTAAGGGAATCAAGTGCATAGAGTCATGATGGGATTCATAGTCGTAAGGAACGCGATTGTACCTTAATCAGTGTGAGATTGGTTAGGGATCAACTACATTCCAGTCCGAAGTTAACTTGTAGTAGGCTAGAGTCTGTAGTGGCTTAATACAGTGTGGTGTTTAAATCTGGATTAGGTCCCGGTCTGCATTTGCAGTTTCCTGGTTAACAAAATTTCTGGTGTATGTGTTATTTCTTTTCCGCATTATATTTTTTATATAATTGAAATATCACAGGTTGTGCGTAATTCAATCAATTAGATAATCCAACCTTTGGTTGTTGATATAAATTAATTGACACTTGAACATTGGTCTTTGATACCATTCAAGTTGTTTCTCATAATAATTAGGCTCGTAGATTTTTATCTGTTTGATTTGCTGATTCCATTGAGAAACAAAGATATAATGATTGACGCCATTTTCAATAGGGAGGAATGTTGATTGTCTTGTATTTTTTTGAAGTAATATTGAGTTTGAATTTTTTTTCCATATTGACGTTATTCACAGATAAGAAATAATGATATGTTACCCTTCTTACTTACATTCCATAAAAATTTTTCTTACTTTCCTTCTTCAACCATCGAATCAAACTCAAGAGTAAAAAATGAATACAAATTTTTGTGTTCCTTGTTTCCTGTCGAAAGAGAATACCATTCTTGAGATTAGAAAGAGTAAAAGCCTAATAGTACTCCTTCCAGTCAATTTGAACCTCAACGCTTGATTGATATAGTTTATTTCTTTTCATCTTACCCATTGTTTTCCATTATTTTTCCTTTATTGATGATGACTCTTTCCTCCACAAACAGTTTCAATCCAGCTCTCCATGATTTCAATCTCCTCCGTCTTATTCCCTTGCCTGCCATGTTAAACATTATCTTCGCGCTCCTCACTGCTCCGGTGAGCAGATACTCCTCAACCCAATTTCGCAGTATAAATTCCGGACATTCTCTCTCTTCTTCTTCCTTTTCTTATTTTTCTCTATAGTTTAGGTAAGATTTTTATTCAAGAAAATTTTGTTGACTCATCATAAAAGAATGTCTTCATAAAACTACCACGTAGAAAACTGACTAAGTCATTTTTTTTATGGAACAAGAAAAAATTCTCCCAATTTCGTATATTACGAAGAGGATTTACAACGATCGTGTAAATCGTAATTGCAATACATTAAAAAGTACAAAATCTATGTATTCAAAATACATTTAAAGTATCAACTACATGTAACTCATACACGAATTCGATAATATTTGGGGGGTAGTGCGAAGTTTCTGGTTCCAACATTTGAATTGTTATTCTTCATTAAGAACAATTTTTCTTCTTCATTAAGAATAAATGCTCCTGAAAGAGAGGAGTAATATGCACTGCATATAAAAAAAAAACGACCACATCCGGTAACCGTGCATTTTCAAAGGAATAATAATCTGCGTCAAGCCGATGTAATTTGCCCTCGAAGAATATATACTTGAAACTATCGAGGAAAATGCCTAGAAGGCTATATGAAATCATTTTACAAACATATAATAATAATAATAATAATAAACCTAATTGACTTAAGCAAGCCATATAATGGAAAATAAGAGGACACATCGACATTTATACAGATAAACCTAATAATCACCAAATCTACCCATTAATCGGATTAAATCTAGGTAGATTTAGTATATTTCTTGAAGAACAACTTGGATTTCGTAGAGAATTTTCTTTTTCTTTTGAACAGAGAAGAGAGAAGAAAGCGGTTAATAACTGATGTGATTTCAATGTTGTTGTAATAAGATGATTCCTTCAAGACTTGTAAAGCAGATTTCATACTTAATTTTAAAGCTAAAAATATAGCAAACTCAAAATAAAAAGTGACGTGAAGATTTAAAAATAGACCAAGGCTTCGGATTCCACTATTCCTTCTAGTTGATTGGTTTACAATGATATTTCAAAAATTATTATTAAGTTATTTTCTCATTAATTTACTTTTAATCTATAAGGTGTTCAAATATTAAATTGTAATTCCTAAGCATGAATTATCGATGAAATAATTCTAAGCATAATACATCAAATTGATTCACCACTAATTAAGAAAACCATCTTTATCTTTATGCTGATCCTAGTGAATTAAATAAAATAAATAATTAAAGAAATTGTAAAAAGAAGTTACCAATCAAGCATTAGTGAATAGTTTCCTCCATTGCCTTGGTCATTGGGTATTTTAGCCGCTCATCATGCTGAAAACCCTCTCAAAAAATTTATTTATGCTCAAAAATGGTTTACAAATGATGGAAAGAGTGAAAATGGTGAAAATCGGGTTTGTAACAATTATATTTGTTACAAACCAACTGTAACAGAGAACGATACAAGGTATGTGTCATTGCCACTATAGCAACAACGACGGTTCTGCAGCGTCTAATGTTCTTATGTTCATCAATGCACTAGCAGAAAACGATTTTCCTGTGAGTGATTTTTCCAACTCTGTGATGCTCTAAACTTCTCCAATCACTTCATCACCCATCTCTGACCTCTAAACACTCTTTATATACCCAATAGCTTCTCCAAATCTCGCATTAAATGCAATTTATCTCGTCTTTACTCCTCTGCCAAATCACCGAGATTTATTTCTCTCAATAAATTTTTGCACACATCTCTAGGTTGTCAAAATCTCCCTAAATAATTACAATATCATCCATGGAACATTACTTCCTTAAACTGCACAAAACTTCCCCAAAATAACACTAACAAAGAGCAACACAGGAAAATACGGAACTATCTCTTCCATGTTTTAGCTCATCACGCCTCTGCAGCATCCAACCACCCTCCAAACACGTTGAAAACTCATCAAATATTGATTCCAGCGCACGCCAATCTCAGTAATTCTCCGAAAAATGGTAGAAGATCCCACGATTATCTCACTTCGTACACACTCATCTGTATTACTTCAACCCGGGTTATCTAGCCAATTTAGTCAAACCAAAGACCCAACCCAAGCTTGTTATGCCAAATCAAGTAATCACAAACATTTTCATACGTTGGGTCTCTTTAAAACATCTTCAAATCTCGAACCAAAATCTGCATGTGTGACTGCAAAATATTTCTGCCAAAAACAAAAAATTTAAACGGAGATGATGAAGGTGTCACTTAACCAGTTGCTTGGGTGCAAATATAAAGTGGGTGCCCCTTATCAATTTAGGTGCCCCTTATCCAAATTATGGGTCCGTTTAGCAAGTGTCCTCTTGAGGTAGAGTAATTTTTCGAGCCAAATTTTCAAAAAAAAAATAATATTTCCCAAAAATACCTACAAACACATAAAATACCATAATAAGTACAAAATCAAGCACCAACAATTCAGAAAATTGAGGATATCTTAGACACAAAAAAGTGTCAATCAACTAAGTCATATTTCACAATTTGTTGGGTTACTTAAAAAGAACGCAATCGTATTGTGTTCGGGGAAGAAAGAAAACAAGAAAAGAACTTCTTATTGTGATTAAGCTATTTTAATATTGCGGAGCACTGATTCAGATACTTTTTGTAATGTTCCAACATTTGATATTGTTTTCAGTTATAAAACTCTCGTTCCTCATTGACGATTATTACTTTTGTAGCTTCTTTAGATTTTTGATTTTAATATACTTAACCTTTTCTCTTAAAACAGAGACAAAGAAAGAATCAAAAGGAAACCGACCAAGTTTCTGTTGGAATTTCTCTGGAAATAAAAACGAAAATATTAGATGCATTGTGAAAAAATCCCCTGTAAGATGTGATGTGATGGAAGTTATTTTTTGTAATTTCGTGAATATTAATCCCAATGCTAGAATGACTGCCTAACAAACCTATGAATTTCTTTTGGTTTTTTTTTTTTTTTTTTTTTTTTTTGCTTGAATAATGGTAGTTATAGTGCATTTGTTGAGGAGAATAAAAAATCTAGTAATCCGATTACAAGGCAATCATACCAATTCTCCCCAAACGAACGCACTGTAAAATCTCATAATCCGGTTCTGTAAGAATTGGATTACCCCCAAAACTGAAATTTGGATTGCATTGCTGATTGAATGCAACAAAATCCAATTACAAGGAAACAACTGTAGAAGACTAATATGCCCTTTAAAGACTAATATATATGACTATAATTTAACACTCGATAAACATTCAATTCAATTTGTGATTTGATCAAATCGGTTGGGATTTAATAATCAATCGGATTTTATGAAACCTTCTCTTATCTTTAAAATATTAAAACTTAATTGAGGAGGTTAAAGATCAAATAACCTAAACCTTATTTTCAAACTTACTAAAGGATGTTAAAGTCATAATATAAAGTATATCCTCATATCTTGACTCTTTGGTAGAAAACTCGAAACAAATACTAAATTTCAAGCTAAGGGATGAATTCCCTGTAACTCGTTTATTGGAATCATATTACCCTGTAATTTATTTATCTATCTTCCTATTCTCACGAACGAACACGTTGTTATTATAGGATCACCAACCAAAAATAAAAGGAAAGGAAAGTCGCATCAGGTCGATGTGTCCAAACAACATTATCGAATGTAGTTTGAGTCAAAAGGTCTTCCATGGGTAAACCCTGTAAATAAAGGTCAAAATAAGACCGAATAGTAAATGCTACTAATCTCTCAAACTTTACCCAACTAACAAAATTCTTTTATTTTTCTTTCTCTTTCCAAAGACTTATTAGGTCTTAACGTGTTTGCCTTCTCTGATAATTGAAAACAAGGGAGTACTAAGTACACCTCAAACGTTTTCATTCGGGAACTTGTATGGACAAAAACTTAATACAATTCCAAGTAGACCAACTTAATGACCCTGAACAAAATTATATAAAGAGTTTATATCTCTTTCTCTCACAATCAGAATGTTAAAGACAAGGATTATGTAAACCTGATATAACCGTAAGAGTAGTTGGACGATTTTAAAGATCAATATCCAAGTTCAATCGAGTTGTATCCAAATAACCGGAATTCTTCCAAGTATGAGACTAGTTATCTATTACGTACAACTTGTGTTAATCTTATAGTAAAGATAAACAACATAATGCGGAAAATGAAAAACACAAGACACCAAAAGTTTTGTTAACGAGGAAACTGCAACTGCAAAAAACCTTGCACCTCGTCCGGATTTGAGCACCGAATTTTATTAAGCCGTTACTGACACAAAACTTCAAACTAGAATGTAGTTGAGACCGAATCCACCCTTTAAGCTGTTCAGTTATAATAACACTCCTTACTTCTCCTGAACCTCGCAAGGTTCTACGCAATTTATTCCCTTAACTGACGGTATTTACATCATAAAAGTTACTTTCAACCTAAGTGAAGACTTTTGATACTAATACGCCTCTAACAAATAAGCCTATTTGAATTTTATTTAGATCGTGAGATCAAGGTAGGGAAATCGGTTTGCAGTAGAAAAGCTAGTAAACCTCATAAATCTCGTACTAATGACTACCGAAGAGCATCCTAGATTATTAACCACCCCACAAGAACAATATTAGACGAGTTTACTTAAGAATCACTATCAGTATCTATCTTGTGGAATCACAAAGTCTGAGACGAGAAAACTTTGTGATTTATATCTATCTCGTGAAAGTGATTACTGAAAAACCAGGTGATAGACGCATTTATGTGTGTATTTTGATTTCAATTTTATATATTGTTAGTACCCATTTTTGTACTTATTTTGGTATTTTATGTCTTTGCAGGTATTCTTGGAAAAATAAACATGTGCGGAGAAATTGGCTCGAAGAGTGGTATTTGGACCCCTAGGAGAAACTTACTAAATGCACCCAAGAGGAGTTTCTAAAGGCACACGTAGGACACCTGCTATTCACACCCCGATTTTGGATATGAGGTACCCAGTTGATAAGGGGTAACCACATTCTATAAGCACCCCATGACTGTATAAGGGGCACCATCATCTTCCTTGTTTTGAAAAAAAAATTGGGCGGGAAAATAAATCCCTTCACCTGCGAATTTTATGGGATAGATTTGGTAGATGGTTTTGCTGGATTTTCTCGGCAGTTTGATTGGGTATGGTGTGTCATGACTAGATAGGGTAGGTAACTACTTTGTTTACGTAAGAAAGGGAGTTTCCATCTATATCTCATCGAAATAGGGAAGTGAGATGATGTCGTGGATCTGTTGGAAATTACGTGGAGTAAATAATTAGATTTTGTGTTAGATTTTGTTCTGTCTAATTCAGGAAAGGTTGGGCAGATGGAGTATGTGTTTGGAGAAGAAAGATAAGGTTCGTATATCCTAATTGGTAGTTATCTCAAAATTGGGATATTCACGGACTTTTGCTAGATTCTAAAAAGGGAAGTTATCGTACAAATGGGAGAGAATATCTCCCTTGAGATTCCACTCTATCAAATACAAAGAATTTTGGGAAGTTTTATCAACCCAGAGATGCGTACAGAAAACTTGGAGAGGATTATTCGAAACTTGGCAGAGAAGAAAAGAAAGAAAAGATTTTCTCGGGATTTTAGGGTCTTGTGGTATATATAAGAGCTTGGGTGAGTCTCACGGAGGGTTGTCGAGAGTTGGGGGTCGATATGGAGGCTTAGGGAGGATGCAAAGGCGAAGAAATCAGGGTTACAGGAAAGTACCCTAATGATGCTGAAGAATAAGAAGACGAAAAACATTGACGCACACTGACAGTCTCAGATTCTGCTGTAACACCAAACTATCATTATTTCTACAATCTTATTCCTTTGTAACGTGACTTCTATAACGACCACTAAGTGTTGCAAATTCGTTGTATTATTATTTCTTTTCAATAAAAACACCTTTAGAGTCATGTTTATATCTTTTGAGTGTGTTTCGGGCATAATAAGCTAAACCCCAACATTAGGACAATGGAGGAAGCCATATTCCACACTTGAATGGTAACTATATTTGATTCTTTTGACTTTTTGCATTATGTTTAGTCGATTTATGATTTTCATTAATTAGTTGTGATTTCGTTTGATGGTATATGCTTAGACGTAAAAGATTTTGATATACCATGCTTGTGATTTACATCTAATATTTTAGAAATCAACCTTTGGCAAAGAAATCGAGTCCATAAAAGAGCTATCATTGTTAAGAATTATTATATGAACCAACATGATTATGAAGTTTGGTGGAATCCTGAGTCCCAATAATCTCTCGGTATTGTGACAATTTTGTGTATATATTTCAATATTAAATCTGAAATCAAATCTTTACAAGTTTTTGAACGAACTTTATTTACCACTATCTACAAATCACATCAATTTTTGGCGGCGCCGACGCGGAGTTGTATTTAGATTTTAGATTTTTTTTGTTCTCTTTAACGCCTTTGGTATTTTTCGATTCTTTTCAGATTTTTAGCCAAGGTACAAGGAAAGAAAAAGAGTTATAAAAGGAAAGCAAAGCCGAATAAGGAAAGAAAAGAGGAATCCAAAAGGAGTGAAGAAGATTTTATTTTTAGAAAACTGTATTAGGGTTTTTTGTAATTTTTTCTTTTTAGTTTTGGACTTTTTGGACTTTATTTTTGGGACATTTTTTTGGGACTTTATTATTTTTAAACCCTACATAAGGGTAGTATTGAATAAAAACTCATGCATGGAAGGACGACAGTTACGATACTATCTCGTCCCTTCAAGTTCGTACACTGACATATATAGGAGTCGGTGGCCTGAGTCGAATACAACCTTTTCGTCGCTGATAGGTGTCTAAAACACCTAATTTTATATGTAGTATTTATGATTTATTTGCTATCCTTGTGAATTGCATCTCTTATGTTTAGTTTTGAGTTATTAGGTGCAATGGAATCCCTGGGAGTGAAAGAAGGAGAAAACGTTCATTTGGAGCGAGGATGACAATAAAGATCAATTCTCAGGCGATAATCGGAGCAGGCTAATGTTTCGCAATGAGTGAAGGATGAACTGTCGGTTTTATGAGACTGACAGGCTAAACAGTACATGGATAGCCCTTATCAGAGTTTTGGGTTCCTGTGGTACTTCTTATCATTACCACACCCTAGAATTCAGAAGAGAAATCATTTCTCAATCATTCAGTCCCTAATTTAGAGAAAACCCATGGTGGCTGCTGAAGAGAAAATTAGAGAGAATGAAATTCATAGAAAATAGAGAGATTCAGAGAGGAATGAAGGTGTTGTTAATGAAAAAAATCAAGAGAATGATTCAATAAGATGATAAAGAGAAGGTTACAGTGGCGAATTAGGGTTCATTCGAGGAGATTGATGTTGTCTGATCGTTGAATCTACATGGAAGAAGAATTGGAAACCTGGGTTTGCGATGGGTTAAACTCAAATTCGAGTTTGGGACGATTATGGCAGTGAACTGATGGGAAATCAAAGGGGTTTCTGATTGAATATTAGAAAGCTAGGGTTTGTTGATGGTGGGTTTTAGTTCAGGGATAAAGTTGTAAAACCAATTTTTGTGCCGCCATCCTGCAAAGGATAAGGCTATTTGATAAGTGATAAATACTTCTCTGATTTATTAATTCACCTAGAATGGAGCATGTAGCAACAATCCCCAAGTATTCTGTGAATTTTAGCATTATTAATTAATGCATAAATCGCTTCGTATTTCCTGAGTTGTTCTCAGCAGAACTCTCATTATTAGTGCGGCATGATGACTGATTGTTACTCTCAGCAAAGTAACATGAATATCCAAGTATCAATAGTGAGGCATGCACGAAATACCCGTACATGCTACACCATTCTCTGACAAAGAGAATCATATCTCGGTGTGTTATACTAGCCCGATCGAGCATATTTGAATCTGGACTGTCCATATCAGTCTCAGGAATAATCACGATCACGCAAGAGAGAATTGGAGAGAAGCAAATTCAGAGAAAATGGAGAGATTCAGAGAGGAATGAAGGTGTTGTTAATGGTGAAATCAAGAGAATGATTCAATAAGATGATAAATAGAAGGTTACAGTGGCGAATTAGGGTTCAGTCGAGGAGATTGATGTTGTCTGATCATTGGATCTACATGGAAGAAGAATTGAAAACCTGGGTTTGCGATGGGTTAAACTCAAATTCGAGTTTGGGACGATTATGGCAGTGAACTGATGGGAAATCAAAGGGGTTTCTGATTGAATACTAGAAATCTAGGGTTGAATGAGGTTTTCATGGGTACTGTGTAGCTCAAACTGCAGTGGATTATGTTGTGGATTATTTGTTGTTGCATCTGGAAGTGGTGATAGATTATAGTGTCAAGATAGTTTTCAACTGTAGTAAATGGAGCAGAAATTATGGAGCTATTGAGTTACAGAGAGGATGAGATGAAATTTAGAAGAAGGCAGTGATGATATATAGAAGGGTTAGATCTCATTCTTTAGTTGAGGAATTGCAAGTTGACTGGGATTGGAGCTAGTGTTATTGGGAGTTGGAACTGTTGACTGTGATAGTGATAAAGAAATGCAACTAGAGTTGAAGCAATTTAAGGTGAACATGGAAAATAAATGAGAAGCTATCAGTGGTAGTCAGGTAATGCTTTGCAGTGTGGAAGATGGTTGTGTTTCAGAAGTAGAGTTGAGCTGGACTGAAATGACAAAGATTCTGGTGGAGTTTAATTCATAAGAAGTAATGGATGTGTATGAAACTGAGTTACACTGACGGATGGATTGTGTGAATGAATATGATGTGCATGGAAGTTGTACTGGTTTTGGTTTTTCTACTGGAGTTGGTGGAATGGGTCAGTGTGGCTAAAATTATTTGAATATGTGAATGGTTATGCAGATGCTGATACTACGAGAATCAAATGATTGACGAATCATTGAAGTTCTGGTGCTGGTGCATGAAGATGAAGTTAAATTGAGCCAATCTTCGTTTCCAGGGAAATGAGATTATCTCGTTAAGGATGAACCTGTTACTGTTGTCGCTAAAATGTGAAGGAACTCGGGATGGAAGCTGTAAGGTATTTAGTTATGGAGATTGTAGGAAACTAAAGGATAAGCAAGGTGTTGGTGTTGGTTGTGCGCAAGAAAGAGCAGGCGCTGGTGTTAAATGGAGGAGATGGCAGTTCAGGTCAGGTGGTGTTGTAGTGGTGGTTGAACTGATATGGCAGGGTAGACTTAGAAGCTGATGGTGGTGTTGTAAACAGCTGAGAAGAATTAACAGTGGGTTTGCGTTTGTCAAAGAGTGGTTTGAGTTGCAGAAAAGAAGATGTACGTGGAGCTGATTACTGGTGGTAGTATGAAGAGATGGAGTTGCTAATGGTCGTGACAATATCGCATAAGAGGTGATGTTGTTGACAGTGTGATACGCTGGTGCTGCGAGAGATAAGGTATGATTCCAGGGAATGTGTGAATTTATGTTTGCAACTACATATGGTGCAGATGAACTATTGGAGGTAATTGTTGTGGTTGCTTCTAAGGGATTGATTGCAACTGGCAAGGTTTGTTTTGAAGCTACAGAAAGTGCTGGTGGTGATTGAATTGTCTTAATTGACTGAATAAATGATGATAAATGAATGTTAGGAACCAAGCTATGCAGGGAGCAAATAAATGGCTTGAAATTATGCCCGGGAAACGACCAAAAACATGGGAGACTCTGCCTGAATTTTATCCCGGCGAGTTAACTCAGTTGAATCACCGATCCAGAAGTTTACTCAAATGGACTTGGGCTCGACTTTGTAGCAGAAGCAATAGTTAGCCTATTCGGTTGGATATGGCTCAGGTTTAGAAATCAGAAAAGGGAAGAAAGTATAAAAGGGAGATTTGCATCTCTCGACAAGGGGATATCTATTTTCTACTTTTATTGTAGGGTTTAGAAACATGATAGGTTTTCTTTTCCTTCTCGTTATGAACTTCATTATTATGTTGACGTAAAAAAAATTGGTTAAGGAATAAGTTGGAATTCCAAACATTATTTTTATGCAATGAATTAGTTTTGTCTCCATGCTTTATCGTTTATGATTCACCATTGATATCGTTACATGAGTTGAATGTTGTTTAGTCGAGTCGTGAATCGATTGAGTTTACTTACATCTCTATTGCTAGATTAGAGTTTATTATACGCAAAAGTGATAAATTTCTGATTGCAAGTAGCATAATTGTGAATATTGCTTGTAGTGATACATTCTAGTAGTCACAAGTGAATCATAACTTTTGTTAAATCGGATTAATGCTTTTACACGTTCGATTGCTTTGATTGGCCTGATTTCATAGAACTTAATGCATCTAGGGAATTAAACTTGATTAGTGCTTTTATACGTTAGGTTGTTCTCTTAGATAGAACTCATACTCGCATCTTTTAATGTGTTTGTTGATGACAAGAGGAAATTAGCGGGATATTCTTGCAATCAAGGTATCCTAGGGATTTTGATTAAGTTGAGATTAAAAATCAATTTTAGTTATTGTTAAAAAGCATGCTTGTGAATGAAGATGAATCCTTGACCAATATCTCTTCTACTTGATTTGATTTGTTTACTTTTCTTTGCTTGCTTTTATTTTAGTTTATTTTATAAAAATCAGAAAACCCCCCAATTGTTATTATAGGAAACCGAAACTACTTGACAACCTTAGTCATTTCTGTGGGAACGATCCTTTCTTGCCCTTGCTATATTATATATTTTGAGTAGTGAGAAAGTAATTTATTTTTGACGCATACGATATTGATCAAACTTTAGCGCCGTTGTTCACTTGTTTTTGGTTTGTTTTTTTTTTTTGTTTTTTTTCCTGGTTTTTAACCTTGTTTTTAGAATCGTGTTTCAGGTACTTATTTCTCATGGATGGAGCATATTGGAACAATGGATACGGTTTCCAACAACCTCAACAACATAACAACTTCCAACTATTCCATGGGTATAATCAAAATCAATTTATTGGCTATGATCAATATCCTACGGAATATTGTGGTCCTCATATGTATCAACAACCTTATAGAGGGTATGTGTGTGATCAACCACAAGGATTGGAGGATTCTTATGCTCGTGAACAACAAGTCTCTAACTTATTGGACAAATTTTCCAACTTTGTACAACAAGAGTTTTAAAAAGCTAAAGAGACTACAGAAGAGCAACTCCAAGAACTTCGTGAAGGTATTGCTAACTTACAAAGAGATATTGATCAATGAAAAGAAGAAAGGTATGGAGAAGAACTTTGTTTTCAAAGAAATAACTATTCTAATGTGCCTGTGGTTTGTAATGAATATTTGATTGATGCTAATGTTGAAAAAGGCCAACCTGGGTTTTTCGTTGATAATTGTGTAGTTAACTCCACTCTTAATCTCAATAATGATCATTAACCTATTCAAAATGATGAGTTTGAGACTAGCAACATTAAATTCAGTGACGAACAACTTTATGTTAACTATGAAAGTGAAGATGATTATGAAGATATACATCGGTGGAAGCAATTCATGGTGACATTTCTTAAAAGTGTACAATGGAATATTTCTGGGATCAAGATGAAGACGAAGAGGAATATGATGATGCTAGTGTACCTTACTCAAGCATTGATCTTAGAAATGATCAAGAGCCTATTCAATGGGTGGACCTTGAGGATGATGCATTTTTGAGTGTTCTAAAAAAGTTCCTTATAGTGAAATTTGGATCCACAGTGGAGTATGTGCCTTATAACAAAAAGAAGTGTGTTGAGAATGAATCCGATGTGACCAATATTGTGGAAGACCCAATTGGTCTTGCAAATGATTGTAATTAAGATGTTGATGTTGAGATTTTGGTTAAGGCAGAAAACGACGAAGAATGCTTGCAAGGTTTGATATAGGACCATGATATGCAAGAGGTGAATAATTCACTTGAATTTTTCAAGGATGAAGAGGATTCCGTGCTACAAGAGATAGTGCAAGGTTTGTCTAACCCTTTGCATATTGTTTCTTCTCCTTTACCTCTTATTAGTTTGAATGTATGTGCTTCGAGAACATTGCTAAATGACTTTGTTTCTCGATATCCTCCATTAGAGACACTTGATTCTCATACTATGCAGGTTTTGGAACAAGAAACCATAAACGTTCCCGAATTTTATGTTCTTTATACACTTCCAAGTGTAGACAAGAATAAGTGTGGGAGAAATTTGTATCGGTTAATAGCTTCATTTCAGTTTTATCGTACTAATATTTATGTGAAGCTAGTGTTTGCAAAACATGCTACATGGAAGGATCCCCAACTTTTCAGATTGATGGTAAATGGGGAGTGAATCTTGCGAGAAGATAGTCGGGCTAACGACTTTAAACCAAACGCTGCATGGGAGGCAACCCCATTGGTTTTGTATCTCTATCTTTTATTTTCTGTTCTTGTCTTGTTTTTAGCTTTTTTGTGTCTTGTATTTATTTTTTCTGATTTCTTGTCACATTTCATGTTGGATTTCCCACCTTAACTCTACTTGGATGATTTAATTTACATTGAGGACAATGTAAAGTTTAAGTGTGGGGGAGTGGTTAAGCTTGCATTGTAATTTTTTCATGATTTTTCAACTTTTTTGTAAATTAGTGCATGAATAACTCCAACTTATAGTTAGATTAGAGTCACATAGTATACATGTCACTAAGGATACATCGAAATTCTCACAAGAGTGACTGAACTTAGAGATTCCATAGAACGTGATCGGGTTTCTTGATTGTATGAGAGTTAAAGTTGGATTTAACCATGCCAGTGGCAAATGAGGTGCAGACTGAATTTGGTATTAGAGTTGTGATCCCCTATAGTGGAGACTACCTATTTTTACATCGTGAGAGGCATCGACCTTCAATTCTTTGTAGGTGTCTAAATATGTGCTTTTAGAATGTGTGTGTGTGTCACCGTACGTAAATTCCGGGTAGAATGGTGAGCTACCCAATCTCCCACCAATAGAAGCACTACTTTGATCTCTTGAGTGCTATTTTATCAATCATGATGGTGACATCGAATTTCTAACTTACATACCACTTGTATTCTTGTTCGCAGTTAGCACCATCCAATTTATCTCTCTCTACACCAACAGGTCCATAGAAACACCATCATCATCAACAAGAGGAGCATCACAAATTCGAAGGAAAGTTGAAGATGTTCAAGGTTTACAAGCAACGGTACAAAAATGAGCAGATTTTAGATTCAAGTAAAGCAACAAAACAAGAAGTTTATGATATCGAGACATACAAGTTATGAAGAATCAAGCGGTAAAGTACTTACACCATGGCCTTTGTACTTTTAGTTTTATTTTATCTTATTTGTATTTTATATTCTCTTGTCAAAAAATAAAAAATAAAATAAAATTGGAACACGTCATCATTATGCTAGGTCCTTTTTCAAAAAAATGAAAATGAAAATGAAAAAGAAAAAAGAAAAAAGGGACAAGAGAACATTTTGTTTTATTTTGTTTTTCGTTTTGTATTTATTTTATTTTTCTTATCTCTCTCTTAAAAAAAAGGAAAAAATTCATTGTATTTTTATTTATTTTTTGGATAACTGAGAAAATTTATTATTAAGAACTGGCTGGCTCAATGAGCCTAGTTAACATCAACTTAACATGACTAGCATTCTGACTATACTCCTCCACAAATAGCTTGTTCTTTCTAACAGTTTTGGAGATGGAGTCAGCCATGTGATTAAAATTCCTACTAACATAAATAATTCTAGAAAACTGAAAAGAGTTTAGCAATAATTTGATATCTCTTATGACCTTCCTATTAACCCAGCTAACAAGAAAGGTGTTATTATCGATAGAGTTGACAACTGCTTCTGCATCTGCATTCAACTGGATTTTGTTCAGATCCATTGCTTTAGCCCATCGCAAACGCTCCAGAATTGCTCTGCATTCACCCATTTCTACATCATTCACTCCAGTTGCATAAGATCCTTTGTACCGTGTGCATTCTCCTGCAAGATTATAAAAAACCATGCCAGTCCCACATTCATTAGTGTCATGGTTAAAAGAAGCATCAACTGAGAACTTAAAAACATCAATTGAATCTATGTGCTTATTACTGTCATCATTAGTAGACCCTGAATCATGAATAATTGTGTCAGTCATAGAAAGTTCAGTTATGCTATCAACTATGCTACCTTGCACAGTATTATTGAAACTAGCTAACTGATATTGAATTCTAGATATTGTAAGCATAGGGTTTAGTTTTTTTTCTTGAAAAATGCAATCGCATCTTTCCTTCCAGATTATCCAGCTGCCAACCATAAGTAAAGATATCCAATTATTTAAATCTTCCACACCAGCATTCTGGACATTTAAAAACCAAGATATGATCCACTCCTTGACTAACTGACAGTTAATAAGAATTTGGTCAATATCAATATGAAGAGACCTCCAGACCACCTTAGCATGATTGCATCTAATAAGAAGATGAAAAAGGGTTTCATCTTCATTTTTGCAGATTTCACAGTGAGTCTCTATGTCAGACATAGCCTGGGAAAGTCTCATCCTTGTAGGAACAATACCCTTTAAGCACTTCCATGTAAAAAGCTTGACACGATGAGGAAGCTTCATTTTCCATAGTGCTTTCCAAACTGATTTTGGAACATTACTTAAATTCATTGTATTATATTTTGGTTTTTTTAGTTCGTTTTTAGTTTTGTATTCTTTCAATAAAGCCAACGGAAAGAAGGAATATTCATAATGAAGTTTCAAGCAACCAGGAATTAGAGGAAAGAATCATATTTTCAAGATTCTACGAAGTTCAAGAGTTATGATCAATAGTTGAATACCGGAGATGAAGATGAAGACAAAAATTGAAGACCAAAGACGTTTCTATGGATGTTGTGAGAGTGGTGTTAACTGCACGTCGAACGGATAACGAGGTAAGTAAGCATATTCTCACCTTCGTTAAGTGTTTAATTTCCTTTCTAAGAGATCGTCAGAAAAAATGGGTTTTCAAAACAATAAAAGATGTGGGTTTTTAAAATATTTCAGGATTTTTTACCTTCCTACCATTCAAACATGTCGAAGGATTCTCTCTTCATTCCTACCTGGACACATGTGTGACCCATAAAAAAGTTATTTATTATTGAGAGGAACGTCATAAAACCCTTTCTGGTGAGGCAGAGTCAAGACTTCCAATCACTCTCGAACCGGGATTCTTTCGATAAGGGATGGTTATTTCTCTCTCAACTTTTAAGGATGAGATTGTGGGTTTTGCTATCATTTTGGAGAACTAGAAAGTTTGAAAAGTAGTTTTTGTGGGTATATCTCTAGTAAACCCTTACGAGACTATAACTCGTCCACTAGGGACACCTAGGGATTCAAAGGCTTGTTATACGTGCTAAGTGTGATCGTTTCCTCAACGACAATGAGTTGTATGTATCTTATAGAATAAGTTTTGTTTGATTTGCTCGAGGACTAGCAAAGTCTAAGTGTGGGGGAATTTGATAGGTGTCTAAAACACCTAATTTTATATCTAGTATTTATGCTTTCTTTGTTATTATCCTTGTGAATTGCATCTCTTATGTTTAGTTTTGAGTTATTAGGTGCAATGGAGTCCCTGGGAGTGAAAGAAGGAGAAAACGTTCATTTGGAGCGAGGATGACAATAAAGATCAACTCCCAGGCGATTATCGGAGCAGGCTAATGTTGCGCAATGAGTGAAGGATGAACTGTCGGTTTTATGAGACTGACAGGCTAAACAATACATGGATAGCCCTTATCAGAGTTCTGGGTGCCTGTGGTACTTCTTATCATTACCACACCCTAGAATTCAGAAGAGAAATCATTTCTCAATCATTCAGTCCCTAATTCATAGAAAACCCATGGTGGCTGCTGAAGAGAAAATTAGAGAGAATTAAATTCATAGAAAATAGAGAGATTCAAAGAGGAATGAAGGTGTTGTTAATGAAAAAATCAAGAGAATGATTCAATAAGATGATAAGGAGAAGGTTACAGTGGAGAATTAGGGTTCATTCGAGGAGATTCATGTTGTCTGATCGTTGAATCTACATGGAAGAAGAATTGGAAACCTAGGTTTGCGATGGGTTAAACTCAAATTCGAGTTTGGGACGATTATGGCAGTGAACTGATGGGAAATCAAAGGGGTTTCTGATTGAAGATTAGAAATCTAGGGTTTGTTGATGGTGGGTTTTAGTTCAGGGCTAAAGTTGTAAAACCAATTTTTGTGCCGCCATCCTGCAAAGGATAAGGCTATTTGATAAGTGATAAATACTTCTCTGATTTATTAATTCACCTAGAATGGAGCATGTAGCAACAATCCCCAAGTATTCTGTGAATTTTAGCATTATTAATTAATGCATAAATCGCTTCGTATTTCCTGAGTTGTTCTCAGCAGAACTCTTATTATTAGTGCGGCATGATGACTGATTGTTACTCTCAGCAGAGTAACATGAATATCCAAGTATCAATAGTGAGGCATGCACGAAATACCCGTACATGCTACACCATTCTCTGACAAAGAGAATCATATCTCGGTGTGTTATACTAGCCCGATCGAGCATATTTGAATCTGGACTGTCCATATCAGTCTCAGGAATAATCACGATCACGCAAGTTGGCCGCATGAATTAAACAGTCTAGACAAACCCTAGCATGCAACCACTACAATGACCACTAGCGGGCCCGTTTATGCCATGGTGGTCGAACACATACCTTGCCCCAAATAGCCGCCAAACACCAACCCTGAAAAGGGATGGTCGAGCATGCATGGAGCGGCTAGCATGCATAAGACTGTCGAAAAACAGTCTCAAAGAGGTCATAAACGTCCAACTTCGCAGGCATGGTTGGACGGTTTAGATCGCCCCTCGATCAAGTGGTGAAGTGTTGGTACACCCATTGGCGGGCCCACTTTCCACCTGCTTGATCGGTTCTCCCACAACCAAGACGTGGAGCAACAAACGGTTGCCCAAAAAAGACTGGCGTGATGCTTTAGGAAGCCATGGAAGTCCAAACTGATCACAACTAGCCAACTTCGCAGGCATGGTTGGATGGCTTAGATCGCGCCTAGGACCGTGGAGCAAGCATGGTTGGAATACATGGACGTTTAGTGATGATGGGAGAAGTGGGCAAGACTGATTGTGTGACACTAACACACAACTCCACTACTCCACTACTCCATCACTCCACTTCCTCCACTTCCCACGAGATACGTGAATAAGGATCAAATGACTTATATAAATAGGTTCTCCTCCCTATTTCTAAGACAGGATAGACATAAACCAAGGGTTGATACAACGTATTCAAACACCCAGAGCTGATTGCTTACATTATTTGCAAGTTAGTTCGAAATTCTGATACAAGTCATAAACAGCCTACACCTTCACAATCTCAACACCTTTTTCGCTTCCCTCCCTAAGATCAACCCCGTATCCTTCACTTTGTGACCGAAATAAGTCTGGAATGGTCATTTCTTGGTTTAGGCCAGAATTATATAGATTGATCTCTAGGATCGAAATCACTCATGTGCAGTGCATTTGTTTAGTGTTTAGATTCATTTCTCATCCACACACCCAAAATTACCAAGACTAGCAGAAATAGTTTTTACCCATAAACAGGGTTGAATGAGGTTTTCATGGGTACTGTATAGCTCAAACTGCAGTGGATTATGTTGTGTATTGTTTGTTGTTGCATCTGGAAGTGGTGATAGATTATAGTGTCAAGACAGGTTGCAACTGCAGTGAATGGAGCAGAGATTATGAAGCTATTGAGTTACACGGAGGATAAGATGAAATTCAGAAGAAGGTAGTGATGCTATATAGAAGGGTTAGAGCTCATTCTTTAGTTGAGGCATTGCAGGTTGACTGGGATTGGAGCTAGTGCAGTTAGGAGTTGGAACTGTTGACTGTGATAGTGATAAAGAAGTGCAACTAGGGTTAGAGCAATTTAAGGTGAACATGGAAAATAAATGAGAAGCTATCAGTGGTAGTCAGGTAATGCTTTGCAATGTGGAAGATGGTTGTGTTATAGAAGTAGAGTTGAGCTGGACTGAAATGGCAAAGATTCTGGTGGAGTTGAATTCAGATGAAGTAATGGATTTGTATGAAACTGAGTTGCACTAACGGATGGATTGTGTGAATGAATATGATGTGCAGGGAAGCTGTACTGGTTTTGGTATTGCTACTGGAGTTGGTGGAATGGGTCGGTGTGGCTAGAAGTATTTGAATCTTTGAATAGTTATGCAGATAGCAGGACAAGATGGTGCTGATACTGCGAGAATCATATGATTGATGGATAATTGAAGTTCTGGTACTAGTACATGAAGCTGAAGTTAAGGATGAACCTGTTACTGTTGTCGCTCAGATGTGGAGGAGCTCGGATGGAAGCTGTAAGGAATTTAGTTATGGAGATTATAGGAAACTGCAGGAGAAACAAGGTGTTGGTGTTAGTTGTGCGCAAGCAAGATAAGGTGTTGGTGTTGAATGGAGGAGCTGGCAGTTCAGGTCAGGTGGTATTATAGTGGTGGTTGAACTGAGATGGTAGGGTAGACTTAGAAGATGATGGTGGTGCTATAAACGGCTTAGAAGAATTAACAGTGGATTTGCGTTTGTCAAGGAGTGGTTTGAGTTACGGAAACAGAGATGTACGTGGAGCTGATTACTGGTGGTAGTATAAAGAGATGGAGCTGCTAATGGTCGTGACAATATCGCATAAGAGGTGATGTTGTTGACAGTGTGATACGCTGGTGCTGCGAGGGCTAAGGTATGATTCCAGGGAATGTATGAATTGATGTTTGCAACTACATATGGTGCAGATGAACTATTGGAGGTAATTGTTATGATTGTTGCCAAGGGATTGATTGCAACTGGCAAGGTTTTTTTTGAAGCTACAGAAAGTGCAGGTGGTGATTGAATTGTCTTAACTGCGACTGAATAAATGATAATAAATGAATGTTAGGAACCAAGCTGTGCAGGGAGCAAAGAAATGGCCTGAAATTATGCCCGGGAACAGCTAAAAACAGGGATGTCTCTGCCTGAATTTCATCCATGCGAGGTAACTCAGTTGAATCACTAATCCAAAAGTTTACTCATATGGACTTGGGCTCTCATATGTGGGCTTGACTTTGTAGCAGAAGCAACAGTTGACATATGGACTTGGGCTCTCATATGTCTCTGCCTATGCGGTTGGATATGGCTCAGGTTTAGAAATCAGAAAAGGGAAAGCATAAAAGGGAGATTTGCATCTCTCGACAGGGGATCTCTATCTTCTACTTTTATTTTAGGGTTTAGAAACATGATAGGTTTTCTCTTCCTTCTTGTTATGAACTCCATTATTATGTTGACGTAATTTTCTTTTGGTTAAGGAATACGTTGGAATTCCAAACATGATTTTTATGCAATGAATTAGTTTTGTCTCCATGCTTTATCGTTTATGATTCACCATTGATATCGTTACATGAGTTGAATGCTTGTTTAGTCGAGTCGCGAATCGATTGAGTTTAATTTCATCTCTATTGCTAGATTAGAGTTTATTATATGCAAAAGTGATAAATTTCTGATTGCAATTAGCATAATTGTGAATATTGCTTGTAGTGGTACATCCTAGTAGTCACAAGTGAATCATAACCTTTGTTTAATCAGATTAGTGCTTTTACACGTTCGATTGCTTTGATTGGCCTGATTTCATCTAGGGAATTAAACTTGATTAGTGCTTTTATAGTTAGGTTGTTCTCTTAGATAGAATTCATACTCGCATTTTTTAATGTGTTTGTTGATGACAAGAGGAAATTAGCGGGATATTCTTGCGATCAAGGTATCCTAGGGCTTTTGATTAAGTTGAGATTAAAAATTAATTTTAGTTATTGTTAAAAATCATGTTTGTGAATGAAGATGTATCCTTGACCAATATCTCTTCTACTTGATTTGATTTGTTTACTTTTCTTTACTTGCTTTTATTTTAGTTTATTTTATAAAAAATTAGAAAACCTCCCAATTATTATTATATAAAACCGAAACAACTTGGAAACCTTAGTCCTCTCTGTGGGAACGATCCTTTCTTGCCCTTGCTATATTATATATTTTGAGTAGTGAGAAAGTAATTTATTTTTGACGCGTACGACAGCGATCAGTCGCCCGTCTGGTACAGGAGGTAAAACTCTATCCACCCACGAATCCCCTGTCAGTGGGTTTTCTTTTGTGTTGAGGCTTTGAAAATAAAAAAATACACGTGCACACACCAATTTCACCCTCGTCAGATCACCGAGTTTAGGAAAACTCGTGGATTAGTAAGCTGAACCCGTGCCTTGGGCCTTATGGGAGTTACCGGATGAAAGTACACAAACCTCAGCCCCGTAACTTTGGGTATATTTTGTTGTGGTAACCTAAGCTTATCTAAATTAGTGAGCCCATCATTTACATGTGCACAAATTTTTGCTAAATTCTTGTGTATGCTTGAACGTAAAAGAGACGCTCTAGGTTGATTTATTAGTACCAAGAATCTTGATTACCTTAATTTAGAAAGTTCGATTTTCGGAGAGTCCCAGTTTTGAACGTTCGCCTTTTACTAAGGAGAGAACCCTTAAGACCCCGATAGCGCCAGAAATGGCAACTTTGAAAGCTTTGTTGAATCCGACTAGGACTACTCGTCCCTCGTGTATGAGGTTAGCTGAAACGAAATCAAATTATGAACTTAGACCTGGGACCCTACATATGCTCCCAATCTTTTTAGGGAAGGAAAATAAAAACCCTTATTTCCATGTTAGGGATTTTGAGGAAATTTGTAGTACCCTAAAAATTAGAAACCTTTATGATGATGCTTTGAAACTTAGGTTATTCCCTTTTTCCCTGAAAGATAAAGCCAAATCGTGGTTATATAATTTGTTTTCGGGGTCAATCGAAACATATGAACAACTTACATCTGCCTTTTTGAACAAGTTTTTCCCTAGGCACAAAACATCGTTTATTAGGACGCAAATCTGCACGTTTTCTCAACATGAGGGAGAATCTTTGTACAGGTATTTGGAAAGGTTCAATAATCTATTAGCCTAATGTCCTCATCATGGTCTAGAAAAGGTTTGTCTAGTTCAGATCCTTTATGAGGGTTTAGATTATTCCACAACAACTATGGTAGAATCTCTGTGTACAGGTGGGTTTGAAAACCAAACAGTTGATGCGGCGATGACATTTTTGAATGACATCGTCGAAAAGACCCAACAATGGGAAAATAGTAGGGAACCCCAAAAAACAATTCTTCTAGGAAGAGGAAATGTTAATAGGGTATAAGGAGGCTTTGAATCAGATGCCAAAATTTCTGCTATAGCAAAAAGGTTAAAAGCTTTAGAAGTGGGTCACACTAGTGGTAGAGTGGAGCCTTTTTGGGAAGGCCAGAATAATGAAGAGCAAGTTAATGCCCTTTACAATAACACTAGATTCGATAACTCTCAGAAGTTCGACCCATATTCAGAAACTTATAACCCTGGCTGGAGAAACCATCTGAACCTTTCATGGTCTAAGAGCCAGAGTCAAGGTCAGTTTAGTAATTCTAATGCTCCCCGGGTTTTGGATATAATAAGAATCCTTCAGTACCAGATCAATTTCGGAATCAGTCAGATAATAAAATCTTAAGTTTAGAGGAGTCTCTTACCTTGTTAACTCAGCAAACTGCAAAATTTCAATTATCAGTAGAACAAAGTCTACAAGCTAGTAACATGATAGGACAAGAAAAAAATCATGCTATTTCCAAGTTAAAAACACAGGTGTTTATGGGTGAAAACTATTTCTGCCAGTTTTGGTAATTTGGGGTGTGTGGATGAGAAATGAATCTAAACCCTAAACAAATGCACTGCGCGGTGAGTTCTTGTAGATTCGAGAAATCAATCTGTGCAAATCCGGCCTAAACCAAGAAATGGTCGTTCCTGACTTGTTTCGGTCACAAAGTGAAGGAAATGAGGTTGATCTTAGGGAGGGAAGCGAAGAAGGTGTTGAGATTGTAAAGGTGTTGGTTATGTATGACTTGTATCAGAAAGCTTAACTGGCTTGCAGGATGTAAGTTATCAGTTCCTGTGTTTGAATACGATTGTATCAACACTTGCCTCTGTTGTCTTGTCTTGTTTTAAAACTAGGATGGAGAACCTATTTATACAAGTCTTTTAGCCTAACCCTCGTATCTCGTGGTAAGTGGAGAAAGTGGAGTGATGGAGTAGTGGAGTAATGTGTTAGTGTCACTCGACCAGTCTTGCCCACTTCTCCCATCATCACTAACTATCCATGACTTCCTAACACGTTCTTGTGATGGCGCGTTGTGCGTTGCACGTTGTAAACCGCCAGACCAATACCCCAGTATGTATCCCCCAGTTTGTGACATGATTGATGTCACGAGCGTGTGGATCGTGGGACCCACAGAAAGTTGCATGTAATGCTAGATTAAATAACTACGTTATTTAGGAAGTTGATACTTGTGAAGTATCGTGTGCATTCTATGCATGTACTACATTGAGTGTATCTAGCATGTATGAGACATGGTTTGGAGGTTCAACAAGCAAGTCCCTTGATCGACCACATGGTGCGGTAGAGTGACGGATGGTGATCACCATGACGCCGTACTGACCAATTAACTCCTGACCGGGGATGTATAACCAAGCCGGTGAAGTTGGACGGACGAGATGATATTTGAGACACTCATTTGCGACCGTTAATGAAATTAGGGTTTTAGAAGAGGTGTGTAAGCATCCCTCTTCAGCCTGGTCGAATCCAAGCTTGGGATACGATTTTGGATGGCCGATCGTACATGCGTGTTGATGGCATGACGGTGTAGGCGCCAATACCCCATTGTCTCACGAAAGTGTGATCTGGGCCACTAAATTCTTCTGGAGAAATTGAGTGGTCGAGATCAATTTGCGACAGAAAACTGGTGCCGCAAAAGCCGCACATCATGCCAACTTAGGACGCGCGTTCCAAGACGACCAACCTTGGTCGGTCTTGGCCGATTGGTCTGGCGTGTAGGTGGTAGGCTGGTGTTCACGCCTATACCTTACTGTCCCATGAAAACGTGATCTAAGCCACTCAAATTTTACGGAGAAGTTGAGTGGTCTAGATTAGTTTGCAATTGGGAAGTGTGACCACGCTAGTTTTGGCGTACGATCCGGAATAACCAGACATGGTATGCCTTGGCCGATCGGGTGTGGATATAGACGGGCCCATGGTGGTCATGTTGGTATGAACGGACCTGCTTAATCTAATCTTGGACCCTTCATTCGTGCAGGAGAAAATGGACGCTCGTGATGTTCAAAAACCCTAATTTGGGTTTCACGGCCGTGCGTCATGGTCTATTCGGGCGCACAAATTGGGATGACCAACCATGGTTGGTCCTGACCGATCGGTCAGGTATGTAGGCGGGCCCACGGTGATTGTGTTGACATGCTCTGAGCCCTTTGAATCTACATCTACACCCTCCATCTATACCTGTGAGGATGGATGGTTGAGACTGTTTTGATACACATGTAATGTGCCGCAAACCCTAATTTAGGGTTTTCCGTCCATACTTCTCTCGCTTAGACGTTTTGGCAGGCTATGCCAATATTTTGGGGAGGCCGGCCATGCAGGGCCCGCGTTGGTTCGGTAGTGAATATTCCAATACCTGCTTGGGGTCATGGATCCGATCTGAGCTATCGAATTCATGCTGGTGAAGTTGGATGGTCGTGATCATTTTGAAACTGACATGGTCAGTCCATATTTGAATATGCTCAATCGGGCTAGTATAGCACACCGAGAGTAATATGCTCAATCGGACTAGTATAGCACACCAAGAGTTGCAGCCTGTACGGGTATTTCGTACATGATTCATTATAATGCTTGGAGGTTCGTGTTGCTCTGCTGAGAATAACATTCAGTCGTCATGCCGCACTGATAATGAGTACAGTAAATACAAGGCTGGTTATGCATTAATTAATAATGTTGTATTTAATTCACAGACTGGGATTGTTTCCACATGCTCCATTCTAGGTGAATTAGTAAAGTTAAGAAGTATTCATCACTTATTAATGGCTTTATCTTTTACAAGATGTTAGCGCATAATTTTTTGGATTTTACAATTTTAGCCTTTAAATGAAAATCCACCATCAATATTAAGTGCCCGCCTAGCGAATAATGGTGACATACATATGTGAGAAAGACAGGATAAAGGAAGTTTACCCAGAAGAACTTTGGCTGACCGCTAGTAGTTTTCCATGTAAACGCCGTCGTGCTTGTATGGAATCCTTTGGTGAGACCGGTTTCCTTCTTTGGGTGTTTGAATTAAAAGAGGAATCCAATCAAAAGAGGAATCCTTGTTCTATTAGAATTCTTCTAATTTTTGTCTATAATAGAGACCAACCCCTTTTAATTTTACTCACGAATTTTTTTTTGTTTGGCAGCTCCCGTCCGCGACTACCACCGCCACTCCTGCCGACGCCGTCGTTGTTGCTGCCGCCGGAGTTGCCGTCGTCTCCCGCTGCCGTCCTTCCGCGCCAAGGTAAGTTTCGGTTTCTCTCTGGGGTTTTTTTTATGGGAAAAACCCTAATTTCTTAGGTAAAAACCTTTTGTAAGATACATCATGCTTAGCTTTCCCATCAAAATTGATAGTAAAACCGTCCATATTTGCTAGGATGGTTTAGTACCGTGAGTCCGTGAATATGTCGTTGTTGCTTCTTCATCCTTTGTTGCATGCAAAACTAGCTTCTTAGGTTGTAGCTTGGAAAGAAATTTGGCTTGAATTTCATAAACACAATTCCCATGAATATAAGAAAACAGTGTTATAATACGTGCACATGAATGCGGCCCTACCATGTGCGTTTGATTTGAACGTGGGTCCTACCTACATATGCTTGACTGAAAGTCGACCTTATACTAGCCTTGTGCCCTGAACCAACACCGGACTTGAAACTTGAGCAATACCAGACTTGAAACTTGAGCAATACCTGACTTGAAACTAATACCGGACTTGAAGCTTGAGCAATACGGAATTGAAACCAATACGAGAGCAATACTGTGGCTTGATCAATACCGGCGTTTGGATCCAATCCCGTCTTTGTGCATTCCAACGTGAATTGTGTCTTGTCGTGTGTGACTACACCTCTCATGCGTTTTTTATACGAGTTCTAACTCCTGTCTTTTATTTCATTGTGGAATGAAGAAAAGAATTCATGTTGAGATATCTTCCGGAGATAATGCTGGTGCCAAGTCAGGAAGTGTTGACAGCTTCAAAGATATGCCGAACATCGATGATGAGTTGTTCACCTCGCCTTTTCCAAACATTAGGAGACATCCTTCTCACAAGATAGTCCTGCTCTCCAGTTCAGAAAATATGGAAGCTGATCCATCTTCTTCTTCAGCACTTGTGATGATATTTTGTCTTCCAAGAAATGAATATCCACCTTCTCCTATCGACTTCAAGATTTTCCATACTCCACTAGGTTCTTATGAAGGATGGATGAGACGCATGTTGAATAATAAGGATGTTAAAGCTAATTTGAGCAAAGCGCAAATCCTTAATGCGGTCATGGCATCTGCTGCTCTTGAAATTAAGAAAGACGCTACAGGCTTGATTAGTTTCATTTCTCGGTGGCTCCCTTCTACTCATATAGCTATATCTAGATGGGGAGAGATTACTATTACTTTGGAGAGCGTAGATGCATTAATGAACCTGCTTGTCGCAGGAAGTCTTTGTTACGAGATTTCTAGTGGGTGTTGGTGTGGTCTCCTGCAGACCCATAACCGGGTCAAGAGTTGGAAAACGAGCTCAGCGTGATTGCATTCCTGTCTTTATGGATGTCCAGAGATATATTCGACGACGATTCTGGAAAGAAGACCATAAGAGGTGATCTCGTCAGGATTGCTATAAAACTAGCAAAAGGTGAGGTTCTTCCCCTAGGCCCCTTGTTCCTCGGATCGTTGTATTCTCATTTGGACGCCTTAGCAATGGACATGTATGTTTCCAACGGGTACAAGAAGGTGGAGTCGCACGTCCACTTCGCTTTTCTTCAGGCATTCTTGTGGGAACATTTCAAAAGTTATGCTCCTGCTCCTGCAACCTCGCTCAGCAGTTTGTATGGAGGCTCGAGAATACTCCGTTGGCATAGGAGGCGTCCCAGAACCGGAGAGAAACTCGTGGACATCTTTGACAATGTATCTTCCGTAGATTTCCGTCCATGGGGGCTGATCCATTCTTCCATTGTTCAACCGAAGACCTTTGATATTGCTTCTGACGGTCTTGATGCTGCGTTGCATACCGATGCTAAGACTATGAGATTTGGAGAAATTATTTATATGCACAGCTGCATCCCGGGATATGTCCCATCTCTATTCAATGAAGCATTTACTGTGACTCCGTACAATATTGACAGGGCTGCTCGTTAAATGGGATTTGACTAGGGTGTTCCATTTATCCGTCCATCGAAGGCTCTGAAAGAACTTCTCCCGGATATTCTTAATGCTGACGTGTTTTTAGAACGGCTGAGTCTTCCTTTCTGGCCTATTGGGAGAAACCCAGTGGTAACCGATCAGTATAAGGAATTTTGGAGGAAGCAACTGTTGGCTTTTCAGAAGTTCTCAGAGGATGTTGTGACAAATTCCCGTGGTGAGCCATCCTCTGACATCTTGAAGAAGCATTTACAGTTAAAACCACTCCCAGGAAAACAGACCAGAGCTGGTGACTGCAGTCCCCAAGCAGGAGGAAGATCCAAAAGGCAGGCATGCTATTCGGTGATCCTCAATTCCTCTAATATGTAGTTATTTAAATCTCTTTCCGCCGACTCCTTCATTTCTCCAGAGTAATTTTTTTTAGGGTGATCCTTGCTTGAAATCATGAAATTCCGAAAGAGAATGTTTTTACAAGGTTGGCGTGCATTCAGAATGAGAAGTCTGGTAATGTTGGCCTTCACGTTGAGGAGTCTGATCCTCATGCTGAGAAGTTTGGTAACACTAATCCCTACGCTGAGAAGTCTAGTGAAATCGAAACCGCTTCTCTTCCAGACAATGACAGAGATGACGCAAGCTCAGCTGGATAAGGTGACCCCACAAGTGATCTTGTTTATGATATCGCGATGGAAATCAATACCCAGAATGAAGTAGACATTGGGAGGAAAATAGGAGAGGCAACATATACCATTGTTGAGGTGGCTCCCCTTGAAGGACGTTCTGAGAAGGTTCCGATAAACAAAGATGTCATGGTGACTTCTTCTGAAAGGCCTCCTGCGATTGGTGAGGTATTGGTAATGCAACCTAGGGCTTTGTTTGATCCTCCTTTCACTGTTCCTTATCCAGGTCATGTGTTGGTTGGAGGATTCAGTGTGCCAGATCAGTTTGAAGGGTTGTACAAGGCGATGTGGGAGAGGCACGACCACATTGCTACCACTACAAAGCTCAAAAGTCGCTTTGCCTTGGTCAATCGCGTCCAAAAAGCTTTATTTTCTATCCATGGGATGAGCGTCACGACTGGTCGAATAGTTTCTGAGGAGATAATTGAAGACTGGAAGTGCCATCGAGATGTATTTGTGCAGTATGACTTCAATGCTCCTTGGTTCTTCAAAGGGTTCTCCGAGATTCAGGATCTCCGGAAACTACAAGATGAAGTCCCTTCTGCAGACTGTGTTACTCTCCAGGAAGAGAAGATTGAAAGTATGTCTAATGAGTTGAAGCTGGAACATGCCGTTCTTCAAAAAATGAAAACCTCTCTTGCACAGAAAGACGAGTTGCTGTTGAAGGACTTTCCTTGAAGGATTCACGCAACTTATTTGTCTTTTCTTTTAGATGCTCTTCTCTTCTCTTCTCCTTTTTTTTTCTGAGTAATAGTGAGGATTTCCTTTCACAATTTGACTTTCGGTTTTGAATTAATAGATAATTGAATTGGTTTATTTCGAGATAGTTTTGTGAATTGACTTTTTTGCTTTTGAGACCTCACTTGTATCAAACTGAAGTAGCCCCTCCAAGGAAGTCGTCCGCATTAATTTCTCAGAGAAGGAATGATATCCCTCTGAATCAAGCTTCTCCTGAAAAATGCACTTCAAAGCGTTGTATTCACTGGTGGGGTGGTGAAGGAACCGGTGGAAATGACAATACCTTGGGTCCATTACTTCTTGATCAGTGGGTGGATGCCATACCGGAGGTATCTCCACCTCTCCGTTTCGCACCCACGCTTCCAGCAACTCTAAAATATTTTTTATTGGGAAGGGAAAGTGTAAGTACTGTGAGTCTAGCTTTTCCTGCGTTAGTGGGTGTTGTGATGTATCTACATGGCTTTGATGTGGAGCACGTTTCGGAGATGAAGTTGGAAGATTTGCGAGTGCCATCATATCCGCGGATCGCTTGCATGGGTAAAGGGGTGTGGAATATATCGTAATATCACTGCTGAGTGATCGAATTGAACGCTCTCATCCTCTGTATGCACGTATTTCTTGGTTGATCTCTCCTTCTTCAAGCATTTCTTCACTTGGTTGAAAGGTCGATGCGGATTGGAGAGTCTTCCGGGCTTCAACAAGAGTCTTGAGATATAAACCTTCTAGCAGGGCTCCGTAAGCTGCAGGCTCCCTTTATTTATCCGGCAGACGTTGTGGTACCCCTGACAAGTCCTTTTCTCTGTAGAGTTTCCTCGAGTCTTCATTGTCGGCTAGACCATGTTGTTCACCTTTCCTGAGTCTCCTGCAATTACGCGCTCTTTTTGCTTCTCCACTGGTAAAGGTGTGACCCCTGGCTAAGGATCCAGCGTTTCTCGCATTGTCTTAGTAGATGCATGTTGACCCTTCTTGTAATTGTGCTGTTATATCATTCAAAAGGCGGAATGTTTTGCTATGTCTTCTACCGATACCGACTTGATTTGCCAAAACATCCTCCAGCATTCTAGCTATACTTCCCACAATATCTGACCAACCTGTGGTTTCCGGGTGAGGATACATCGCGAGATGAAAACTGAAAAATTGAGAATTCTATTTTTTGCAACCGAGAGATCAACCTCCTGCTGTGGTCGCCAATTGTTTATAGGTGAAAACTATTTCTGCCGGTTTTGGTAATTTGGGGTGTGTGGATGAGAAATGAATCTAAACCCTAAACAAATGCACTGCGCGGTGAGTGCTTGTAGATTCGAGAAATCAATCTGTGTAAATCCGGCGCAAACCAAGAAATGTCCATTCCAGACTTGTTTCGGTCACAAAGTGAATGAGATGGGGTTGATCTTAGGGAGGGAAGCGAAGAAGGTGTTGAGATTGTGAAGGTATTGGCTATGTATGACTTATATCAGAAAGCTTAACTGGCTTGCAGGATGTAGCTATCAGTTCCGGTGTTTGAATACGATTGTATCAACACTTGCCTCCGTTGTCTTGTCTTGTTTGAAAAATAGGATGGAGATCCTATTTATACAAGTCTTTTAGCCTAACCCTCGTATCTCGTGTGAAGTGGATAAAGTGGAGTAATGGAGTAGTGGAGTAATGTGTTAGTGTCACTCTACCAGTCTTGCCCACTTCTCCCATCATCACTAACTGTCCATGACTTCCTGACACGTTCTTGTGATGGTGCGTTGTGTGTTGTACGCTGTAAACCGCCAGACCAATACCCTAGTATGTATCCCCCAGTTTGTGACATGATTGATGTCTCGAGCGTGTGGATTGTGGGACCCACAGAAAGTAGCATGTAATGCTAGATTAAATAACTACGTTATTTAGGAAGTTGATACTTGTGACGTATCGTGTGCATTCTATGCAGGTACTACATCGAGTGTATCCAGCATGTATGAAACATGGTTTGGAGGTTGAACAAGCAAGTCCTTCCTTGATCGACCACATGGTGCGGTAGAGTGACGGATGGTGATCACCATGACGCTGCACTGACCAATTAACTCCTGACCAGGGATGTATAACCAAGCCGGTGAAGTTGGATGGACGAGATGATATTTGAGACACTCATCTACAATCGTTAATAAAATTAGGGTTTTAGAAGAGGTGTGTAAGCATCCCTCTTCAGCCTGGTCGAATCCAAGATTGGGATACGATTTTGGCCGGCCAATCGTACATGCGTATAGATGGCATGACGGTGTAGGCGCCCATACCCCATTATCTCACGAAAGTGTGATCTGGGCCACTAAATTAGTCTGGCGAAGTTGAGTTGTCGAGATCAATTTGCGATAGAAAACTGGTGCCGCAAAAGCCGCACATCGTGCCAAATTCGGGCACGCGTTCCAAGATGACCAACCTTGTCGATCTTGGCCGATTGGTCTAGCGTGTAGGTGGTAGGCTAGTGTTCACGCATATACCTTACTTTCCATGAAAACGTGATCTAAGCCACTCAAATTGTCCGGAGAAGTTGAGTGGTCTAGATTAGTTTGCAATTGGGAAGTGTGACCATGCTAGTTTTGGTGTACGATCCGAAATAACCAGGAATGGTATGCCTTGGCCGATCGGGTGTGGAGATAGACGGGCCCATGGCGGTCATGTTGATATGACCGGACCTGCTTAATCTAATCTTGGACCCTTCATTCGTGCCGGAGAAAATGGATACTCGTGATGTTCAAAAACCCTAATTTGGGTTTCACGGCCATGCGTCATGCTCTGTTCGGGCGCATGAATTGGGATGACCAACCATGGTTGGTCATGACCGATCGGTCAGGTATGTAGGCGGGCCCACGGTGATTGTGTTGACATGCTCTCGGCCCTTTGAATCTACATTTACACCCTCCATCTATACCTGTGAGGATGGATGGTTGAGACTATTTTGAGACACATGTAATGTGCCGCAAACCCTAATTTAGGGTTTTCCGTCCATACTGCTCTGGCTTGGACGTTTTGGCAGGCTATGCCAATCTTTTGGAGAGGTCGACCATGCGGGGCCCACGTTGGTTCTGTAGTGAATATTCTAATACCTTCTTGGGGTCATGGATCCGATCTGAGCTATCTAATTCATGCTGGTGAAGTTGGATGGTCGTGATCATTTCTGAGACTGACACGGTCAGTCCAGATTTGAATATGCTCAATCGGACTAGTATAGCACAACGAGAGTTGCATCACGTACGGGTATTTTGCACATGCTTCATTATAATGCTTGGAGGTTCGTGTTGCTCTGCTGAGAACATCACTCAATCTTCATGCCGCACTGATAATGAGTACAGGAAATACAAAGCTGGTTATGCATTAATTAATAATATTGTATTTAATTCACGGACTGGGATTGTTGCCACATGCTCCATTCTAGGTGAATTAGTAAAGTGAAGAAGTATTCATCACTTATTAATGGCTTTATCTTTTACAAGATGTTAGCGCATAATTTTTTGGCTTTTACAATTTTAGCCTTTAAATGAAAATCCACCATCAACAACAGGTTGGTATGATACATGAGTCTTTGAGAGAAAAAGGTAAGTTTCCTAGTCAAACACAACCCAACCCTAGAGAAGTTCATGAAATATGTGCAAAACCATTGAATCAATTAAATGCTATTAGAACCTTTAGGAGTGGTAGAGTTGTAGACAATAAGGTAACCATGCCCGATAGTGAATATACTGTAGTTCACCCCTCAGGATCTCACCCCTAAGGACCATCCATAGCTGAGGAGACTAATAAAATTTCCGATGATGCCAATTTGGTTCCTGAAAGGTCTGATTCTATGCCTAAAGCCTCATTTCCACAGCTACTAGTACCAACAAAGAGTGAATCCAACTTCAATGACAGAATGGAGGTTTTTAAGAAATTTACTGTTAGAGCATTGCTCGGTCGAACTCGCATGCATTTCTATCTCAAGTATGTTTGTCAATATTAGTGATCAAAACTATACGTCTTGATTTATAGTTTACTTATGACTAGGTCTCGGTCTAGGATAGTTAAGTATAGTTGTATAGTTGAGCTCCAGACTCCATGGCGATTATCTTATGAAGACGAAGAACTACTCAAGGAACCAGTGGAACTTCATCCGACCAAAAAGGTATGTGGAGACTTGAACATATCTAGCACTCAAAAGTCTATCTATCTCCTACTCTTGAGACAACAGTCATATAAGTATGATAGTTTTCATACATATACATTTGCTATTTCGAGCCGAGTTTACTCGCCTATCTTTTTCTCGAAATATGTGTTGGTAAGATTTCGCTTTAACCACCTTTCATCTTTACCAGTGACGAAAGTCCTGATGACGTTTCAATCTTGAAAATAACTTTGATGACGATAGTTGATTCTTTATGTCTAACGACTATTATAACATTATAGAAGAATGTTTCAATGATTGAAATGTAGATTTGAGATTACGTAACCACCTATGGATATAAGCATATATAGTGTGTTCGCACATTAGTGTATAAGTCCATGTACCGTAAACCAAGTGCGTACATATGTGTGCATATGGTATTGGTGAAGGAGACATGTTGGGTACGCGTACCAGTACGCATACTGGCGTAATTTCTTGAACCAACAATTTCTGATGAGTTTGTAGTTTGCAAACTACTAATCCAGTCACCTTAGGTACGCGTACCTGTACGTGTACCCACGGAAGTTTTCAACCGAAAATTTCTGCTGAGTTTGTGAACTCAAATCCGGTATCTAAGGTACGCATACCCGTACGCGTACCCAAGCTGGTTATATTTCTCAAATCGGTTAGCTCATGAACTTAAAATAATAAATCGATAAGTAGTGCAATCTTGAAAACCGTGGCTATATCGTTCATGAATTGATTCGAGTGAATCAAACCAATTTTGTTTCAATTGTGTCTATGTATAAAGATCTAAGCAATTGAACAACTCTTGAACTAGTTCTTATGAGTTATTTGAACTAGTTATGAAGAAGATGAATATGGTTGATATGAAAGTTATCATATGGCTAACCAGTGTACATGTTTAGGCACGGTGACTCAAACCTAAATGAATACATTTTATTTGTGTGTGTGACAAGCCAAGTTTCGATCTAACGGTTAAAAGATATTAGCTTGGATAAATCAGGTTTTTCATCTAACGGTGAATATTGAATGCTTTGTTACCAAGGTAACTTAGATTGCAAACCCTGATTTGAAAACTATATAAAGGAGATGTCTATCAATTGGGAAAACTAATCCCCACACCTCCTATAGGATACTAGTTGGTTGCTAGAGTCGATTCTCCTTTAACCGTAGGTTTCTTCTCGAGACCCTGTCGGTTAACGACATAAAGACTTCATTGAGATTGTGAAGCCAGACAAAACTACTTCTCTTGTAGTTGAGCGATCTGATCTTGCCATTTTCTATCGTACAAGTTCAATTAAATAATTGGCTTGAGATTATATCTCCGATAGGGAAATATAAAAAGAAATCACAAACATCTTTGTCTCATTGTTTGTGATTCCGCAATATCTAGTTTCGCTACCATAAGTTTTAGATTATTGTGAGGTGATCAATAATTCTAGGCTGTTCTTTAGTAAAATAAGTCAAGGTTATTGATTGGTTCATGTTCACCTTGATTTTATCAAAAGACGAACAAAACTCATAGGTTTATCTGTGGGAGACATATTTATCTATTGTCGTAGACTTTTCTGTGTGATACGATTTTTTTTATTAAACTCTTCGACTTTGGGTCATAGCAACTCTTGGTTGTGGGTGAGATCAGCAAAGAGAATCAAGTGCATAGTATCCTACCGGGATCATAGACGTAAAGAGCGCAATTGTACCTTGAATCATTGTGATATTGAGGGTTCGACTACAGTCCATACCGAAGTTAGTTTGTAGTAAGCTAGCGTCTGTAGCGGTTTAATACAGTGTGGTGTTCAATGTGGACTAGGTCCCGGGGTTTTTCTGTATTTGCGGTTTCTTCGTTAACAAAATTTCTGGTGTCTGTGTTATTTCTATTCCGCATTATATTTTGTTATATAATTGAAATATCACAGGTTGTACGTTGTATCGATCAATTGTGAAATCCAACCTTTTGTTGTTGATTGGAAATTGATTGATCCTTGGATATTGTTCTTTGGTAGCTGTTTGTGGGAGAAAACTACTTCTGCAGGTTTAGGTAATTTTGGGTGTGTGTGGATGAGAAGTGAATTCAAACCTTCAACAAATGTGTTGCACGATGAGCACTTTGATTCGAGAGATAATCTGTACAATTCTGGCCTAAACCGAAGACACGGCCGTTCCATATTTGTTTCGGTCACAGGTGAAGGATGTGAGGTTGATCTTAGGGAGGGAAGCGAAGAAGGTGTTGAGAGTATGAAGATGAAGGCTATTTGATGACTTGTTAATGAAGGTTGAGCAGGCTAGCAAATGTTGCAGGCTCAGGTGTTGAATACGATGGTATTAACACTTGGTTTTTCTGTGTTCTATTGGAAATAGGGAGGAGAACCTATTTATACAAGTCGATAAGCCTTCATCATGTCTCTCGTGGGAAAGTGGAGGAAGTGGAGTGATGGAGGAAGTGTCACACGGTTGCTTGCCCACTTCTCCTATCATCGCTAACCGCCCATGTTTCCCTGACACGATCTTGTGATGGCGTGTTGCACGCTGTAAACCGCTAGACCAATACCCCAGTTTGTATCCCCCAGTTATGACGTGATTAATGTCTCGAGTGTGTGGATCGTGGGACCCACAGAAAATAGTGCAGGGTGAATCGTGAACTTGGTATAACATCGCATGCAGCCATCTTCAGGTAACCGTTTGGAGGCTGTATAGACAGTCCATTCCTTGGTTGGTCACCCTGTGAAGAAGAGTGATGGATGATGATCATGGTGATACCTTGTTTGCTGGTTGATTCGCACCCTAAGTCATTCGTCCAAGCTTGCAAAGTTGGACGGACGAGATGGCTTGCAACCCTACTTGCGATCGTTGGATGGGAGGCGCGCATGCTTCCTCTTTCAACCCAAATGTTTGCATGCTAAGGGAGTTTCTATGGAGGAACCGATTGTCCCTGTATGGAGGTGGTACAATGGTGTTCACGCCCATGCCTGCTCAGGGGCGGAGCCAGAAATCAAGAAATGGGTGGGCACCTTATCAATTAATGCATGTTTGAGGGGTGCAAAAGGGTTAAAATGACAAAAAATTGGATAAACTAGCTAAAATTAGGCTTGGGAGCTCACATTTGAGGGGGGGGCAAGTGCACACCTACCTCTCCATGTGGCTCCACCCCTGTGCCTGCTTGACTTGCAAAGATTTGATCTAAGCCACCCACTTTAGGTGGCAAAGACGAGTGGTCGAGATTAGAACTTATGGAGGGACCGTGACATTCCACCTTTGGGCACGCGTATCAAGGAACTTGATCACTGTCGTTCTTGGCCGATCAGCTAGGCGTGAAGTCGGGCCCACGGTGGTCATGCTAGCATGCTCGGTTCCCTCTAAGTCTCCATCTTTGCCTTCCATCCAAGCCTGCGAAGATGGACGCTCGAGATGTTTCTGCGACATATGCGCCGCAAACCCTAATTAGGATTTCGGACCGGCCACTTTGGGCGATCGGTTTTGGGTTGCGTGCGCCTCCTTTGGGAGACCGACCATGTATGCAACATCTTGGGCCGACAGTGAGCATGTACATGCTTGCTCTATGACCCTGGGTGCAATCTAAGCCATCCAACTATGCCTGCGAAGTTGGATGGTCGTGATCGTTTTGGATCTTCTCAACCTGCATAAGGTGTTAACCTAGCCTTGTTTGGGCAATCGTTTCTTGCACCACGGCTTGCCTATGAGGGAGTCGGTCATGTAGGTAGAAAGTGGGCCCGCCAATGGTGTACCATCACTTTACTACTTGTTTTAGGGTATAATCTAAGCCGTCCAACTATGCCTGCGAAGTTGGACGTTCATGATTAAAAGGAACCCTAGCCGTGCGTCATGCTCACTTTGAGCGCACGTTTTGGAAGGACCAACTATAGTTGGTCTTGACCGTTCGGTCATGCATGAAGGTGGGTCCGAGGTGATCATGGTAGCATGCTCAGGACCCCCTGAATCTATATCTACACCCTCCATCTATGCCTGCGAAGTTGGACGGATGAGATCTATTTTTGGGTTTGTTTTCAGCAGGTGAGACTAACATGGGTAGTATTGCATGCGTTCAACGGGGCTAATATAACCCGCCGTCAGGTAGCCTACGGGTGTTTGCATGTCGAACACAAGGCTTTAATTAAAGCATTAATAGTAATGTTGCAAACCTACATAAAATCGGGATGGTTGCTACATGCTCCGCTCTGGGTAGGTTTTAATTCTCAGGGATGGTTGCACATGCTCCAATGAATTAATATGGTGAGAATATTCATCACCTGAAGGCTTTATCCTTTGCAGGACGTCAGCTTACAAAAATTGGCTTTTTACAATTTTAGCCTTTAAATAGAAATCCACCATCAACATTAAGTCCCCTGCCTAGCATGCAATGGTTACACTATTGTAGGATAGGAATGAGATGGTGACAAATATACGTAAAAGAAATAAAGGTAACTAACCTTGGAAGGAAGCCACTAGTGATTGTCCATGTGAACGCACTGTCGCAGGCATGAAACCTTGGGTGGGCCGGTTTCCCTTCTTGGTTTTTGGAAGCAAAAAGGAATCCTTCTCTAATTAGAATTCTTCAAATTTTTGCCTATAAAAGGGAGAACCCTTTTTTGTTTTCCCTTCACGATTTCTCTTTTTTTTTTTTTTTGAACATCCAGCTCTCTGCTCGTGCTTCCGCCATCGCCATTGATGCCGGATTTGTTGCCGTCGGCGCCGTTAATCAGGTACGTGCAAAAAAAAAAAAAAATTTTTTTTTTTTTTCAAACCCTAATTGTTTAGGTAGAGTTTCTTTTGCACTTTGAGAGGATTGTAGGTGCAACATACCATAATTGATTCCTTTACCTCCTGCCAGGATTGCGTAGTAAAAGAAAGCATAAACATGTTGTTCGTTCCCTTTATCCTTGCCTGTCAAAACCCAGGTTGTAGCTTGATAGAACCGCTGCCTTGAACTTGTAGACATGATAACCAAGTGTAGAAAATATGTTGACATGTTGGCTTAGTTTTAGGGATGCGCATGCAAACTTTAGTGCCCGCCTGCGTGATTTTTGAGGTACTCTTGCGCTTGCGTTTATCGAAATTGCTGTAGAATCCTCATACAAACTCGGATTTTGACGGTCCGCATATGTATCCTCAAGCCCAGAAAATTTCCAAGCTTTAACAAAGAAGATTTTTGAATTTTGAGCGTGTTTAGGGGATAAAAACCGCGAAATAGTAAACTTCCAGGAGGTTTTCAGAATTTTTTCAGGTTGCGTGTCTTCTGATGTTTTGGCCACCCCTTCTTGCTCTTTCATCCGATTGTCGTGAAATTTTGATATGTTGTAGGTAACTTCCATATAAAGAGAATGGAATATAACATAACACTAGATTCCATACCCATTGCTCCCAGTTCGTAATCGAACACAGGGTAGTGTAAATTTCCCTCAACTGAGTTTGTTTGGAGGACGCTTGAACCATCCCAATCCCATGTAATCTCCGTATTAGGTGCCTAAAAACGAAGTTGGGAATCACGAGAATCTTTTATTTCTTTACAACTCCTTGGAAACATGCTAACACTTCCAATCTTATTGCAGTTGCTCAATGATGAACGCGGAGGATAATTTTGTGAAAGGAGGTGTCGACCCTTTCAGAGATGTGCCAAATATAAATGATGGAATGCTTACCAAGTCTTTTCCAAATGTCAGGAAGTACCCCAGACATAATATAATCCTTATTACCGGTTCATAAAGTGAAGAGGGTCTACCACCGTCTTTAGCAGGCGTGATGAGGCTTTGTCTCCAGAAGAAAGAATATCCACCTTCCCCTATTGACTTCAGAATTTTCCAGAATCCACTTAACTCATACGAAGGATGGATGTGGCGCATGTTGGGTAATGAAGGGATTAGAGACAACTTAACTAGGGAGCGAATTCTTGATGCTATTAAGGCGTCTGCAATTCTTCATGTCAAGAAGGATATCCCAGGTTTGGTCGCTTTTGCTGCTCGATGGCGTCCTTCTACGAACACAGCTTTATGCACGTGGGGTGAAATGACTATCACTTTTGAGAGCGTGTCTGCATTAATGAGCCTTCCTGTCGCTGGCAGTCTTAATTGCAAACTGTCTGAAGGCGAAGACGTCATCTATCAGGCTATAATTCAGAAGGTGAACGAATATGATCAGTTGGAAAAGAAGCCGAAATGTTTTTACACTTGGTGGGTAGGTGCATGGTCTTCCATGTAAGGTAATGATGATCTTAGCACAGCTGCATTCTTGTCCTTGTGGTTGTCTAGAGATATTCTTGATGACGGCTCCGGCACGAAAACTATTAGAAAGAAAATCATCATATTCGCCATTAAGCTAGGCAAAGGTATAACTCTCCCTTTGGCTTTGTTATTCCTAGGCTCGCTGTATGGTCACCTGAATTCTTTAGTAGAGGAGATGTATATTTCCAACTAGTACATGAAGGTGGATACATATGTGCACGTCGCCTTTCTTCAGGCGCTTTTGTGGGAACACTTTAAGGATTACGCTCCCACTCCTACAACCTCAGTCCCCAGCTTGTATGGTGGTTCAAAAATACTTCGTTGGCAGAATAGACGTCCAAAAGCTGGGGTGAGGCTTGTAGATTTGATCGATAGTGTGAGTGCCATAGACTTTCGTCCTTGGGGGGCGGTTTATCCTTCGGCCATCGTCCATGTCATTGAGCTGCCGCCTGAGGGGAGAGATATGAGCCCTGAAGAAGTTGTTTTCCTGCGGAGCTGTATACCAGGATATGTTCCTTCTTTTTGTGATGACAGGCTAAGCATTATTCCATATAATATTGATAGATCCGCTCGCCAAATGGGTTTTGATCAAGGTGTCCCATTTCGTCGTCCCGCAACGCCTTCGGAAGAACTTAAGTTATCATGCCTTGATGTTGATGTTTTCTCTGCTTGGAGCTGAAACTTCCTTTTCCTCCCCGGGAGAAAGCCGTAGCTACTTACTGGTTACAAAGATTTTGGAGGGGAAATTACTGCTCTTTAAATCATTTGCTAGCGAAACGGTAACTGACCTTCGTGATGAACCTCTTGATGACATCTTGGCTGGTCATAGGCGATTGAAACCTCTTCCAGGAAAACAAGGCAGGGTTAACGCCACCGACTGCAATCTTAAGTCCAAGAAAAAGAAGCGATAATGTAGTCCAGTCATTCTCAACTCTTCCAATATGCAGGTATTCTGAATTCTTTATGCTTAATTTTCAGTTTCGACTTCCATGAGCAACTTTTATTAATCCTTGTTGGTGATCAGAGGATTCCTGAAGAAAATTCCTTTGTTGTACTGGCTCGAGTTTACAATAAGGAGCGTGGAGGCAACGGGAAGTCTGGAAATCTTCATGCTGAGAAGCCTGATAATAATGACCTTCATGTAGAGCAGTCTGGAAACACTGATCCTCATGCGGAGAAGTCTGGTAACACCAATCCTCATGTAGATGAGTCTGGTAACACTGATCCTATCATATACAATGATGAAGATGGTGCAAGCTCGATTGAAGAGAATGCCTTCCAGAGCAGTAATTTTAGCGAGCTTGTAGATGAGGCTGTGTCAGCAATCCGGACCAGCACTTCGAGGAGTCTGAAAGAGACATCAACTGCGATGGTTCCTTCTAAAGAGATGTTGTCTCCATCAGTCGTTCCTGGTGGTATGTTCGACCTTACCTTTGATAATCCACGTCCTAATCATGTGTTGGTTGGAGGGTTCAGCGTGCCGGCCCAGTTTGAAGAGTTTTACACCACAATATGGAAGAAACATGGCCACATTGCTACCACCACGAAGCTGAAGAGTCATCTTTCTTTGGTAAACCGCGTTCAGGAGGCCCTACCCTCTATTCGGGAGATGAGCGTCACAATTGGTCGTGATGTTTCTGAAGACATGATGGAAGACTGGAAGTGCCACTTGGATGTGTTTGCGCAGTATGACTTCAATGTTCCTTGGTTCTTCAAAGGGTTTCATGCGATTCAGGAGATTCAGAAGAAGCAAGGTAAGGTGCCTTCCACTGAATGCGTCGTTCGTCAGAAACAAAAGGTTGGTAGGTTGGCCGAGGAGTTAAAATCTCAACAAGCCATTCTCCGGAGGATGGAATCCACTCTTGCTCAGAAGGATGAGGTGTTTCTAAAAGATTTTCCCTGAATTATTCATGCCGTCTACTTGTGTTTTCTCTTTAGATGATTTTCGAGTGATTGTGAGGATTTCCTTTCACACAGTTTGATTTTAGGTTCTGAATTGATAGGTGATTGAATCTTGGACTGGTTTATTTACGACATGCTTTTATGAATGTTTGACTCTTGGAAAAGATTATTCTAAAATAGAATCTGAACCTTATATTATGAGTGATCATACATGCCATGTGAAATTGAAGACGCAGTGTGAAAGGGAAAGGTTAGGGGGGGCGAGCATGCATGGTGCTTTCTCATTGAGTGTCTTGTTCATATATGTAGGACGCCAAGTCCCCAGTAGGATATATAACTATCTTATAGTAACGTTTGCTGGGACTTACTTGTCTTTCGAAATCCGTGTATGAGAATGAGCACTCCCGAATACCTTCTCCCCGAAGAGCGCGTGCTAATTTTTTGAGGGGAAATATTGTTTCTCTGAATTTATCTTATCGTGGACAATGCGTTTCAATGCGTGGCACTTGCTAGTGGGGTGATGGAGAAATCTATGGTAATGACAATACCTCGGGTTGGCTGTCTCTTGATCGGTGGGAGGACGCCACACCGGCGGCAGTTGTACTTCTCCATCACGTACCCATGTCTCCAAAAACTCCACAATCTTCCTTATGGGAAACGGGAATCGTGGATCTCTTGAGTCTAAACTTTCCTGCGTCGGCGCGTGTCGTGGCTCTTCCCTTAGGTTTCGGTGTGAAGCACGCTTTGGAGACGGAATTGAGGCGTTATCACGTGTCACTGCATCCGCGGCCCTCTTGGTCGGGTGATTCTGCTGAAACATGGAGGACGTTGCGCTGGCGATGGTATTATCATTGAGCTGGTGATTTGAAGGCTGCAAGCTCCTACGTTCATATGCTCTCTGATTGATTTCACCTTCCTCCAGCGTTTCTTCCCCTTGATGAAGAGTCAGCACGGGTTAGGCATTATTCTGAGTTTTGGCAAGAGCCTTGAGGTATAAATCTTCTAACAGGGCTTCGTATGCAGTTGATTCTCTGTTTTTATCCGGCAAGCGTCGTAATTCTTCATGCTGGTCGATCCGTCTCGAGCTCCCATTGCCAGGTGAAAGGTTTTGTTCGTCTCTGGGCTCTCTGGGGCCATGTGTTCCTTGATTCATGAAAACCTGACCTCCAGAATTTCTTGCGTCATTAGTGATACTTCCCGGGTAGCTGCTTGCAGAGCCCTCATGTAATTGAGCCGATATGTCATTCAAGAGACGGAAGGTTTCACTCTGCCTTCTGGAAATACATGCTTGATTTTCTAGGACGTCTTCCAGCATCCTGGTCACATTTTCGATGACACTTGAATTATCCATGGCTTCTGAAGGATTCAACGAATGGGAGTACATCTCGGGATGAACTTCTGGGATTTGGTGAAGAGTGAATTGATAATCGAATCAAATCTAAGATCTACCTCTCCAAAGTCGAATAAAAACTGGTAGACTTTAAAGATTCGAGTTTTGCAACCGAGATATTAACCTCCCACTTTGGTCGCCAATTGTTTGTGGGAGAAAACTACTTCTGCAGGTTTAGGTAATTTTGTGTGTGTGTGGATGAGAAGTGAATTTAAACCTTCAATAAATGTGTTGCACGATGAGCACTTTGATTCGAGAGATAATCTGTACAATTCTGGCCTAAACCGAAGACACAACCGTTCCAGATTTGTTTCGGTCACATGTGAAGGATGTGAGGTTGATCTTAGGGAAGGAAGCGAAGAAGGTGTTGAGAGTATGAAGATGAAGGCTATTTGATGACTTGTTAACAGAAGGTTGAGCAGGCTAGCAAATGTTGCAGGCAGGCTCTGGGTGTTGAATACGATGGTATTAACACTTGGTTTTTCTGTGTTCTGTTGGAAATAGGGAGGAGAACCTATTTATACAAGTCGATAAGCCTTCATCATGTCTCTCGTGGGAAAGTGGAGGAAGTGGAGTGATGGAGGAAGTGTCACACGGTTGCTTGCCCACTTCTCCTATCATCGCTAACCGCCCATGTTTCCCTGACACGATCTTGTGATAGCGTGTTGCACGCTGCACGCTGTAAACCGCCAGACCAATACCCCAGTTTGTATCCCCCAGTTGTGAGGTGATTAATGTCTCGAGTGTGTGGATCGTGGGACCCACAGAAAATAGTGCAGGGTGAATCGTGAACTTGGTATAACATCGCATGCAGCCATCTTCAGGTGACCGTTTGGAGGATGTATAGACAGGCCATGCCTTGGTCAGTCACCCTGTGAAGAAGAGTGATGGATGGTGATCATGGTGATACCTTGTTTGCTGGTTGATTCGCACCCTAAGTCATTCGTCCAAGCTTGCAAAGTTGGACGGACGAGATGGCTTGCAACCCTACTTGCGATCGTTGGATGGGAGGCGCGCATGCTGCCTCTTTCAACCCAAATGTTTGCATGCTAAGGGAGTTTCTATGGAGGAACTGTATGGAGGTGGTACAATGGGTCCTCGGGGCGGGCGAGAAATCAAGGAGGTCAATTAATACAATGGTGTGGATCACTAAAATTAGGCTTGGGAGCTCACATTTGATGCACACCTACCTCTCCATGTGGCTTGCTTGACTTGCAAAGATTTGATCTAAGCCACCCACTTTAGGTGGCAAAGACGAGTGGTCGACATTAGAACTTATGGAGGGACCGTGACATTCCACCTTTGGGCACGCGTATCAAGGAACTTGATCACTGCTGGTCTTGGACGATCATCTAGGCGTGAAGTCGGGCCCACGGTGGTCATGCTAGCATGCTCGGTTCCCTCTAAGTCTCCATCTTTGCCTTCCATCCAAGCCTGCGAAGATGGACGCTCGAGATGTTTTGCGACATATGCGCCGCAAACCCTAATTAGGATTTCGGGACCGGCCACTTTGGGGCGATCGGTTTTGGGTTGCGTGCGCCTCCTTTGGGAGACCGACCATGTATGCAACATCTTGGGCCGACAAGTGAGCATGTACATGCTTGCTCTATGACCACAGGCGCAATCTAAGCCATCCAACTATGCCTGCGAAGTTGGATGGTCGTGATCGTTTTGGATCTTCTCAACCTGCATAAGGTGTTAACCTAGCCTTGTTTGGGCAATCGTTTCTTACACCAAGGATTTCCTATGAGGGAGTCGGTCATGTAGGTAGAAAGTGGGCCCGCCAATGGTGTACCATCACTTTACTACTTGTTTTAGGGTATAATCTAAGCCGTCCAACTATGCCGAAGTTGGACGTTCATGATTAAAAGGAACCTAGCCGTGCGTCATGCTCACTTTGAGCGCACGTTTTGGAAGGACCAACTATAGTTGGTCTTGACCTGCTCGGTCATGCATGAAGGTGGGTCCGAGGTGATCATGGTAGCATGCTCGGGACCCCGAATCTATATCTACACCCTCCATCTATGCTCGAAGTTGGACGGATGAGATCTATTTTTGGGTTTGTTTTCAGTAAGGTGAGACTAACATGGGTAGTCTTGCATGCGTTCAACGGGGCTAATATAACCCGCCGTCAGGTAGCCTACGGGTGTTTGCATGTCGAACACAAGGCTTTAATTAAAGCATTAATAATAATGTTGTAAACCTACATAAAATCTGGATGGTTGAACATGCTCCAATGAATTAATATGGTGAGAATATTCATCACCTGAAGGCTTTATCCTTTGCAGGACGTCAGGTTACAAAAATTGGCTTTTTACAATTTTAGCCTTTAAATAGAAATCCACCATCAACATTAAGTCCTCGCCTAGCATGCAATGGTTACACTATTGTAGGATAGGAATGAGATGGTGACAAATATACGTAAAAGAAATAAAGGTAACTAACCTTGGAAGGAAGCCACTAGTGATTGTCCATGTGAACGATATCGCAGCATGAAACCTTGGGTGGGCGGTTTCCCTTCTTGGTTTTTGGAAGCAAAAAGGAATCCTTCTCTAATTAGAATTCTTCAAATTTTTGCCTATAAAAGGGAGAACCCTTTTTTGTTTTCCCTTCACGATTTCTCTTTTTTTTTTTTTGAACATCCACTCTCTTGCTCGTCATGCCGCCATCGCCATTCTTCATTGGATTTGTTGTTGTCAGTGCGCCATTGTCAGTACGTGCAAAAAAAAAAAATTTTTTTTTTTTCAAACCCTAATTGTTTAGGTAGAGTTTCTTTTGCACTTTGAGAGGATTGTAGGTGCAACATACCATAATTGATTCCTTTACCTCCTGCCAGGATTGCGTAGTAAAAGAAAGCATAAACATGTTGTTCGTTCCCTTTATCCTTGCCTGTCAAAACCCAGGTTGTAGCTTGATAGAACCGATGCCTTGAACTTGTAGACATGATAACCAAGTGTAGAAAATATGTTGACATGTTGGCTTAGTTTTAGGGATGCGCATGCAAACTTTAGTGCCAGCCTGCGTGATTTTTGAGGTACTCTTGCGCTTGCGTTTATCGAAATTGCTGTAGAATCCTCATAAAAACTCTTATTTTGACGGTCCGCATATGTATCCTCAAGCCCAGAAAATTTCCAAGCTTTAACAAAGAAGATTTTTAAATTTTGAGCGTGTTTAGGGGATAAAAACCGCGAAATAGTAAACTTCCGGGAGGTTTTGAGGGAATTTTTCAGTTGCGTGTCTCTGATGTTTTGGCCACCCCTTATTGCTCTTTCATCCGATTGTCGTGAAATTTTGATATGTTGTAGGTAACTTCCATATAAAGAGAATGGAATATAACATAACACTAGATTCCATACCCATTGCTCCCAGTTCGTAATCGAACACAGGGTAGTGTAAATTTCCCTCAACTGAGTTTGTTTGGAGGACGCTTGAACCATCCCAATCCCATGTAATCTCCGTATTAGGTGCATAAAAACGAAGTTGGGAATCACGAGAATCTTTTATTTCTTTACAACTCCTTGGAAACATGCTAACACTTCCAATCTTATTGCAGTTGCTCAATGATGAACGCGGAGGATAATTTTGTGAAATGAGGTGTCGACCCTTTCAGAGATGTGCCAAATATAAATGATGGAATGCTTACCAAGTCTTTTCCAAATGTCAGGAAGTACCCCAGACATAATATAATCCTTATTACCGGTTCAGAAAGTGAAGAGGGTCTACCACCGTCTTTAGCAGGCGTGATGAGGCTTTGTCTCCTAGAAGAAAGAATATCCACCTTCCCTATTGACTTTAATTTTCGAGAATCCACTTAACTCATACGAAGGATGGATGTGGCGCATGTTGGGTAATGAAGGGATTAGAGACAACTTAACTAGGGAGCGAATTCTTGATGCTATTAAGGCGTCGCAATTCTTCATGTCAAGAAGGATATCCCCAGGTTTGGTCGCTTTTCTGCTCGATGGCGTCCTTCTACGAACACGACTTTATGCACGTGGGGTGAAATGACTATCACTTTTGAGAGCGTGTCTGCATTAATGAGCCTTATGTCATTGGCGGTCTTAATTGCAAACTATCGAAGGCGAAGACGTCATCTATCAGGCTATAATTCAGAAGGTGAACGAATATGATCGGTTGGAAAGAAGCCGAAATGTTTTTACACTTGGTGGGTAGGTGCATGGTCTTCCATGTAAGGTAATGATGATCTTAGCACGGATGCATTCTTGTCCTTGTGGTTGTCTAGAGATATTCTTGATGACGGCTCCGGCACGAAAACTATTAGAAAGAAAATCATCATATTCGCCATTAAGCTAGGCAAAGGTATAACTCTCCCTTTGGCTTTGTTATTCCTAGGCTCGCTGTATGGTCACCTGAATTCTTTAGTGGAGGAGATGTATATTTCCAACTAGTACATGAAGGTGGATACATATGTGCACGTCGCCTTTCTTCAGGCGCTTTTGTGGGAACACTTTAAGGATTACGCTCCCACTCCTACAACCTCAGTCCCCAGCTTGTATGGTGGTTCAAGAATACTTCGTTGGCAGAATAGACGTCCAAAAGCTGGGGTGAGGCTTGTAGATTTGATCGATAGTGTGAGTGCCATAGACTTTCGTCCTTGGGGGCCGGTTTATCCTTCGGCCATCGTCCCTGTCATTGAGCCGCCTGAGGGGAGAGATATGAGCCCTGAAGAAGTTGTTTTCCTGCGGAGCTGTATACCAGGATATGTTCCTTCTTTTTGTGATGACAGGCTAAGCATTATTCCATATAATATTGATAGATCCGCTCGCCAAATGGGTTTTGATCAAGGTGTCCCATTTCGTCGTCCCGCAACGCCTTCGGAAGAACTTAAGTTATCATGCCTTGATGTTGATGTTTTCTCGCCGGAGCTGAAACTTCCTTTTCCTCCCCCGGGGAGAAAGCCGGTAGCTACTTCTGGTTACAAAGATTTTTGGAGGGGGAAATTACTGCTCTTTAAATCATTTGCTAGCGAAACGGTAACTGACCTTCGTGATGAACCTCTTGATGACATCTTGGCTGGTCATAGGCGATTGAAACCTCTTCCAGGAAAACGAGGCAAGGTTAACGCCACCGACTGCAATCTTAAGTCCAAGAAAAAGAAGCGATAATGTAGTCCAGTCATTCTCAACTCTTCCAATATGCAGGTATTCTGAATTCTTTATGCTTAATTTTTAGTTTCGACTTCCATGAGCAACTTTTATTAATCCTTGTTGGTGATCATAGGATTCCTGAAGAAAATTCCTTTGTTGTACTGGCTCGAGTTTACAATAAGGAGCGTGGAGGCAACGGGAAGTCTGGAAATCTTCATGCTGAGAAGCCTGATAATAATGACCTTCATGTAGAGTAGTCTGGAAACACTGATCCTCATGCGGAGAAGTCTGGTAACACCAATCCTCATGTAGATGAGTCTGGTAACACTGATCCTATCATATACAATGATGAAGATGGTGCAATCTCGATTGAAGAGAATGCCTTCCAGAGCAGTAATTTTAGCGAGCTTGTAGATGAGGCTGTGTCAGCAATCCGGACCAGCACTTCGAGGAGTCTGAAAGAGACATCAACTGCGATGGTTCCTTCTAAAGAGATGTTGTCGCCATCAGTCGTTCCTGGTGGTATGTTCGACCTTACCTTTGATAATCCACGTCCTAATCATGTGTTGGTTGGAGGGTTCAGCGTGCCGGCCCAGTTTGAAGAGTTTTACACCACAATATGGAAGAAACATGGCCACATTGCTACCACCACGAAGCTGAAGAGTCATCTTTCTTTGGTAAACCGCGTTCAGGAGGCCCTACCCTCTATTCGGGAGATGAGCGTCACAATTGGTCGTGATGTTTCTGAAGACATGATGGAAGACTGGAAGTGCCACTTGGATGTGTTTGCGCAGTATGACTTCAATGTTCCTTGGTTCTTCAAATGGTTTCATGCGATTCAGGAGATTCAGAAGAAGCAAGGTAAGGTGCCTTCCACTGAATGCGTCGTTCGTCAGAAACAAAAGGTTGGTAGGTTGGCCGAGGAGTTAAAATCTCAGCAAGCCATTCTCCGGAGGATGGAATCCACTCTTGCTCAGAAGGATGAGGTGTTTCTAAAAGATTTTCCCTGAATTATTCATGCCGTCTACTTGTGTTTTCTCTTTAGATGATTTTCGAGTGATTGTGAGGATTTCCTTTCACACAGTTTGATTTTAGGTTCTGAATTGATAGGTGATTGAATCTTGGACTGGTTTATTTACGACATGCTTTTATGAATGTTTGACTCTTGGAAAAGATTATTCTAAAATAGAATCTGAACCTTATATTATGAGTGATCATACATGCCATGTGAAATTGAAGACGCAGTGTGAAAGGGAAAGGTTATGGGGGCGAGCATGCATGGTGCTTTCTCATTGAGTGTCTTGTTCATATATGTAGGACGCCAAGTCCCCAGTAGGATATATAACTATCTTATAGTAACATTTGCTGGGACTTACTTGTCTTTCGAAATCCGTGTATGAGAATGAGCACTCCCGAATACCTTCTCCCCGAAGAGCGCGTGCTAATTTTTTGAGGGGAAATATTGTTTCTCTGAATTTATCTTATCGTGGACAATGCGTTTCAATGCGTGGCACTTGCTAGTGGGGTGATGGAGAAATCTATGTTAATGACAATACCTCGGGTTGGGTGTCTCTTGATCGGTGGGCGGACGCCACACCGGCGGCAGTTGTACTTCTCCATCACGTACCCATGTCTCCAAAAACTCCACAATCTTCCTTATGGGAAACGGGAATCGTGGATCTCTTGAGTCTAAACTTTCCTGCGTCGGCGCGTGTCGTGGCTCTTCCCTTAGGTTTCGGTGTGAAGCACGCTTTGGAGATGGAATTGAGGCGTTATCACGTGTCACTGCATCCGCGGCCCTCTTGGTCGGGTGATTCTGCTGAAACATGGAGGACGTTGCGCTTGGCGATGGTATTATCATTGAGCTGGTGATTTGAAGGCTGCAAGCTCCTACGTTCATATGCTCTCTGATTGATTTCACCTTCCTCCAGCGTTTCTTCCCCTTGATGAAGAGTCAGCACGGGTTAGGCATTATTCTGAGTTTTGGCAAGAGCCTTGAGGTATAAATCTTCTAACAAGGCTTCGTATGCAGTTGATTCTCTGTTTTTATCCGGCAAGCGTCGTAATTCTTCATGCTGGTCGATCCGTCTCGAGCTCCCATTGCCAGGTGAAAGGTTTTGTTCGTCTCTGGGCTCTCTGGGGCCATGTGTTCCGCCAGTTCTTCTGAAAACCTGACCTCCAGAATTTCTTGCGTCATTAGTGATACTTCTCGGGTAGCTGCTTGCAGAGCCCTCATGTAATTGAGCCGATATGTCATTCAAGAGACGGAAGGTTTCACTCTGCCTTCTGGCAATACATGCTTGATTTTCTAGGACGTTTTCCAGCATCCTGGTCACATTTTCGATGACACTTGAATTATCCATGGCTTCTGAAGGATTCAACGAATGGGAGTACATCTCGGGATGAACTTATGGGATTTGGTGAAGAGTGAATTGATAATCGAATCAAATCTAAGATCTACCTCTCCAAAGTCGAATAAAAACTGGTAGACTTTAAAGATTCGAGTTTTGCAACCGAGATATTAACCTCCCACTGTGGTCGCCAATTGTTTGTGGGAGAAAACTACTTCTGCAGGTTTAGGTAATTTGGTGTGTGTGTGGATGAGAAGTGAATTTAAACCTTCAATAAATGTGTTGCACGATGAGCACTTTGATTCGAGAGATAATCTGTACAATTCTGGCCTAAACCGAAGACACAACCGTTCCAGATTTGTTTCGGTCACATGTGAAGGATGTGAGGTTGATCTTAGGGAAGGAAGCGAAGAAGGTGTTGAGAGTATGAAGATGAAGTCTATTTGATGACTTGTTAACAGAAGGTTGAGCAGGCTAGCAAATGTTGCAGGCAGGCTCTGGGTGTTGAATACGATGGTATTAACACTTGGTTTTTCTGTGTTCTGTTGGAAATAGGGAGGAGAACCTATTTATACAAGTCGATAAGCCTTCATCATGTCTCTCGTGGGAAAGTGGAGGAAGTGGAGTGATGGAGGAAGTGTCACACGGTTGCTTGCCCACTTCTCCTATCATCGCTAACCGCCCATGTTTCCCTGACACGATCTTGTGATAGCGTGTTGCACGCTGCACGCACGCCGTAAACCGCAGACCAATACCCAGTTTGTATCCCCAGAGTTGTGAGGTGATTAATGTCTCGAGTGTGTGGATCGTGGGACCCACAGAAAATAGTGCAGGGTGAATCGTGAACTTGGTATAACATCGCATGCAGCCATCTTCAGGTGACCGTTTGGAGGATGTATAGACAGGCCATGCCTTGGTCAGTCACCATGTGAAGAAGAGTGACGGATGGTGATCATGGTGATACCTTGTTTGCTGGTTGATTCGCACCCTAAGTCATTCGTCCAAGCTTGCAAAGTTGGACGGACGAGATGGCTTGCAACCCTACTTGCGATCGTTGGATGGGAGGCGCGCATGCTGCCTCTTTCAACCCAAATGTTTGCATGCTAAGGGAGTTTCTATGGAGGAACCGATTGTCCCTGCATGGAGGTGGTACAATGGTGTTCACGCCCATGCCTGCTTGACTTGCAAAGATTTGATCTAAGCCACCCACTTTAGGTGGCAAAGACGAGTGGTCGACATTAGAACTTATGGAGGGACCGTGACATTCCACCTTTGGGCACGCGTATCAAGGAACTTGATCACTTCCGGTCTTGGACGATCATCTAGGCGTGAAGTCGGGCACACGGTGGTCATGCTAGCATGCTCGGTTCCCTCTAAGTCTCCATCTTTGCCTTCCATCCAAGCCTGTGAAGATGGACGCTCGAGATGTTTCTGCGACATATGCGCCGCAAACCCTAATTAGGATTTCGGACCGGCCACTTTGGGCGATCGATTTTGGGTTGCGTGCGCCTCCTTTGGGAGACCGACCATGTATGCAATATCTTGGGCCGACAGTGAGCATGTACATGCTTGCTCTATGACCCTGGGCGCAATCTAAGCCATCCAACTATGCCTGCGAAGTTGGATGGTCGTGATCGTTTTGGATCTTCTCAACCTGCATAAGGTGTTAACCTAGCCTTGTTTGGGCAATCGTTTCTTACACCAAGGCTTTCCTATGAGGGAGTCGGTCATGTAGGTAGAAAGTGGGCCCGCCAATGGTGTACCATCACTTCACTACTTGTTTTTGGGTATAATCTAAGCCGTCCAACTATGCATGCGATGTTGGACGTTCATGATTAAAAGGAACCCTAGCCGTGCGTCATGCTCACTTTGAGCGCACGTTTTGGAAGGACCAACTGTAGTTGGTCTTGACCGTTCGGTCATGCATGAAGGTGGGTCCGAGGTGATCATGGTAGCATGCTTAGGACCCCCTGAATCTATATCTACACCCTCCATCTATGCCTGCGAAGTTGGACGGATGAGATCTATTTTTGGGTTTGTTTTCAGAAGGTGAGACTAACATGGGTAGTCTTGCATGCGTTCAACGGGGCTAATATAACCCGCCGTCAGGTAGCCTACGGGTGTTTGCATGTCGAACACAAGGCTTTAATTAAAGCATTAATAGTAATGCTGCAAACCTACATAAAATCGGGATGGTTGCTACATGCTCCGCTCTGGGTAGGTTTTAATTCTTAGGGATGGTTGCACATGCTCCAATGAATTAATATGGTGAGAATATTCATCACCTGAAGGCTTTATCCTTTGCAGGACGTCAGCTTACAAAAATTGGATTTTTACAATTTTATCCTTTAAATAGAAATCCACCATCAACAGTAGCATACATGTTTATATCTCTCTTGTATTTGATAAAGGCTCGCAGATTTTTATTTGCTTGAGTATAGATCAAATCGAGAGATAGGGATATTAACTCCTTCATATACTTTTCATTAAGATTGAGTCTGACTGTCTAGTTTATTATCTTAAAAGTATATTAGAGTTAGTCCATACAGATTGCTAATCAAAATATTGGGTGAGGTTGTTAGACCCATGCTTTTTAGTTACCATAAACGTTCAGTTATTAGAAGCAATTAGGCAACTGCCGGCTTATGCCAAATTCCTTAAAGATATGTGTATGCAAAAGCGCAAGCTAAGTGTCCCTAAGAAATCCTTTTTAGCTAGTCATGTAAGTTCGATCATTCAGAACACCACAACTCCTAAGTATAAAGACCTAGGTGCCCCTACCATTGCTTGCACGATAGGAAAACACAGGGTAGAGAAATATTTACTTGACTTAGGAGCTAGTGTGAACTTACTTCCATACCATGTGTACTTATATCTGGGACTTGGTGAATCGAAACCTTCCAAGATAACACTTAGTTGATAGGTCTGTTAAAATTCCTTGTGGTGTGATAGAGGATGTTCTTATTGAGGTCGACAAGTTTATTTCTCATGTGGATTTAGTAGTCCTAGATACACAACATGTCCCTAATCTAGAGAATCAAATACCAGTGATTTTAGGTTGCCCATTTTTAGCCACGTATAATACTGTTATCAACTGTAGGACCGGACTTATGAACATATCCTTTGGTAATATGACCACTGAACTAAATGTCTTTAATGTTACTAGACAACCTTCCAATAATTTAGATGAAGTGAATATGATTAGAACTTGAGTTCATGATCTAGTTCAGGGTAATTGGGACGACACTTTATCTGGTGACTCTTTGGATGAATTTGATGAGGCAATTCTCTTAGATCAGATAGATGACCATACTTTAAAACTAGAAGAATCTCTCGGACATTTTAAGGACTCTACAGACCTAGCAATTCATGCAATGATGTTAGGTTTTTCTAAGAGTAATGATAAACCTAAGTTTTGGGGTATAGAACTAGAAGAATCTCTCGAGTATTTTAAAGACTCCGAGGATCCAGAAATCCAAGCAATATTTAGAGATTTGTCTAAGAGTAGTGATTACCCTAAGTTTAGGGGTAGTGATAGTTCTAGTGATTGTCAAGTTTCACCGTTACAAGTCCTTAACTTGGGACTCAATATTTTTACGTCTGAGGTATTACTTGAGTCTCTTCAGACTCCACAACCCGATCCCCCTGATATTTTCCAGGAGGAAATCAAGCTATTAGAGACCGGTTATTCAGATAAATTTGTTTGCCACGACAGTCATATGAATCCCAAGTGGGCACCGCAGAAAAATCTAGTTGTCTTGCAAGAACTTTCAATAAGGTTGTGCTCCATTTGTTCATTTATCTAATCAGGTGCAGTTGTCTCATAATTGTGGCAGTTTTATTTGGTATTGTTGATCCATAATTGTTTCGACTATTGATATATGATTTGAAAGGTAATTAGCCATTGTGTGGTATTTGACGTCTGGTTGAAGACTATAAACTTAGCACCCATGATCATGCAACATGGTAATATATTTCCTTAACTTTATTGCTTCAAATGGTAACAGTTTTTCTTTATTCATGCTTTTAGTTTTATCTTTAGAACATTGGGGACAATGTTAGATTTAAGTTTGGGGGTATGGGAGAAACTTTTTAGTTGCATTAATAAACTCCAGAGCCTAGAAATTTATGCCTATTAAGGATAGCACTAACCAATCTAAGTGGATGGAAGCATCTTGGTTATAGGAGTTGAGGAACCAATCTGAGTTAATGGAAATATCTAAATATAGTCTATTCATAAAAGCACAGAGCTCAGGTGTTAGAAATAACATGATAGTTTCACCGTATCCCATAATCATTTTATTACTTCTATTTTTATTTCTTTTGCACAATTTTTATGTTGATGTCTGCTGGGTTGAAATAGGGTGATTGAGTTACTATTAAAAAAAACGGAATAATTCTCAAAAATAAAATTAATACTTGGATAGCAATATGTGTGTGTTCTCCCTGTCTCCGTTGCCTAAACAAGCGTGGAATGCAGGATCCACGATAATTACCATCTAATTTGATAACAAGAAGCATGCGCTTGGATCCGTAAGATATAATCATGTTGTTAAATTTTTTTTGTTAATGTTCAGTGAATAAATCGACTACTGGTTCCCTTGTATATGCCAGACGAGTTGATATATAATTAGGATTATCAACCACTGGTTCCCTTGTATATGCCAGTGATAGGTATTGTAAAACACCTAATTTTATATCTAGTATTAATGCTTTCTTTGCTATTTATTTTGTGAAATATATATCTTATGTTTAGTTTTGAGTTATTAGGTAATTTGGATACCTTGGGAGCAAAAGAAGGAAAAATTGCCCATTTGGAGCGTAAAATGCAAACACTTCAATTCACAGGCGAGTTATATTTGGAGCGAGCTGAGATGCGTGAGGAGGATGCAAAGAATAAACTGTCGGTTCCCTAGAACCGACAAACCATACATGAACTAGTTACCCCCTATCCCATGAGCTGGGGTGTGCAAATCCAAACTCTTACAAAATACCTAAATTTCAGAGAAGAGAGTTATTAGTTCTTCTTCCCTATGTCGTCCCTGTGTGTGATGGCGGCACCATGTCAAATTCATTCTTCATCTGAGAAGCCAATGCGGATGTTGTGTCAAAAAGAAGAGGTGATGAACACAAATAGGAGATGGTGGCTACTGCAATGGAGTTAGGGTTTGATTCAAATCCGAATCTATGTTACAACTAATGATGCTCAAGCGGGTTTGATGGTCGATTGGAGAAGAATTGGGTTTGATTCTGATTTTTAGAACAACTGGCCAGCAAGGAAGATTCATGAAGAAAATGGGTTCGAATTGGAAGCTGATTTGGGTCAGTTCTTGTTACAACTGGCAGATAGTGGTGAATTTGGTCTTGTGGTTGTTGCAATGAAGGGTTTGTGCTCAGTGGTGCAACTGAGGTAGATGTTGGGTGTAGGTTATGATGAATGGCAGCTGGTGTAGGTGGTTACAGCTCAGGTTTGAGCTAATGTTGAAGGCCTGGGTTTGTCTAAGTGAATGAATGTGTTGCTTGGCTATGATTGCAGGTCAGCTGAATGGGAGGAATGTATGAATGAAGCTGCAGTTTAGTGGAGTTGAATGGATGAGATGGAATGTTGCTGTGTGGAGTTTAATCAGTCACCAGTTAGTTATGGTGATGTGTGGTTGGAAGCTACTGCAGCAATGGGTTTGTGGCTATGGAATTCAGGGGAGGTTTCAATGATTGTGTGCAGTTGAGCTAAACTGCAGGAGCAAGGTGAAGTTGGAGCTGAAAGGGTATGGATCAATTTACATTGCAGTTGAAGTTGTAGAAGTGAAAGCTGGGAATGGAGCAACTTAGGTGTAAAAGCAGTGATGATAGCTGAGACAATGGAGGAGCAACAGATGGTGGTGCTGGATTGTGTTGGCTTTGGTAGTGAATCAGGGTAGTGATGTTGTTTTGAAGCTGCAGGTTAAGATGTTGCAGGTGGAAGTGGCTTTGGTTTGCTGGAGTTGAAGATGATGCAATGGAATGAATTATAGTAGGTTGCAGGTAGCAAGGAGTTGTTTAGTGGTGGTCTTGAAGCTTGGAGCTGAATTGGAGGTGCTACTGGTGCAATTGTAGGTGGAAGTGATGGGAATGATGATGTAAGTTGTATTTGGTGGTTCCTGGTAGCTGAATAAGATGTTGCAGTTGTAGCTGGTCAAATGGTGTTTGGAGTTAGCAGTAAGAGGAGTTGAAGATCAGCTGGGAGTTGAAATGGGAACTGTTGGCTTGAGGTTATGGCAATTATGGAACTGAATCAGGTGGTGTATGGACTGCGTTTGCAAGCCGAGAAGCACACACATCGTAGATTTGAACTGGTATTAGTGTTGAGTTCGAGAGAACAAATGGAATTGCATAGGATGGAGAATAGCTCAGGAAGTGGCAGTAACGTCCAGAGGAACTTAGCAATGATGTTGTGTGTTTGATTCGAATGGTGTTGCAGCTGTGCAGTGCAAGTGAACTGCAGGTTTGAACTGAGAATGGAGGAGATTTTGCAGGTCAGCTAGGATGATTGTAGTTGGTATTGAAGTGACAGAATTGCGGGTAAAGATGCAATGGAGTTTATGATGCTATCGCAGGAGAGCATGTGGAACTGTTATGCTGCAAAATGTGATTCAGGGAAGCAATTGGAGTTGCAGGTGATTTGGGTTTGCAGTGGAGTGAATTAGCCCAATGGTGCAAACTGAGTTACAAATGGGTTGAACATGTTTTGATTGCAGAAGAAGGAGCTACAGATGCTGTTGTTTTTGAAGTAAAGCGAGGAGCTTGACCATCTTGGTCTGTGATGAGTTGGCATCATGGTGCAGCAGGGCCATCTTGGCCGTGAACTGCAATCATTGTGCTCCACAAGTATGGCATATGCAAGAGGAGATATGGCCACTGCAACTAACCTAGTCAGTTCACTTGACTCGTTGCTGACTCGGTATGACTCGGTGTTTGACCCGAGTTGAACCGGTTGACCGTCTTGAGCGTTTACTTTTCAGGTGACCGGCGGCAACTTTCCGTGCCGAATTCCGGTCATATTCCGGCCAGAAACAAAGTTTTCCAGTGAGCACTTTCTGGGTCATATTTTCACATGGGTGTTTCACACATGAGTACGGGTGGACTTCTTGGTATTGGACCGTGGGATTTGAAGACCTAATTTGGAAAGTTGGAAAGCTATAAAAGGAGGAGTTTCTATTCTTTTAAGAGATCACTTATCACAATCTTTCTACTGGGTTTTTAGAGGAGAGCATCGATTCTACTAGGGTTTGCTTTCATTTATTTTTATGTTCTTCATTTTATTTTTGATAATAATTATGTTGAACCCAAAAACCATGAGTAGCTAAATTCTTAATATTGGTTATGGGATAATAAGTGGATTTCACAAATAAAATCTGATTCAATGCATTAGTTTTGTCTCAAGTTTATTGTTTATGTTTCATTGTTGATATTGATATATGATTTGATTGTTTATTTGGTTGAGTCCGGAATCAATCCGATTTGCATTCATATATAGAGCTATATTATGGTTTTCAATACAAAAACGTTGTTAATCCCTGATTCTAAGTAGCATAAATGTGGGTAGTGCTTGTAGAGATATATCATACTAGTCACATATGAATCATAACTTGGGTTAAATTTATTTAGTGATTTTACACATTTCGATTGCCTTGATTAGTCTTATTCCATATAGCTTATTGCTTCTAGGGAGTTAAATCTAATTTGCTTTTTACACTTTAGTTTGCTTTCTAGGAAGAATTCACATATGCATCTTTTAATGTGGTTGTGATGAAATCAGGGAATTAGCGGGATACTCTTGCGATCAAGGTATCCTAGGACTTTTAGTAAATGAGAGATTAAATTTCAATTCTAGTCATTGATGAAAATAAGTGTTTGTGAATGAAACTATCATGTGACCAATACTTTCTCCATATTGATTACTCTAATACTTTATTGATTTCAATTTATTTTTATTGCTTTGATAAAACAACATCATCCCTTTGGTTACTAAGAAACTGAAATTTTTTATAACAACAAAAGCCTCTCTGTGGATACGAACTCTTCCTTATCGCATACTACTTTATTTTAGGAAGTAAGAAAGTGAAATTATTTCTGCATCGGCTGATAACCGATCAAATTTTGGCGCCGTTGCCGGGGAGGCAAACGGCTTGTTACTAAGTTTTTAGTTTCTTTTTATCATTTTTCTGCTTGCATATTTGCTTTCCGTTTCTTGTCTTATTTCTCATTTTTTTGCGAGAATTATTTTTCAGGTACTAATCCCTGGCTTCTAAGGATTGGAGCTATCCAAGATGCGGGATTGCTACTCGAAGAGGCACAATACTCCAACCAATTCAAGACACAACGGAAGAACAAGTCGTGGAAGTAGAACACGAAGCTCTTCATCAAGAAGTGGAAGAAGAGTTACATCTAGAAGAAGAACTAGAGGTTCCATTTGTAGAAGAACCACTAGTTGAATAAGAAGAAGCAATGGAAGACGCAAATCGTACACTCAAGGATTTGGCGTCTCATAGGCTTGATGCACAACGATGGTGTATTCAAACCAACTCAACATTCGAGATCAAGCCGGGGTTGCTTAGAGAGTTTCCAAAGTTTCATGGTATGGTGAATGAAGATCCAAATAAGCATCTCATGGAGTTCTATACCATTGTAAAGGCTATGCTTCCAGCGGAGACCGATGCCGATGGTGCAATGATGAAAGTTTTTCCATTTTCTATGGTGGACAGCGCTAAGGATTGGTTGTATTGTTTTCCTGACGGAAGTGTCACTACATGGAATGGATTGAAGAAAATCTTTCTAGAAAGGTATTTTCCTGCGTCAAAGGCGACTCAAATTCGCAAAGAAATTTGAGGAATAAAGCAACATGCGGGAGAGTCTTTGTATGAATGTTGGGAGCGATACAAGAGATTGGTGGCAAGCTGTCCTCACCATCAATTCAGCGATGCTATGATAATCCAGTACTTCTACGAAGGCCTCCAATCAAGTGATAGATATCTTCAAGATGCAGCAGGTGGTGGTGCACTAGTGAACAAAACGGTGGCCCAAGCTGCCGAGTTGATTGAAAGCATGGCTGCAAACTCGCAACAATTCTACACAAGAGGTGAACCAATGGTTATGGGAGTGCATGAAGTTAGTGATTCATCATCATCACACCGTGATCAAATGATGGACAATATGGAGCACATGATGCAAAAGATGGCTGCGGTTATATTACCTTCGTATGGTGAAGAGTTGGAGCAAGCTAATGCGGTTTTTCCAAACCAACCAAGACGGTATGATCCTTATTCCAACACCTAAAATCCGGGATGGAGAGATCATCCAAATTTCAGCTATGCCAACAAGCAAGGTGCGGTTCAACAACCTATCTTCAACCGTCCGAGTGGATTTCAACCGCAACAACAATAATTTCAACCTCAACAACAACAATTTCAACCACAACAACAATAATTTCAACAACAACAGCAGCAATTTCAGCAACCACAACAATCGGTTCAAAACCAAGGTTCCGATATTGATGCAAAGTTACAAACAATGATGCAAGGTATTTCTACCATGTTCAAGGAGAGCCAACAAGAAACCAAGAGTGCGATTAAGGATTTGCAGACTCAAGTGGGCTCCATGGCAATTGATATCAACAAGTTGAAAGCTCAAAATAGTGGGAGACTCCCTTCTCAACCTATCAACCCAAAGGAGGGTGTCAATGCTATTACGTTGAGAAGTGGTACACAACTTGAGCAACCCAAAGTTGCTGATTTGGGTGAAGAGGAAGTTCCAAAGGAGCCGGTTTCGGAGGAAAAGAGGGATGAAATTCCCCAAACACCCGAGGTACCTATTCCTAACTCTAAAACTTCTATTCCTACTTATGTTCCTCCTATACCTTTTCCTCGCAGATTTGCAAGTTCTAAGAAGGTGGAACTAGAAAAGGAGATTTTAGACGTTCTCAAGAAGATTCATGTGAATATACCACTCATTGATGCTATCAAGCAAGTTCCCAATTATGCAAAAGTGTTGAAGGACTTGTGTACCAACAAGAAAAGGCTTAAAGGAAATGAAGTGCTAAGTGTGGGGGAGAATGCTTCGGCAATCTTACAACACAAACTCCCGCTGAAATGCAAGGATCCCGGTAGCTTTGACATTCCCGTCACAATTGGTAACACCACTTTTAACAAAGCAATGTTAGACTTAGGTGCATCCGTTAATGTTATGCCTGCATCTATGTATAATTCACTTAATCTAGGTCCTTTGAAAAAGGCTGAAATTGTGTTGCAATTAGCCGATCGCTCTAATGTCTACCCAATGGGTATTGTTGAGGATGTTCTTGTGCAGGTTAATCAACTTGTATTCCCTGCTGACTTTTGTGTGTTAGAGATGGATGAAGGTGCACCGGACTCGTCTCTTCCATTTCTACTTGGACGCCCCTTCATGAAAACGGTTAAGACGACCATTGACGTAGACAAGGGAACGTTGACTATGGAATTTGACGGAGAAATAATACGTTTCAACATTTTCGAGACGATGAGATATCCTAGTGATGTCCACTCTTGTTTCTCCGTTGATGTTATGGATGCATTGGCGCAAAAAGTGTTTGAATTAAATGGTGATGATGCTTTGGAAACTATTTTAACTACATCTATGGATGATGGAGTAGAGTGTGGTAATGAAGTTAAGGAAGCCCTTGGTGATCTCAACTCACTACAAGGATGTCCGGAAACTCATAATGTCTCTTTTATTTCTTTACCATGCAGTGATGAAAAGCTTTTACCTTCTATTGTTAAATCTCCAAAGTTGGAATTGAAACCTCTTCCAAGTCACTTAAAGTACTTGTACTTGGGTGATAATGAAGAGTTACCTGTGATTGTTTCTAACGAGCTTAGTGAATTACAGGAGCAAAAACTTCTAAGGGTGATAAGGAAGCACAAGACGTCCATAGGATGGACAATCTCCGATATCAAGGGTATAAGCCATGCCGTTTGTATGCATAAGATTCGTTTGGAGGACGATGCAAAGCCTACAAGGGAAGCGCAACGTTTTTTGAACCCTCCCATGATGTAAGTTGTGAAAAAGGAGATACTCAAACTTTTGGAAGTGGGTGTTATCTACCCCATATCCGATAGCAAGTGGGTAAGCCCGGTACAAGTTGTACCAAAGAAATCAGGGGTAACGGTGGTAGAGAATGATGAGAACGAACTTGTCCCAACTCGTGTGCAAACCGGTTGGAGGGTTTGTATTGATTATAGAAAGTTGAATGCAACTACTAGGAAGGATCATTTTCCTTTACCTTTTATTGATCAAATGCTTGAACGTTTAGCTGGACATGCTTATTATTGTTTCCTTGATGGTTATTCAGGTTACAATCAGATTGTGATAGCACCAGAGGACCAAGATAAAACCACTTTCACTTGTCCTTTCGGTACTTTTGTTTATAGAAGGATGCCTTTTGGCTTATGCAATGCTCCAGCTACCTTTCAAAGGTGTATGGTAAGTATTTTTTCCGAGTATGTTGAAAACATCATTGAAGTGTTTATGGATGACTTTAGTGTCTTTGGTGATTCATTCGACCTTTGCTTGAACAACTTGTCTTTAATCCTTGAACGCTGTGTTGAAACAAACCTTGTGCTTAATTGGGAGAAGTGCCATTTCATGGTAACTCATGGCATAGTTTTAGGCCATATTATATCTTCTAAAGGCTTGGAAGTTGATAAATCTAAGATAAACCTTATTCATGCTCTAACCCCTCCCACTACGGTGAGGGATATACGCTCTTTTCTTGGTCATGCAGGTTTCTATCGTAGGTTTATCAAGGATTTTTCCAAGATAGCATCACCAATTTGCAACTTATTGCAAAAAGATGTGGTTTTTAACTTTGATGATAAGTGTATGGCGGCATTCAATCATTTGAAAGAACTTTTGATTTTAGCCCCTATCATTAAACCACCGGATTGGAGCAAGCCTTTTGATCTCATGTGTGATGCTAGTGACTACGCGGTTGGTGCGGTGCTTGGGCAGCGTGTGGGGAAGATACCTCATGCCATTTATTATGCTTCTAGAACGTTAAATGAAGCCCAACAAAACTACACAACCACTGAAAAAGAGTTTTTAGCTATTGTATTTGCATTGGAGAAATTTCGCTCTTATCTAATTGGTACAAAAGTTGTTGTTTATTCTGACCATGCAGCTCTTAGGTACTTGCTAATGAAGAAAGAAGCGAAACCAAGGCTCATACGCTGGATTTTACTCTTGCAAGAGTTTGATATTGAAATCAAAGATAAGAAAGGAATTGAGAACACCGTTGCGGATCACTTGAGCCGTCTTGTTGTGGACAAGGAAGCTATCCCATTGCGTGAGAGTTTCCCGGATGAGCAACTCTTCTCAATTGCCGTTGGAGAACCATGGTATGCTGACATTGTGAATTACTTGGTAACTAAACAAATCCCAAAGAACTTATCTCGTGCTGAGAGGGACAAACTAAAGAGGTTAGGAAACCAATACATATGGGATGATCCATACTTATGGAAACATGGCAGCGACCAAGTAATGAGAAGGTGCGTTCCCTAATCTGAGTTTAATTCTATCTTATCATTTTGTCACTCCTATGCTTGCGGAGGACATTTTGGAAGTAAGAGAACCGCTTACAAGGTACTTGAAAGCGGTTTCTATTGGCCAACCTTGTTTAAGGATGCACATATATTTTGTACAACTTGTGATAGGTTCCAAAGAACAGGAAATCTAGGTGCCCGAAATCAAATGCCACAAACCTTTATTCAATTTATTGAAGTTTTTGATGTATGGGGTATTGATTTTATGGGTCCTTTTGTCAAATCTCATGGGAATTATTACATCTTACTTGCTGTTGATTATGTCTCTAAATGGGTGGAAGCTAAGGCCACCCCTACTAATGATTCCAAGGTTGTTTCAGATTTTGTGCAAGCTAACATTTTTGCAAGGTTTGGAATTCCAAAAGCCATAATTAGTGATGGGGGTTCTCACTTCAACAACAGGACTTTGCAAAGCTTGTTGAAGAAGTACAATGTGTCACATAAGGTTGCAACACCTTATCATCCCCAAACAAATGGACAAGCCGAGGTGTCTAACCGAGAGGTGAAATCCATTCTTGAAAAGACGGTGAATCCAACAAGGAAAGATTGGAGCTTGTGACTTAATGATGCTTTGTGGGCATATAGAACCGCATACAAGACACCTATTGGGATGTCTCCTTTTAGGCTTGTGTATGGTAAACCTTGTCACTTACCCGTGGAGATTGAGCATAAATCATTTTGGGCGATTAAGCAATGCAATATGGAGATGGATGGGGCTGGAAAGCAAAGGAAGTTACAACTCCAAGAGCTAGAGGAGCTTCGCAATGATGCATTTGAAAGCTCTCGCATTTATAAGGAAAAAACGAAGGCCTTTCATGATACTATGATTTCTAGAAAACAATTTTGTGTTGGGCAGAAAGTGCTTTTGTTTAATACTCGCTTGCATTTATTTCCGGGTAAATTAAGGTCACGTTGGATCGGACCTTTCATTGTTACTAATGTGTTTTCTCATGGTGTAGTAGAAATTCGTAGCATAGCTACATGAAAGGAACTTAAAGTTAATGGGCACCGGTTGAAACCATATTATGAGAATTTCAGTTCCGAAGTGGTGGAAGGAGCGAATTTTGTGGATGCACTCCCTCGGGAGGAGTCGTAGAAAGTAAGGAGATAGTCGGGCTGACGACTTTAAACCAAGCGCTAAATGGGAGGCAACCCATAGGATGAGTATCTCTTGTCTTATTTTCATTTTTTTTGTTTTTTTTTTAGTTTTTTTTTTCTTATCTTGTATTATATTTATTTTATTTTTCTGATTTCTTGTCATTTTTCATGCATAATTTCCCACCTTGACTTACTTTGGATGACTCAATTTACATTGAGGACAATGTAAAGTTTAAGTGTGGGGGAGTGGTTAAGTATTTGCATTGTAAATTTTTTCAAATTTTTTCAACTTTTGTGTAAATTATTGGAGTAGTGGTCCCCTATAGTGGAGACTTCCCATGTTACATCATGAGAGGCACCGACCTTCATTTCTTTGTACCTGTCTAAATTTGTGCTTTTAGAGTGTGTCACCGTACGTAAACTCCGGGTAGAATGGTGAGCTACCCAACCTCCCACCAATAGAAGCACTATTTTGATCTCTTGAGTGCTATTTTATCAATCATGAATGGTGACATCGAATTGCTAACTTACATACCACTTGTAATCTTGTTCGCAGTTAGCACCATCCACTTTATCTCTCTCTACACCAACAGGTCCATATAAAGACCATCATCATCAACAAGGGAAGCATCAAAAGTTCGAAGGAAATTTGAATACGTTCTAGGTTTACAAGCAACGGTACAAAAATGAGCAGATTTCAGATTCAAGTATAGCAACAAGACAAGGAGCAGAATTTTTTACAAGTTGAAGACTATTGTACAAGAGTGAAGATTTTCAAGATGAGAATTCAAGAAGTTTATGATATCGAGACATACAAGTTATGAAGAATCAAGCGGTAAAGTACTCACACCATGGCATTTGTACTTGCATTTTTATTTTTATTTTTATTTGTATTATATTCTCTTGTCTCAAAAAAAATAAAAAAAAATAAATAATTCATTGCATCATATTTTGGTTTTGTATTCATTCAATAAGCCAACGGAAGAAGAAATATCTACATTGAAGTTTCAAGCAACAAGGAATGAGAGGAAAGAATCACATTGTCGAGATTATACGAAGTTCAAGAGTTATCATCAAGAGTTGAAGACCGAAGATGAAGACAGGGATTGAAGACCGAAGACGTTTCTATGGATGTTGTGAGAGTGGTGCTAGCTGCACGCCGAACGGATAACGAGGTAAGTAAGCATATTTCCACCTTCGTTAAGTGGTTGATTTCCTTTCTAAGATATCATCAGAAAAAAGGGTTTTCAAAATGAATAAAAGATGTGGGTTTTCAAAACATTTCGGAGGGTTTGCCTTCCTACTATTCAACGTGTCGCATGATTCTCTTTTCATTCCTACCTAGACACATGTGTGACCCATAAAGAGCTGTTTATTATTGAGAGCAATTTCATAAAATCCTTTCTTGTGAGGCAGAGTCAAGACTTTTGATCACTCTGAACCCGAATTTCTTTCGATAAGGGATGGTTATTTCTCTCTCAACTTTTAAGAATGAGATTGTGTTCATTTATGTGTCTAACTTCTTATGACTAGTGTGCAGAATCTCTATGTCTTCTTAGCGCGTTGGATACTATCTTTTCGGAGAACTTGTAAGTTGGAAATGTAGGTTGTGTGTGTATTTCTCTAGAAAACACTCACGGGAATTGTATGTATCCTTTAGAATAAGTTTTGTTTGATTTGCTCGAGGACTAGCAAAATCTAAGTGTGGGGGAATCTGATAGGTGTTGTAAAACGCCTAATTTTATATCTAGTATTAATGCTTTCTTTGCTATTTATTTTGTGAAATATGTATCTTATGTTTAGTTTTGAGTTATTAGGTACTTTGGAGACCTTGGGAGCAAAAGAAGGAAAAATTGCCCATTTGGAGCGTAAAATGCAAACACTTCAATTCACATGCGAGTTATATTTGGAGCGGTCTGAGATGCGTGAGGAGGAGGCAAAGAATAAACTGTCGGTTCCCTAGAACCGACAAACCATACATGAACTAGTTACCCCCTTATCCCATGAGCTGGGGTGTGCAAATCCAAACTCCTACAAAATACCTAAATTTCAGAGAAGAGAGTTATTAGTTCTTCTTCCCTATGTCATCCCTGTGTGTGATGGAGGCACCATGTCAAATTCATTCTTCATCTGAGAAGCCAAGGCGGCTGTTGTGTCAAAAAGAAGAGGTGATGAACACAAATAGGAGATGGTGGCTACTGCAATGGAGTTAGGGTTTGATTCAAATACGAATCTATGTTACAACTAATGATGCTCAAGCGGGTTTGATGGTCGATTAGAGAAGAATTGGGTTTGATTCTGATTTTTAGAACAACTGGCCAGCAAGGAAGATTCATGAAGAAAATGGGTTCGAATTGGAAGCTGATTTGGGTCAGTTCTTGTTACAACTGGCAGATAGTGGTGAATTTGGTCTTGTGGTTGTTGGAGTGAAGGGTTTGTGCTCAGTGGTGCAACTGAGGTAGATGTTGGGTGTAGGTTATGATGAATGGCAGTTGGTGTAGGTGGTTACAGCTCAGGTTTGAGCTAATGTTGAAGGCCTGGGTTTGTCTAAGTGAATGAATGTGTTGCTTGGCTATGATTGCAGGTCAGCTGAATGGGAGGAATGTATGAATGAAGCTGCAGTTTAGTGGATATGAATGGATGAGATGGAATGTTGTTGTGTGGAGTTTAATCAGTCACCAGTTAGTTATGGTGATGTGTGGTTGGAAGCTACTGCAGCAATGGGTTTGTGGCTATGGAATGCAGGGGAGGTTGCAATGATTGTGTGCAGTTGAGCCAAACTGCAGGAGCAAGGTGAAGTTGGAGCTGAAAGGGTATGGATCAATTTAAATTGCAGTTGAAGCTGTAGAAGTGAAAGCTGGGAATGGAGCAATTGAGGTGTAAAAGCAGTGATGATAGCTGAGACAATGGAGGAGCAACAGATGGTGGTGCTGGATTGTGTTGGCTTTGGTAGTGAATCAGGGTAGTGATTCTGTTTTGAAGCTGCAGGTTAAGATGTTGCAGGTGGCAGTGGCTCTGGTTTGCTGGAGTTGAAGCTGATGCAATGGAATGAATTATAGAAGGTTGCAGGTAACAAGGAGTTGTTTAGTGGTGGTCTTGAAGATTGGAGCTGAATTGGAGGTGCTACTGGTGCAATTGCAGGTGGAAGTGATGGGAATGATGTTGTAAGTTGTATTTGGTGGTTCCTGGTAGCTGAATAATCTGTTGCAGTTGTAGCTGGTCAAATGGGGTTTGGAGTTAGCAGTAAGAGGAGTTGAAGCTCAGCTAGGAGTTGAAATGGGAACTGTTGGCTTGAGGTTATGGCAATTATGGAACTGAATCAGGTGGTGTATGGACTGCGTTTGCAAGCCGAGAAGCACACACATCGTAGATTTGAACTGGTATTAGTGTTGAGTTCGAGAGAAAAAATGGAATTGCATAGGATGGAGAATAGCTCAGGAAGTGGCATTAACGTCAAGAGGAACTTAGCAATGATGCTGTGTGTTTGATTCGAATGGTGTTGCAGCTGTGCAGTGCAAGTGAACTTCAGATTTGAACTGAGAATGGAGGAGATTTTGCAGGTCAGCTAGGATGATTGTAGTTGGTATTGAAGTGACAGAATTGCGGGTAAAGATGCAATGGAGTTTATGATGCTATCGCAGGAGATCATGTGGAACTTTTATGCTGCAGAATGTGATTCAGGGAAGCAATTGGAGTTGCATGTGATTTGGGTTTGCAGTGGAGTGAATTAGCATAATGGTGCAAACTGAGTTACAAATGGGTTGAACATGTGTTGATTGCAGAATAAGGAGCTACAGATGCTGTTGTTTTTGAAGTAGCGGGGAGAACAGCCATCTTGGCTATGACAGAGTTGGCATCATGGTGCAGCAGGGCCATCTTGGCCATGAACTGCTATCATTGTGCTCCACAAGTATGGCATATGCAAGAGGAGATGTGGCCACTGCAACTAACCTAGTCAGTTCACTTGAATCGTTGCTGACTCAGTGTTTGACCCGAGTTGAACCGGTTGACCGTCTTGAGCGTTGACTTTTCAGGTGACCGACGACAACTTTCCGGCCAGAAACACAGTTTTCCGGCGAGCAATTTCTGGGTCATATTTTCACATGGGTGTTTCACACATGAGTACGGGTGGACTTCTTGGTATTGGACCGTGGGCTTTGAAGACCTAATTTGGAAAGTTGGAAAGCTATAAAAGGAGGAGTTTCTATTCTTTTAAGAGATCACTTATCACAATCTTTCTACTGGGTTTTTTGAGGAGAGCAGCGATTCTACTAGGGTTTGCTTTCATTTATTTTTATGTTCTTCATTTTATTTTTGATAATAATTATGTTGAACCCAAAAACCATGAGTAGCTAAATTCTTAATATTGGTTATGGGATAATAAGTGGATTTCACAAATAAAATCTGATTCAATGCATTAGTTTTGTCTCAAGTTTATTGTTTATGTTTCATTATTGATATTGATATATGATTTGATTGTTTATTTGGTTGATTCGGAATCAATCCGATTTGCATTCATATCTAGAGCTATATTAGGGTTTTCAATACGAAAACGTTGTTAATCCCTGATTCTAAGTAGCATAAATGTGGGTAGTGCTTGTAAAGATATATCCTACTAGTCACATATGAATCATAACTTGGGTTAAATTTATTTAGTGCTTTTACAAATTTCGATTGCCTTGATTAGTCTTATTCCATATAGCTTATTGCTTCTAGAGAGTTAAATCTAATTTGCTTTTTACACTTTAGGTTGCTTTCTAAGAAGAATTCACATATGCATCTTTTAATGTGGTTGTGATGAAATCAGGGAATTAGCGGGATACTCTTGCGATCAAGGTATCCTAGGACTTTTAGTAAATGAGAGATTAAATTTCAATTCTAGTCATTGATGAAAATATGTGTTTGTGAATGAAACTATCCCGTGACCAATACTTTCTCCATATTGATTACTCTAATACTTTATTACTTTCAATTTATTTTTATTGCTTTGATAAAACAACATCCCCCCTTTGGTTACTAAGAAACAGAATTTTTTTATAACAACAAAAGCCTCTCCGTGGATATGAACTCTTTCTTATCGCATACTACTTTATTTTAGGAAGTAAGAAAGTGAAATTATTTATGTGTCGGCTGACAACCGATCAGCCAGCTGTGTTGATATTAGTCCAGACCAGTATCTCAATCCATTAGGTCATAGGATTCATCTTGGCATTGGCGTCCATTTGCAACCATCTATTTCTATTTTCATCTTCTTAATTTATTCATGTGATTTATTTGATTTCGGATATTGATGTCCAAAGTGCGACTATCTGAGTAAAGCTCTGTTAGTTATGTATGTGAGTGCAAACTCATGAACAACAATTGGAATTTCGCATCAAGGTACTTCCTCCTGTAATCGATGAGAGTATGCCAACCAAGGAGATTCTTTAGTGCTATTCCAAGGTTCTGCGTAGATAGCTAGGGTCTGGAGTAAAGGCTTGTGGGTACACCTCAGATAAACCCTCCCGAGACGATAACTCGTCCACTAGGGACACCTAAGGGTTTAAAGGCTTGTTGCACACGCTAAGTGCAATCGTGATGCATGCGACAGTGAGTTAGGATTTTATTTTGTAGATTTGATTTACTCGAGGACTAGCAAATAATAAGTTTGGGGGTATTTGATAGACGTATTGATGTGTCTATTTTGATCTCGATTTTCTATATTGTTAGTACCCATTTTTGTACTTATTTTGGTATTTTATGTCTTTGTAGGTATTTTTGGAGAAATAAACATGTGCGGAGAAATTGGCTCAAAGTGTGGTATTTGGACCCCCATGAGAAACTTATTAAAGGCACCCAAAAGGAGTTGTTAAAGGCACCCGGAGGACACCTGCTATTCACACCACAATTTTGGATATGAGGCACCCAGTTGATAAGGGGTAACCACATGCTATAAGCACTCAGGACTGGATAAGGGGCACCATCATCTTCCTTGTTTCGAAAAATATTTTGGGCGGGAAAATAAATCCCTTCACCTGTGAAATTTATGGGATAGATTTAGTCGATGGTTTGTCTAGATTTTCTCGGCAGTTTGATTGGGTATGGTGTGTCATGACTAGATATGATAGGTAACTACTTTGTTTATGTGAGAAAGGGAGTTTCTATCTATACCTCATCAAAATTGGGAAGTGAGATGTTGTCGTGGATCTGTTGAAAATTACGTGGAGTAAACAATTAGATTTTGTGTTTAGATTTTGTTCTGTCTAATTCAGGAAAGGTTGGGCAGATGGAGTACGTGTTTGGAGAAGAAAGATAAGGTTTGTATATCCTAATTGGTAGTTATCTCAAAATAGGTATATTCACGTACTTTTGCTAGATTCTAAAAAGGGAAGTTATTGTACAAATGGGAGAGAATATCTCCCCTGAGATTCGACTTTATAAAATACAAAGAATTTTGGGAATATAATAACCCAGACATGGGTACATAAAAATTGGAGATGATTATTCGCAACTTGGCAGAGAAGAAAATAAGAGAAGAAAGAAAATATTTTCTCAGGATTTTAGGGTCCTGTGGTATATATAAGAGCTTGGGTGAGTCTCACAAGGGGTTGTCGAGAGTTGGAGGTCGATACAGAGGCTTAGGGAGGTTGTAGAGGCGGAGAAATCAGGGTTACAGGAAAGTACCTTGTTGTCGTTGAAGAAGAAGAAGACAAAGAACATTGACGCACACTGACAGTCGCAGATTCTGCTGCAACACCAAACTATCGTTCTTTCTATAGCATTATTCCTTTGTAACAGTGACTTCTGTAACGACCACTAAGTGTTGCAGATTTGCTGTATTATTATTTCTTTTCAAGAAAAACACTTTTTGAGTCATGTTTTTATCTTTTGAGTGTGTTTCGGGCATAATAATATAAACCCCAACACTGGGACAATGGAGGAAGCCATATTTCACACTTGAATGGTAACTATATTTGATTCTTTTGACTTTTTACATTATGTTTCGATTTAAGATTTTCATTAATTAGTTGTGATTTCGTTTGATGGTATATGCTTAGACATATATAAGAGCTTTTGATATACCATGCTTGTGATTTACATCTAATATTTTATAAATCAACCTTTGGAAAAGAAATAGAGTCCACAAAAGAGTTATAATTGTTAAGAATCATTATATGAACCAACATGATTATGAAGTTTGGTGGAATCCCGAGTCCTAGTAATCTCTCGATATTGTGAAAATTTTGTGTATATATTTCTAGTATTAAATCTGAAATCAAATCTTTACAAGTTTTTGAACGAACTTTATTTACCACTATCTACAAATCACATCAGCGGGGGTCTAACACCCACACCCAATATTTTGTTTCGCAATTTGTATGGACTAACTCTAATATACTTTCAAGAGAATCAATTAGACAGTCAGACTCAATCAAGGAAAATACATCCAAGAGTTATATCTTTGTTTCTCAATGTAATTAGCAAATCAAACAAATAGAAATCCGTGAGCCTGATCATTATGAGAAACAACTTGAACGGTACCAAAGACCAATGTTCAAGTGCCAATCAATTTATATCAACAACCAAAGGTTGGATTATCTAATTGATTGAACTACGCATGACCTGTGATATTTCAATTATATAAAACTATAATGCGAAAAATAAATAACACAGACACCAAAAAAAAATTTAACGAGAAACCCGTCCAGATTTGAACACCACACTGTATCAAGCCGCTACAGACTCGTACAAGTTAACTTCGGACTGGAATGTAGTTGAGCCCTAACCAATCTCACACTGATTAAGGTACAGTCACTATCATTAAGCCTCTAAATCCAAGCAGGACTCTATGCACTTGATTCCATTAGTTGATCTCACCCACAACTAAGAGTTACTACGACCCAAAGTCGAAGACTTGATAAACAAATCTGTCTCACACATAAAAGTCTATTGAATAGATAAATCTGTCTCCCACAGAAATACATACGAGTTTTTATTCCGTCTTTTGATAAATCAAGGTGAACATGAACCAATTGATATACCAGACTTATATTCCTAAATAACATCCTAGTAATATCAATCACCTCACAATAATGTTAATCGTATGGTAGCGAAACAAGATATTGTGGAATCACAAATGATGAGACGAAGATGTTTGTGACTACTTTTTATCTTACCTATAGGAGATTGAATCTCGAGCAAATCTTAGGGAAGATAGTACTTAATACGATAGAACAAAGTAAGATCAGAACATGCAACTACAGAGAAAATAGTTGGGTCTGGCTTCAGAATCCCAATGAATTCTTTAAGTCGTTAACCTATAATGGTTTTAGAAAAACCTAGGTTAAAGGAGAATCGACTCTAGTCGCAACTAGTATCACACAAAAGGTGTGGGGATTAGGTTTCCAAGTTGCTAGAGTTCTCCCTTATATATTATTCAAATCAGGGTTTGCAATCAATGCTACCTTGGTAACAAAGCATTCAATATTCATTGTAAGATGAAAACCTGATTAGATTCAAGCTATTATCTTTCAACCGTTAGATCGTACTTAGCTTGTTACACACAAATGAAAATTGACTTCATTTGGATATGGGTAACTGTACCTATAAGTGTACACTTAGTTATCTCAACAATAGCTAACCGAAGTTATCCATTTGAACACTTTCATATCAACCTTGTTCATCTCAATCACAACTAGTTCAAATGACTCAAATGAAACTTGTTCTAGAGTTTTTCAATTGTTTATATTCTCATAGAAGTATACAAGACACAATTGAAGCAAAATCGATTTTGATTCACTCAAATCAATTCATGAACATTATAGTCACGAGTTGCAAAAGATTGCATTTCTTATTATATAAATTTATTTGCTCATGAACAAAACGATTTTTGAACATAACCTACTCCAGTATGCAAACGGGTACGCATATCTAAGTAGCCGAACTTAGTCTGGGTTATCCAGTATGTGAACGGGTACGTATACTATCGTACAACCAAACTCATTTGAATTCCCGGACTTGAAATGTTATGCCGGTACGCATACATATATGCATACCATGTTCACGGACTTCAACTATCAAACCAGTACGCATACGGGTATGCATACTATGGTTCCGAGACTTGGAATAACTTGCAACAGTTAGCATACAAGTACACATACTGTGCTATATCCAATCAATGGTTAATTATTTTAAACTCCATTTTAATCATTGAAACATTCTTGGAAGACGGGAATATCTGTCCCACACAAACTATTAATTAGCTTCGAAGCAATTTTCAAGTGATTAATAGATCAATACGAAACATTCTGAATCTACATCAAATGACTGTCTCACACAAATCATGTAAGATGTTACCAGGAGATTTTCACGTGATCATATTTTGACTTTCGTCAAAAATAAAATATGAACTTGGTTAAAGCGAAAGCTTACCAACACATATTTCAAGAAATATGTAAGCGAGTTAAACTCAGCTCGAAATATCAAATGTGTATAATATAAAATCTATATAGTTATACGACTTTTGCCTCAATAGGAGATAGAATAAAAATAGACTTCTTAGTGATAGATGATTTCAAGTCTCCACATATCTTTTGTTGATGAAGTTCCACAAGCTCCCCTTAGTAGTTCTTAGTCTTCAATCGATGAACGAGTGAAGTCTAAAGCTCAACTACGCATCATATCCTAATCGGAGACATAACTATACGTAGACTATAAATCAAGACTTATAGTTTTGGAAACTAAACTTGAAAAACAAGCTTGAGATAGCAACGTTTGCGAGTTTAACCGAGCAGTGCTCTAACAATCTCCCCCTTTGTCAATTTTAGTGACAAAACTATCAATACATATGGATTAAAAAATAAATAAACTTTGTAGCTTCTCATCCAAATGCTTGATTTCCTTGGTTCTTTAACATTACTCGAAACCTTCGTCACTTCCAAGTACTCCAGTGATTCTGAACGTGTTCAACTCAGCATCATCGTTGCTGAAGATCCATAGCCATAACAATAAGAAAACAATTATTCTCAATTATTGTTATACAGTGTCATAGTATTATTACACATCATCAAAGTTCAATTGTATCACAACTTTGACAATAATACTACGGTGATATTTTTCACTCCCCCTTAGTCAATACCTCATCTCACATGAAAACCACTCCCTCTTACATAATGATCCGTAAACCATATGTATTTGTAGTGTGAACTACACAATAAGTCTCCCTCTTTTTGTCAATATAAATTGGCAAAGGTACGAAAGCTGGCGGGATCATAATGAAATTCTCATAGAGATACTTCATGACTAAAAGAGAACATATCAACTTTGTTTCGATGATTTCACATGGTCTAAACTTAGTGTATTCATCAAGTAGTTTGTAAAGATACAAGAAAACTCCAACAATATTCCACAGCCGCACTTCCCACAAAGATTTGGAAATTAAGCACAAGTTCAATTAAGAACTCTCCCCCATAAAATGTCATTCCCGAAAGTTACAACAAGAGTGACCTTACTTTTACAAGAAAATAAGGATTTCTTTGGACATTAACAAATTATATGAAACATGAATTTGTATCCAGGAAAACTCAATTAAATTAACCACAAGAGAACACATGATTAATTTAATCGGAAACAAGAAAACTTACGGAGCCGTACAGTACTTTCACATAGAAGTGGATCAGGGAAAGATGAATACTACGAAATATTGAAAGATTCATTCTATTCTTCATCAATATTTGCATAATGATATCATAGACTTAATCTTTGTTATCAAAAGTTTATTCCATCTTCTATCAATATTTGCATAATGACATGATAGACTTAACTTTTGACATATATGGGACAATCATAGTTCACAGACACAAACACACATATCCCATAACAATTTTTTGCAATATATAAAACCAATATAGATTAATACTGCAAAATCATCTTCCAAATAAACTTTAGAATTTAAATAAATAAATCTAAAAACATTGCAAGATGAAAATCGTTGGCAATAACAATGTGTAATCACAATATAAGATATTTCATACCCTAGTTATCCTTCTTAAAACACAAAAATAAATTATCATAAGAAGTTTCCTAGACATTAAGACCCATGAAAAATTCTTTATCGTCCTCGAACTCCTTATCGTCCACAGTCATTGAAAATAAGGTTCATGAAGAAAGGAGTCAATTCCAACAAACCTTATTGACTGATGCCGAACCAGGGCCTTCTGAATTTCAAGAGTCCTTAAAACAATAGCATTTATTTGCTGAATATCCTTCCTTATTTCCTTCAACACTTCAAGAACACTAGAAAACTTCTGAAGATTAGAGGGGATAGCCCTTGGTTTTTTCATATTCTTCATTTTTCTCTTCAAAGTTGTGGAGGAAGGAGACTTATCTTTTTCCTTCATGATTTATGGATTAACAATCATATTAAAATCTTTTCCATCAGAAGACATGATACTTGGAGTCTCCATACAAGTTTGGAATTGTGAAAGAAATATACAAATAAAGCTCAACAAGCAATCTTGTGATAAAAATAGTTTTTCAGGGAAGGAAAAATGAATGTTGGGTTACAGAACCTATAAACAGAGTAGGATTCACGTACGACCAATTCATAACCCTAAAGAAGGTAGAATTATCGATTTTAACCCTCTTTTAATAAAAAAAGGAAATTATTTTCAATACCAATTTATCATATGAAAATATCAACAGAATTTCAGAAAACAGCATCCAAGAAAGAAAAAAAAATCCTAAAGCCTGAACTGTGCAAACTCTTGTCTCTTTGAAGTCAGGCACATGAGACAAGACGCACTTTTAACAAAATTAAGTTATGTTGGGGTGAACAATAATATGTCCACCATGCACTTCTCGTACGAAATTCTTAATACCCTTTTTCATAGAATGTTTAGACCTTGTTCTTTTCCGGAAAGGTATAATTAATTCTTTAGAAATTAACTTTTTCGAAGAGGAATTGAGTTTTTTACTCACCTCAGGTGAATTAGACTTCTAAACAAGTTTGAGCTTGTTTGATGATCGATTTGCTCTCCGTTGAAGTCTATTGACATATCTTATTTGATGTTTGTTCTTGTAACACTTAGAGAGTTCATGACCCGTAAAAGCATAACAAGAACATGTCAATGTGGAGGATGGTTTAGACACCATAGCTGAGCATGCTGCTAAACAAATTGGGGTACTTGAAAAATGTGAAATAGGATCTTCAGTAGACAGGGAAAAATCCATTTTATCCTCCATAATGGTTGATGAAGTTTTTCCGAGAAGAATATCAGGATTGGTGTACATATTGCTACAATTATCTAAATCAATATTTTCACCAAGGAGTGCAACACTTGACTTTTCATCTTCATCTGAATAATAGTGATCAGACATCTCATCCCCAGTGTATTTTTTATGATTTAAACACTCATTAGCAAAATGACCAAAACCTTTACACTTGAAGCACTGTGGCATATCCTCATCATCAGTATCGACGGTGTCCCTGTTTTTAGGAGGAGCACGGTCATGAGGTTTGACCGATGACCTGGGTTTATCTCTGATGAACCATTTAGTTCTCTTCAAAAGAAGATCCTTAAATTGTCTCGTGATCAGTGAAACTGAGTTGTCAAGATCTTCATCTGATGAATCAGTCTCAATAAGATCAATAACAGAGTTGCCAATACTTTTACTTTTGTCAAGCAATTTAGTGTTCTTTTGTGTTTTGAAAGCAATATCCTCCTCAGATTTGGATGTATGCTCATGATCAAAGATATTTAACTTCCCAACAAGAGTATATCTGGATAAAGTATTAAGGTTATTTCCTTCAACGATGGCATGCTTCTTAGAATCGTATTTGGCTGGCAACGATATGAGAATTTTCATCACAGTGTCTTTTTCAGGAATAGTCTCACCCAACGCAAAAGATGCATTAACAATTTCAGAAATTTTGTGATTAAACTCATCAAATGAATCTTCATCAGCCATACAAAGGTTTTCACAATCAGAATTTAGGTTTTGAAGCCTAGCTTCGTTCTCAGAGGAATTTCCTTCGAATATAATTTCTAAGATATCCCGGGCTTCTTTAGACTTAGCGCACGTAGTCACATGGTGTTGAAGATCTGGGGTAATGGCATGGATGATATCATTTAATCCATTAGAATTTTGTTTTACAGCAAGAATCTCAACAGGATCATAAGCACCAATATCCTTCGGAACAGTTACATCGCCTTCTGCAACAACCGGAGGATCATAGCCATTAACTACACAAACCCGTGATTGGAAATCACGCACTTGAAGAAAGGCACGCACAACAATTTTCCACCATTAATAATTCGAGTCATCAAAGACTAGTGGTACTTTTATAGAGATAGCGTTTCTGTCCATAGAGTCAGAATGCTACAAACACAAACTTATGAGGTCTTAAACGTGTTTGCCTACTATGATACCAATTGAAAAAGCGGGGGTATAAAAACCACACCCAGTATTTCATTTCGGCAATCTTTATAGACTAACTCCAATATACTTCCAAGAGAATCAACTAGACAGTCAGACTCAATCAAGTAAAATACATCCAAGATATATATCTCTATTTTTCAATATAATCAGCAAATCAAACAGATAAAAATGTGCGAGCCTGATTATTATGAGAAACAACTTGAACGGTACCAAAGACCAATGCTCAAGTGCCAATCAATTTATATCAACAACCAAAGGTTGGATTATCTAATTGATTGAACTACGCACGACCTGTGATATTTTAATTATAAAAAAATATAATGCGGAAAAGAAATAACACAAACACCAAAAAATTTGGAACGAGGAAACCGAAAATGCAGAAAAACCATGGGACCTAGTCCAGATTTGAACACAACACTATTTTAAGCAGTAACAGACTCTAGCCTACTACAAGTTAACTTCAGACTAGAATGTAGTTGAGGCCTAACCAATGTCTCACTGATTAAGGTACAGTCGCATTCCTTACGCCTATAAATCCCAGCAGGAATCTACGCACTTGATTCCCTTAGACGATCTCACCCACAACTAAGAGTTGCTACAACCTAAAGTCGAAGACTCGATAAACAAATCTGTCTCACACAGAATAGTCTATTTAATAGATAAATTTGTCTCCCACGGAAATACCTACGAGATTTTGTTCCGTCTTTTGATTAATCAACGTGAACATGAACCAATTGATACACATGACTTATATTCCCGAAGAACATCCTAGTAATATCAATCACCTCACAATAATCTTAATTGTATGGTAGCGAAACAAAATATCGTGGAATCACAAACGATGAGACGCGGGTGTTTATGAGTACTTTTAATCTTACCTACCGGAGATTGAATCTCGAGTGAATCTTAGAGAAGATAGTACTCAATATGATAGAACAAAGTAAGATCGGAACACAAAAATATAGAAAAAATAGTTAGGTATGGCTTCAGAATCCCAATGAAGTCTTTAAGTCGTTAACCTATAATGGTTTTAGAAAAAACTAGTTTAAAGGAGAATCGACTCTAGTCGCAACTAGTATCACACAGGAGGTGTGGGTGTTAGAGCATTGCTCGGTCAAACTCGCATGCGTTGCTATCTCAAGCATGTTTGGCAATGTTAGTAATCAAAACTATAAGTCTTGATTTCTAGTCTACTATAACTAAGGTCCTGGACTAGGATAGAAAGTGTAGTTGAGCTCAAGAACTCGTGGAAATCATCATACAAGACGAATGACTACTCAAGGAACTAGTGGATCTTCATCGACTAAAAGGTATGTGGATACTTGAACTTATCTATCACTCAAAAGTCTATCTATTTTATCTCCTATTTTGAGACAAAATTCATTTTACTATATAGATTAAGATTATACACATGTGGTATTTTGAGCCGAGTATACCTCGCCTATCTATTTCTCGAAATATGTGTTGGTAAAGATTTCGCTTTAGCCAAGTCCATCTTTACCTAGTGACGAAAGTCATGTTAAGTTTCAATCACTTTGAACTGACGAAAAATTGTTTGTGAATAACAACTATATAACGTTCTCTGAGAATGTTTCAATGATTGAAATGAGAGTTTAGACAATATAACCAATGGAGGATATAAGCATTGTTGTGGAAACACATATGTGTATAAGTCCTTATTCCTGGAACCAAATTTTGTGAACTTTGTTGATCAAGATTACCGGAGAAGTGTGTGAGCTTCAGTTCACGAACCTAGTCCGCGAACTGGCGAAGTTCTCAAACCCAAGAATTTTTGCTGGAATTTGTGAACTCCATCCGGGAACTTAAGTCCGCGAACCCATTCTGTGAACTTGAGTAGGTTATGTCTAAAAACGATGTTTGTGAACTCATCTCTATAAACTAAGGAATGCTATTGCAAACCGTGGCTATATAGTTCATGAACCGGTTCGAGTGAATCAAACTGTTTTTGCTTCAATTATGTCTTGTATAGTACATAAATATCTAAGCAATTGAACAACTCTCTAACTAGTTCATTTGAGTAATTTGAACTAGTTATGGTGGAGAAAATCTATGCTTATACAACAGGAGGGTTTGGTGTGTCACGCAACGGCCAGGATACATTGGATTTTCTAACTAGCGGCTCAGATTTACCCCCTCCTTCCCGTAGGAATCTTAGATCTTGATCCAACGGCCCGGCGTTTAATCACTCTTATTACTCTCTATCGGTCCACCTTTAATGATGACTTTCATAGTTTCACTATCACAACCGTTACTTATTCTGGGCAATCAAAGGAATTGAATCTCCTCAATAATGCACGCCAAACCGTTTCTCCTTCTTCTTAACGATCGATACAATTGAATCTCAGTTATAAACCAGATATATGCATAGGTACTTTGATCGCAGGTATGTCTCTCTCTCTATCTGTCATTTGAGTTATCTAGAATTAGGCTTTTTATTTCTTTTGTCCAATTTTTGTTCTATTTATTTGGATTCTCCGAAATTAGGTTCCTATTCCTTGCAACAATTTTTTATTTTGCTCATTTCGTTGAATCATTTTCCCTCTCAGGGGAAATTGAATAGGGTTTTGCTTCTTTTATGCTGATGAGTAATCTCAAGACCCATTTTTAGGCTTAGAAAATAATGACGAGTTAGTTTACTCAAATTTGCAGCTATTGTTTGTTGGTGAGTCCTGTAGAAGCATCAAATCACTGTATACAGCTAACTTTAAGAAGATTGGAGCAGATAGTAGTTAAGGTACAACTTCAATACCTTTTTCCAATGATTTGTGTTGATTTTAAGCTAAGCGTTTGACTATAAATTGAAAAGCCCTATATTTGGTTCATTATGTTGTTCGGAAAAAAATAGTTTGTCTGATCTTGGTCTACAAGTTAGGGTTGCACTTCGAATTTTGTTCTGTAAAACTCAATTCATCCGATTTGACTCACAAATTTGGGGTTTCTAGAAATCTTAATTTTTTCGTCCCGCTAGGTAACTTTGAATGGTTACGAAGGTCATTTCTTTGTCGTCGGGCTTTCCACCTATATGCCATCACTGTTGAATTACTACTTTAGGGAGTAGTTACTGATTGTTTTTTAATTTTATTTTCTAATATGTTTTATTTTTGAGATGATTTCCCACTATGTGAACAAGGCCGTTGATGTGCAGGGAATCTATTGTGTTGTCAGTTTTTAGGGTTCTCTCCCTGACAAATACTTAAAGTCCTCGCTACATCAATCTCTCTGTTATTTAGATGCATAGAACGAGTTCAGCAGGTCGAACTGCTCACAAAAGATATGAGGATCATCACAACATGCAGTACAAGGACGAGGCTCTGTAAGAGCATAAAATCTGGGTCTTGACGTCGCAACACAGGTGTGAGAAATATACAATTGATCTAACATTGTACTTCTAAGGCATCTTCGAATCTGCAAACAGTTTTGAGCTCTATTACAGGCTTCCTCAAACGCTGTATTGCAGAGACTATGGGGTTCCTTTCATGTTTTTAGTGTGGACAACAATCGATGTCATTAACTATGTCAAGCAAAGTGCCATATGGAGTTCCACGAGGTGTTATACTCCTCTTCCATGGAAACCTGCATCTATCATTGGACATTTGGACCGTCATCAAGGTAATATATTAGATCAAATTACTCGCTTAAATGCAAAACACAACTTGAAATACTTGGCTTATAACAAATTATAAACACATAGTAGCTATTGTACACTTGAATCAATTTTTTTTCTTGATACAATTTAATTTCTCAATTGAAAGATCTTAAAACAAAATATTAAATATTGAGATGTTTATCGGAATGTGGAAAGTCCCTCTGATCGTACAGTTTTGGTGCCAATATACCAGCCGTGATAGTAGCTGCTCTCTACTTTTTTTTTACCACAGTGGTTCTATGATGGCATATTATAGGGAATTCAATTTTGTACCCAGTTTCATGGTATGATTAATTTCTAAAATTTAATAGTAGTTCATTGATTGTCTCATATATATTAGTTCATTGATTGTCTCATAGTGTTACCCGGTTTCATGGTATGATCGTACATTTTTGGTGCCAATATACCAGCTGTGATAGTAGCTTCTCTCTACATTTTTTTCACCATAGTGTGGTTCTATGATGGCATATTATAGGGGATTCAATCTTTATGGTGGTTGCTGCTCTGTACTTTTTTTATCACAGTGTTACACGGTTTCATGGTAGCATATTATTTTGCTCGATTGGTTTATTCTTATTGTTTAAATTTCTGCCATTTATTATTGTGTCAAGGTTAGAAACAAGTTATTGAAATAGCTAACAGATTTTTCCCCTCTTTCTATTTCTTCCTTAGTTCCTTGCAGCGATAAGAAGATAAATTTTGATCAGCAATTCAACAATTTTCTAATTCTTTGATCTTAGTGAATAATGCTACAGCTGGTATGACTGGAAAGGTGCGTAAATTGGCGAAATCTTTATTTTGTAGGAATTTAGCTATGAGCTTCATTTAATCTAACCAATTGTAGTTAAAACTCTAGGAATTTAACCAGTTGTAGTTTAAACTTTAGGACTTACGATCAGTTTCATGGTTTGTGTGGACATCAATGTATTTTAGCAATGAGCTTCATTTGATGAGAATTTTGGTTCCTAATTCTGCTTTCTCTCTCTCTCTCTGCAAGTTTTGTTAATATTTGAAATGAACTACAAGCCAATTCAATCCAGTCTTTCTGATAAGTCTAAAGCAAGGCTCAATAGAGCTAAGGAGGAATTTATGGCAGGGATCTAAATGAGTATATGCATTGCCTACTTATGGTAATAACTCTTACTGAAATTTATATAGTATGATGATCTTACTCAAAAGTAACATAAAATACAAAGGGCCCTACTCCAGAAGACATTGTGTTTTAATGCTGTATTTTGATATTACTCCTCAGACTATTATATACGACAGTATTATATATCTCGCATGCATGAGATTAAAATGGTAGTCCAAGCTAAAAATGAAGTGAGCCATGATTTTGCTGTGCGTAGGAGCATAACATATGCATTGAATACCGCAATTGTTTTGGGTCATGATACACGATAGGGATTATTATGATTGGACCTCTGAAAAGTCACTTAGCCAAAATGAAGTTAGGTATGCATACGTCCAAACGAACATTCACATTACGATATGGACTGTTACTCCATGGAAATTCTATCTACCGTTTCCTCTTTAGCTATCCTTTTTTTCCCCTTCTGGTGAAATTTTGATGCAGCTACTCATTTGCTGATTCAGGGAGAGGAGTTACACGCCATCATTCCAAAGAATATTATCTGGAAGTTCAATAAGCAGATCAGATAGGGTGATTTGTAGTCGATGGAAAAATTACATTTGACTACTTCAAAATTCAGGGCATTCTTTAAGTGGAACTCCACAGTCACTTAGACCTTGAATTACTTATTCTGTTTAGACATTCCTCATCATTTCTGTTTTACTAATCATTTTGAAGACCTTGAATCGAAGCTTAAGAAAATACGCCTTACAGGTCAACTGTATTACTCATGTGTTTCTTTCAATGTTATTAACCATGTTGATATCGTGACTTTTATTAACATATATATTTCAATTGTTACTTAATGAACTGCAAATAAAAGAAAGTTGTGGATTTGCAACAAATTCAATCTGAACATGTAATTCAAGTCTTTTGCCTTTGTTTTATTCACAAGGATTGCATGACTCGGATCCTCTCATCTGAAGTTAAGCGTTGTTTGATTTGAAACTTACCAGCTACAATATGCGGCTCATGAAGAGTGGTGGACCAACAAAAGGCCGGCATTATCAATGCAAAATACTATGAAATGTAACATTTACTTTTACTAACTCAATGACTCTAAAAAAAAAAAAATTAACAAATCTTCCGATCATTTAATTGGGCATTTCCTATGGCAGTAAGTTAGCAAACCAAAAGAAAAGCACGAGAAAGTATTTATACTGCCTTCGGTCCTTCGCTTAAATTTTTTATTGGGTGACCATGTAAAACTTGAACTTCTGTTAGGAAAACTGAATGCATGGCCCATGTCTAGAATATGACTGGGGTTATGCAAGACCAACATTGCAGCAATATATGTTGTATTGTCGACCATTCACTATCAAACAAGCACAATTTAACATAACTAAATGATAACAGAAATGTCGATCAAAAATAAAAATAAAATAATAACATAAATTTAAAACACCGCTAAAATTTGTTTTTAATAAAAATGAAGTTCTCTTTGTGCCTTCTTCTTAATTCTTAAATGAAATTAGTTGTGTTTTGATCAATCAAAGATCATGTCACAATATATGTTGTATTGTCGACCATTCACTATCAAACAAACAATTTAACATAACCCAGAAATGTCGATCAAAAATAAAAATAAAATGATAACATAAATTTAAAACACCGCTAAAATTTGTTTTTAATAAAAATGAAGTTCATCTTTGTGCCTTCTTCTTAATTCTTAAATGAAATTAGTTGTGTTTTGATCAATTCATGTCATCACGAGATTTTATTTTTAATAGGATAGGTTTTGAAATAGCCTAGTATGTAATTTTTAACTTTGTAATTTATTAGTTAGATTTGATTGATAATTAAGTTATTGATAATAAATAAAAATGATAACATAAATTTAAAACACCGCTAAAATTTGTTTTTAATAAAAATGAAGTTCATCTTTGTGCCTTCTTCTTAATTCTTAAATGAAATTAGTTGTGTTTTAGTCATTCCCTAGTATGGTTGATATGAAAGTTATCATATGGCTAACCATTTGGTTAACTATGTTGAACCAACTAATGTACAAGTTTTGGTACGGTTTTTACAAGCCCATAAACGTGCATTACGTGTGTGTATAACAAGCTATGTTTTCGATCTAACGGTTGATAAATATTAACTTGAATCTAATCAGGTTTTCATCTAACGGTGAACATTCAATGCTTTGTTACTAAGCTAACATTGATTGCAAACCCTGATTTGAAAGACTATATAAGGGAGAACTCTAGAAACTGGGAAACCTAATCCCCACAACTTACGTGTGGTACTAGTTGCATAGCTAGAGTCGATTCTCCTTTAAACTTTGGTTTCTTCTTCTAAACTAGGTTAACAACTTAAACACTTCATTGGGATTGTGAAGCCAGACCGATACTACTTTTATCGTAGTTATGTGATCTGATCTTGTTGTTTTTATCGTATAAGTACAATTGTAATAATTGGCTTGAGGTTTCTATCTCCGATAGGAAAGATATAAAAGTAGTCACAAACATCTTCGTCTCATCGTTTGTGATTCCACAATATATTTTTTCGCTGCGTTGATTAATATTATTGTGAGGTGATTGATAAAGCTGAGCTGTTCTTCGGGAATATAAGTCTGGTTTTATCAATTGGTTCCTGTTAACCTTGATTTATCAAAAGACGAAACAAAACTCGTAGGTATATTCGTGGGAGATGGATTTATCTATTACCATATACTTTTCTGTGTGATACGAATTGGTTTATTAAATTCTTCGACTTTGGGTTGTAGAAACTCTTAGTTGTGGGTGAGATCAGCTAAGGGAATCAAGTACGTAGTATCCTGCTGGGATCATAGGCGTAGGAGCATAATTGTACCTTGGATCAGTATGATATTGATTGGGGTTCAACTACAGTCCAGACCGAAGTTAGCTTGGAGTAGGCTAGTGTCTGTAGTGGCTTAATACAGTGTATGTTTAATCTGGACTAGGTCCCGGGGTTTTTCAGCATTTTCGGTTTCCTCGTTAACAAAATAATGGTGTCTTTGTTATTTCATTTTCCGCATTATATTGTTTATCTTTATAATTGAAATAATACAGGTTGTGCGTTGAAGATCAATAAATTAGAATAACCAACCTTTGGTTGTTGATTTACATTGATTGACACTTGGATATTGGTCTTTGGTACCATCCAAGTTATTCCTTGTATTTGATTAAAGACTCTCTGACTTCTATTAGCTTGAGTAAATCAAAACAAGATAGAGAGAGATATTAATTCCTTAAGATATTTGTATCTAGATTAAGTCTGAATGTCTAGTTGATTCTCTAGATTGAAACTCAGAGTGTCCATACATATTTCTAATTCGAAATATTGGGTGTGGTTGTTAGACCCCCACTTTTTCAATTGGTATCAGAGCAGGCAAACACGTTTAAAGACCTTATCAGTCTGTGTTTGTAGCGATCTGACTCTATGGACAAGAGTAGTATCTCTGAAAAATGCATCACCAGAAATAAAAACCATGTCTCGTCTATTTCTATTAAAGAGAACGATCCTTCAATCTCGAACATAGACGAACCTTGTGTTCAAACTAGACAGACAGGTTCTGACATGTGTTGTCCCGATTACCCTTCAAAAGAGTCTATTTCTCAAAATAAACGGGAAACAACTGACGAGACTGATTTGATTCTAAATCTTGTTAGAATCCAAGTGGATAGATTCAATTGGTTGAAACAATATGTCAATGTTATTCTTGGTGTAATAAGAGACTGCAAATTCAAAGAAAATACTGAAGATCATTATTCATGTATGACTCTTGAAGCAAGCCTTAAAAAGGATGGGTTGGAAATAGAGCATCGCTTGAGTAATCTCTCTATTCAAGGATTCTCTAAGCAGTCCAATATACCAACTACTTCAAAGCAATTTCCAAAGTGATTGAAACATAACATGACTTTCGTCACTAGGCAAAGATGAACTTGGCTAAAGCGAAAGCTTTACCAACACATATTTCGAGAAATAGATAAGCGAGATATACTCAGCTCGAAATGTCACATGTGTATATTCTTAGTCTATATAATAATACGACTTTTGTCTCAAGATAGGAGATAGAGTAGATAGACTTTTGAGTGATAGATAAGTTCAAGTCTCCACATACCTTTTACTCGATGAAGATCCACTGGTTCCTTGAGTAGTCCTTCGTCTTGTATGATGATTGCCATGGAGTTTTTGAGCTCAACTATACTTTCTATCCTAGTCCGAGACCTTAGATATAGTAGACTAGAAATCAATACTTTATAGTTTTGATCACTAACATTGACAAATATGCTTGAGATAGCAACACATACGAGTTCGACCGAGCAACATGCTCTAACAATCTCCCCTTTTGTCAATTTTAGTGGCAAAACTATTAATACATATGGAATACAAAAAATATATAAATAAACTTTGTAGATCCTATTCCACATGTCTAATCTTCAACAATACTCGAAATCTTCGCAACTTCCAAGTAGTCCAATGGTCCCAAAGGTTGTAAGTTTAGCATCATCGTTGTTGAAAATCCGTAGCTATAACAATGAGAAAAGCATCGGTTCTCAATCATTGTTATAGTATTATTACACAGCGTCAAAGTACAATTGCATCACAACTTCAACAATAATACTATGGTGATACTTCACTACCCCTTAGTCAATACTCCATATCACATGGAAACCACTCCCCCTTACATAATGATCCGAAAACCATATGTATTTGTAGTGTTAACTACATATTAATTCTCCCCCTTTTTGTCAATAAATTTGGCAAAGGTACAAGAACGGGATCCTAATGAAATTTCCTCAAGAGACACTTCATGACCAAAGGTAAATGTGTATCATCTTGTTTAGATATAATCATAAAGCCGAAGCTAAATGCATTCATCAAGGAGTTTATAAATACGCACGATAACCCCTCTAATATTCCACAGCCGCACTCCCCACAAAGATTTGGCAATTAAGCACAAGTTCAAAAGAACTCTCCCCCATAATATGTCATTCCCTAAGGAACAACAAGAGCGACCTTATAATTTCAAAAAGAAAAGAAGGATTTCTTTAGACTCAACAAATTACATACAAGTATGAATTTGGAATCCAACAAGAAATATTCAATCAAATTAACCAAAGCGAACCAAGATTAATTTGACTAAATATGCTCAACATAAGTAAACTTATGGAGACTTAAAAAATCAATTAGATTGATTCACAAGAAAACTCGCAAATAATCTATTCGTCATACTCAACCAAACTAATTACAAGAGTAATCAATTTAATTGGCCACACTCGACATAAGAACTTCTATTGAGCAATGACTAAGTTAATCACGAATAACCAACTAAGTCGAAGAGATGCTCAACATAAGAAGGCTTACGGAGTGATGACTAAATAACCACACAAGATGATTGATTTAGTCCAATCATGTTCAACATAAAGTACCTTACGGAACAACAACTAAGCTAATCACAAAGCAAACAACTTTTGTTGTTTTAGTGCTCAACATAAGACACTTCATGGAACAACACAGCATTTACACAAAAATTTGTGGATCGGAGAATCGGCCTTATACCGTGGTATAAACAAGGATTCATTCTATGTTTCCATCACCATTTGCATAATGACACACAATAGACATAATCCTTGAATCACAAAAGATTTTAACCTATCTTACATCAATAATTGACAATATATGCTTAACTTTTGTGTTTGTCAAAAGTCTATTCATCCTTTTATCAATATTTGCATATCAATTCACAAATGACTTTACTTTTGACAAAATATGGGACAATCAATTTCACGTACGTAAACACACATATCCCATCAAAATATTGCAATATATAAAACCATAAAGATTAATATTGCAACCATCATCTTCCAAACAAGTTTAGAATTCAAACCAATAAATCTAAAAACAAGAAGATGAAAAACATTGGATATAGCTATGTGTAATCACAATAATGACTATTCCAAAACACTAGCTATTCTTCTAAACAAAAGAGAAACAATAGAAGATTTACTAGACATTAAGAACTTGATTTGCAACTAAAGATTGAACAATAGTAAGTTCATCAGATGTTTTCTTTAGTTCGTTCTTTAGAAACTCAAGATTCCTTGTTTCTATTCCAAGCTGTTCACGAACGACTTCAAAATCACGAAGAAGGTTTCCTACCAATTGTGAGGACATTTGAACTGGTAGGTTGTTTTCATGATCAATAGCCTGATGACAGATTATGAAAACAGGGTCTTCATGAAACTCAATAGTTTTCTTCTCCATGATCACCTATTTTGTGCTTCTCTCCATTGTGCTAAGAATTCAGTAGAATCTTTTTGTCCTTATAGAATAAAGTGTCAATTAATGACATATATATAAGGGGGTTCATATAAAACCCTAGGCACAAGGTTGTCCGTGCGGTTCTTTGTGAACGTATACAAGAAGTTATGGATGACCAAAACGTGGAGGACCAAGCTAGGAGAGGAGGAAAAGTTCAACAAGGAATTTTCTTTCAAAAACAATAGAACAACCTTCGAAACATGGGTCGAAATAAGTTTTTGAGATAACAACACATACACCTTCGACAGCTTTCTCAAGACAAAACTTTCTTGAGAACACATAGCATCCTTCTTATCCCAAAAGAAGGATGCTTCAGGAAGCAGTCATGGTGTTTTAGGATGAGCACTTTGCTCATCATAGTTGACTTCTCTTTTAGAGCAATGTAGAGACGAGTCATTCAAAAAAATGAAGAACTTATACTAGAAGAGGGACTAGGATTACCTGAGTTAGCCACTTTCCATGTTTTGGAGACGCTCCTTTTGAGTCTGTTTATACTTGTCTTAAGTTCTGAGACTCGATTATTTATGTGGAGAAAATATGGGACAAAATTCTTGGATTCACAATCTTCCATGGAACTTGAACTCTTTTTCTTTCTCCTGTGCCTTTTTCTCCTTTCAGTGTTGTTCGTTACCCATTTGTTGTTCTTCCTTCTACCTTGATTCATATTTTGTATTCCAAAATCATGAATAAGAGATGGCTTGTAAAGGTAGTTTTCTTGATTGTTGAATGTGCCTTTTACTCTAACAATATGAAAAATAGGTTTAATCATTTCCTTAGACACCCATATAAGAACGCCGTGAAGTTTTTTATTTCTTAACCGAAAACGACATTTTCGCTCAGGATGTCCTTTATTTCCGCAGTAATAGCAGTTGAAGGAATTATTCTTAACTGTTCTCTTGTGAATAAATTTGGGAAACGTCCCTTCCTTAGGCACATTGCAGACTACAAACGTTTTCTCACATGAAGAATTATCAACAACTTTGACAAAATTGATCTTACTAGTTTTTGGAGTGTTTATTCCTTTATAGCCCAGACCACGTGTATCACGATGTTCTTTACATGCTCCAATCATAGAAGTCAATTTCGTTGAGTTAGTATTGAATCTTCTCAGACTCTCTTCTAGTGATTTTGGCTTATCAAGAGCAGCTGCAGGATCAGTCTCCAATGACTTTTCTTGAGAAAGAAGTCTGAGTTCTTTGTCATTAAAACATTTATGTTGAGAGTCATATCTTTCTTCAGTATCTGCAAGTCTTTCTTTCAACGTGTAGAGATTTCGGAGAAGATTGTCACATTCAGATCTTTTTGTGCATATATCTTCTTCACGATCTTTAATGATAGATTTTAGGAGATTATAGCCACAATCATATCCTTTAAAGAGTTTTCTCAATTTCCTATTTTCTTGACAAAGAGGAGCCATGTACTTACTCAGGCAAGTTGTTGACCTTTTTTCTATCAATGCATGATCAAACAACTTGATATATTGAGAGACTTCCTCATCAATACTCGGTCCTTCTTATGAATCACTATCATCTGAAAGGTCATCCAATTTCTTATCAAGAGATTTTTCCTAGTCAAATGCAGATTCAACCAAGGGATGAGTGATAGATTTTTTCTCATAAGCTTTAATACATTGAGCCTTACTTGAGTGGCATTGAACTGGTGTTGCGTTATTAGAGATACTACTCTTGTCCATAGATTTAGATCGCTTACAAACACATACTTATGAGGTCTTGAACGTGTTTGCCTGCTCTGATACCAATTGAAAAAGCGGGGGTCTAACAACCTCACCGAATATTTCGATTAGCAATCTGTATGGACAACTCCGAGTTGTTTTTCTAGAGAATCAACTAGACTCAATCAATAGAAAATACTCAAGGAGTTATTATCTCAATCTCTCAACTTGATTTACTCAAGTAAATGTGATTCGCGAGTCTAATCAAAGAGAGATAACTTGGATGGTACCAAAGACCAATATCCAAGTATCAATCAATTTAAATCAACAACCAATAAGGTCGGATATTCTAATTGATTGAACAACGCACAACCTGTATTATTTCAATTATATAACAAAATATAATGCGGAAAAGAAATAACACAGACACCAGAATTTTGTTAACGAGGAAACCGCGAATGCAGAAAAACCCGGGACCTAGTTCAGATTAAACATACATTATATTATTCCACTACAGACACTAGCCTACTCCAAGCTAACTTCGGTCTGGACTGTAGTTGAACCCCAATCAATCTCATACTGATCCAAGGTAAAATTATGCTCCTACACATCTGATCCCAACAGGATACTACGTACTTGATTCCCTTAGCTGATCTCACTCACAACTAAGAGTTTCTACAACCCAAAGTCGAAGACTTTAATAAACCAATTCGTATCACACAGAAAAGTATATGGTAATAGATAAATCTGTCTCCCACGAATATACCTACGAGTTTTGTTCCATCTTTTGATAAATCAAGGTTAACAGTAACCAATTGATAAAACCATACTTATATTCCCGAAGAACATCTCAGCTTTATCAATCACCTCACAATAATCTTAATCGACGCATCGAAAAAAAATATTATGGAATCACAAACGATGAGACGAAGATGTTTGTGACTACTTTTATATCTTGCCTATCGGAGATAAAAATCTCAAGCCAACTATAAAAATTGTACTTGTACGATAGAAACATCAAGATCAGATCACATAACTACGATAAAAGTAGTATCAGTCTGGCTTCACAATCCCAATGAAGTTTTTAAGTCGTTAACCTGGTTTAGAAGAAGAAACCAAAGTTTAAAGGAGAATCAACTCTAGCTATGCAACTAGTATCACACGTAAGGTGTGGGGATTAGGTTTCCCGGTTTCTGGAGTTCTCCCTTATATAGTCTTTCAAATCAGGGTTTGCAATCAATGTTAGCTTAGTAACAAAGCATTCAATGTTCACCGTTAGATGAAAACCTGATTAGATTCAAGTTAATATTTATCAACCGTTAGATAAAAAACATAGCTTGTTATACACATGTAATGCACATTTATGGGCTTGTGAAAACCATACCCAAATTTGTACATTAGTTGGTTCAACATAGTTAACCCGTATGATAACTTTCATATCAACCATATTTTCTTCACCATAACTAGTTCAAATGACTCAAATGAACTAGTTAGAGAGTTGTTCAATTGCTTAGATATTTATGTACTATACAAGACACAATTGAAGCAAAAACGATTTGATTCACTCGAATCGGCTCATGAACTATATAGCCACGGTTTGCAATAGAATTCCTTAGTTTATAGAGATGAGTTCACAAACATCATTTTTAGACATAACCTACTCAATTTCACAGAATGGTTTCGCGGACTTAAGTTCCCAGATGGAGTTCACAAATTCCAGCAGAAACTCTTAGGTTTGAGAACTTCGCCAGTTCGCGGACTAGGTTCGTGAACTGAAGCTCACGCACTTCTCCGGTTATCTTGATCAACAAAGTTCACAAAATTTGGTTCAAGGAATAAGGACTTATACACATATGTGTTTCCACAACAATGCTTATATCCTCCATTGGTTATATTGTTTAAACTCTCATTTTAATCATTGAAACATTCTCAGAGGACATTATATAGTTGTTATTCACAAACAATTTTTCGTCAGTTCAAAGTGATTGAAACTTAACATGACTTTCTTCACTAGGTAAAGATGAACTTGGCTAAAGCAAAAGCTTTACCAACATATATTTCGAGAAATAGATAGGCGAGGTATACTCATCTCGAAATACCATATGTGTATAATCTTAGTCTATATAGTAAAACGAATTTTGTATCAAGATAGGAGATAGAGTAGATAGACTTTTAAGTGATAGATAAGTTCAGACACCAGAATTTTGTTAACGAGGAAACCGCAAATGCAGAAAAACCCCGGGACCTAGTCCATATTAAACATACATTGTATTAAGCCGCTACATACACTAGCCTACTCCAAATTAACTTCTATCTGGACTGTAGTTGAACCCCAATCAATCTCACACTGATCCAAGGTACAATTATGCTCATACGCCTCTGATCCCAGGAGGATACTGCGCACTTGATTCCCTTAGCTGATCTCACCCACAACCAAGAGTTGCTATGACCCAAAGTCGAATACTTTAGCAAAAAAATATGTCTCACACAGAAAAGTCTATAAGATAGATAAATCCGTCTCCCACGAATAAACCTATGAGTTTTGTTCCGTATTTTGATAAATCAAGGTGAACAGGAACCAATCAATAAAACCAGACTTATATTTCCGAAGAACAACTCAGTTTTATCAATCACCTCACAATAGTCTTAATCGACGCAGCGAAAAAAGATATTATGAAATCACAAACGATGAGACGAAGATGTTTGTGATTACTTTTATATCTTGCCTATCAGAGATAGAAATATGAAGCCAATTATTACAGTTGTACTCGTACGATATAAATAGCAAGATCAGATCACACAACTACAAGAAAATTAGTATCGGTCTGGATTCACAATCCCAATGAAGTCTTTAAGTCGTTAACCTGGTTTTAGAAGAAGTCTTTGATTGACACTTGGATATTGGTCTTTGGTACCATCCAAGTTATTCCTTGTATTTGATTAAAGACACGCTGATTTCTATTAGCTTGAGTAAATCAAAACAAGAGAGAGATAATATCTCCTTGAGATATTTCTATCTAGATTGAGTCCTAATGTCTAGTTGATTCTCTAGAAAGAAACTCAAAGTTTGTCCATACAGATTGCTAATTCGAAATATTGGGTGTGGTTGTTAGACCCCCGCTTTTTCAGTGGGTATTAGGTTTTCCAGTTGCTTGAGTTCTCCCTTATATAGTCTTTAAATCAGGTTTTGCAATCAATGCTACCTTGGTAACAAAGCATTCAATATTCACCTTAAGATGAAAACCTAATTAGATTCAATCTATTATCTTTCAACCGTTAGATCGAACTTAGCTTGTTACACACAAATAAAAAGTGACTTTATTTAGATATGGGTAACCGTACCTAAACGTGTACACTCAGTTGGCTCAACAATAGTTAACCGAAGTTATCCATATGAACTCTTTCATATCAACCTTGTTCATCTCAATCACATCTAGGTCAAATGACTCAAATGAAACTAGTTCTAGAGTTGTTCAATTGTTTATATTCTCATAAAAGTATAATTGACACAATTTAAGCAAAATCGATTTTGATTCACTCGAATAAATTCATGAACATTATAGCCTCGGTTTGCAAAAGATTGCATTCCTTATTACATAAATGTATTTGTTCATGAACAAACCGATATTATAAAGTAACCTACTCAAGTATACAAACCGGTACACATACCTAAGTAGCCGGACTTAGTCTGGGTTCGCCAGTATGTGAAAGAGTACGCATACTATCGTACAACCAAACTCAGTTAAATTCCTGGACTTGAACTGTTACGCCGGTATGCATAATAAGTTCCCGGACTTCAACTATCAAACTAGTACGCATACGTGTATGCATACTATGGTTCTCGGACTTGGAATAACTTGCAACAGTTTGCATACAAGTACACATATTGTGTTATATCCAATCAATGGTTAATTGTTCTAAACTCCATTTTAATCATTGAAACATTCTTGGAAGACGGGAATAGCTCTCTCACACAAACTATTAGCTTCAAAGCAATTTTCAAGTGATTAATAGATCAATACGAAACATTCTGAATCTACATCAAATGATTGTCTCACACAAATCATGTAAGATGTTACCAAGCGATTTTCACATGATCATCTTTTGACTTTCGTCAAGAATAAAAGATGAACTTGGTTAAAGAGAAATCTTACCAACACATATTTCAAGAAATATGTAAGCGAGTTAAACTCAGCTCTAAATATCAAATCAAATGTGTGTAATATAAAGTCTATATAGCTATACGACTTTTGTCTCAATAGGAGATAAAATAGGAAGAGACTTTTGAATGATATATGAGTTCAAGTCTCCACATAACTTTTTTTGATGAAGTTCCACAAGCCCCCCTTAGTACTTATTTGTCTACACATCTATCCTAATCCGAGACATAGCTATAAGTAGATTAGAAATCAAGACTTATAGTTTTGGCAACTAAACTTGTCAAACCAGCTTGAGATATCAACGCTGGCGAGTTCGACCGAGAAGTGCCTTAACAATTAGGAAACTGACAGACGCGTTTATGTGTCTATTTTCATCTCGATTATCTATATTGTTAGTACCCATATTTGTATTTATTTTGGTATTTTATGTCTTTGTAGGTATTTTTGGAGAAATAAACATGCGCGGAGAAATTAGCTCGAAAAGTGGCATTTGGACTCTCTAACAAGATATGTAAACAATGATAATATGGATACTAGGGGGGAAAATTCAACTAAAGTATTTCTCCAAAGCATTAATTGTCTAATTAAGTTACCCCTCAAATGGATAAGGGGCACACAATTGATAAGGGGTAACCCACCGTTATTTGCACCCTACATCTACTATTTGCACCCAAAGTGCTATTCGCACCCCAACAGAGGATAGGGGGCATTTCTTTTTCATTCAAATTCTGAATTTGGAGGGAAAAATGTGTTGATCGACTGGAAAATTAGGGTTGAGATTTTGATCGTGTTCTAGGGAGACTAAAGGGCTGGTCATCATTTTTTTTTTTTTTTGTTGAAATCGATGCAAATGATTGTGCTTACTTCTTAGGCCTAAACAGGCTTGATACAGTCGTTTGATTGGACCCAAATTGGCTAGAGCTTGGATTGAAGGAAAAACATGGGAGTTAAACATATTTGTTTTCAACAATAGGTGTTTTAGTGGTATTTATGCAGACTACTCAATCGTGGTACACCTACATTGCGAAGAGTGGTGACAAAGATTTACTTGATTATTGGAGGCCTCATTTCGAGTTGAATTTTTCTACTGTAGGCGCTTTTGGATTTTGTTGGGGTTGACTAGGAAGTTTGCCTTGTCTCTTTCATTCAATGCTTCAAATTTGACCCATTTTAAGTTCTAGACTTGAAAACGTTGGTCTCCGTGGTCTTTTTGAAGTTGTACCAAATTTTGGGTCAACAAACCGAAACTTTCTTCGAAGCTTTTCTCCAAGTGCGAGAATGTGGTTGCACTTGGGGGTTTTAGGATAAGGGTATCCTTGGTTATTATTTGATGTTCCCCTGCACATGCCCCTTAGACCATGAAAAGTTAGGGTGATTTCTCCACCCCGGGTTGTAGGTCCGAGAATATGGGTTGTTCTTGCCTGTACAGGTTTTAGATTCTTCAAATGCATGGAGGTCCTGGACAAGTGTCCACTAGATAAACATGGCATGCGACAAGTGGCCATTTCAATTTGACTATAGAGAGTAGGGATATTAGTTTTCCATTCTTTTCTAGCTCTAATTCTCCCCGGCCAAGGATGCCATCTGCACTTCCTTCAAGTCGCAGTCAATTTTGCGAACATGGATGAAAGGGTAATCCTATTTGGTTCACTGGGATTCCCACTCCGCTCGAGAAACTTCGATTAAGAAATCCCAAGACGCCAGCTTTTTTCAATAAATTGACCATTACGTATGGTCTCAAATGGTTCTGGTTCTTGACATCTAAACCTTCATACAAAATTTGCACAAGTCTCCATTTTTCAAACCATGGTGAGGACATTGGAGCAATAATTCATCAATCTCTAAATATTTTGCCAAAGTTTCCTCCTCTAATCGCACAAAAAACTATTCGGGACTTTGACGAATTGTCGTAGTCTTATGGTTTGGGAAGAACTTTTTGAAGAATTGCATCCCATGTATGAAATGATCATGGTCATTGAGCACACAAACAAGTCTTGGCTTTCTTCATCAAAGAAAAAGGAAAAAAGTTTATTTCGAGGTGCTCATCCGTCATTTGGTTGATCCGAAGAGTCCCACAAATTTCCTCGAACTCTCTCACATGGTGGTAGGGATTTTCAGCTTCAACCCTTTTAAATTTAGGCAACATATTGAGGATTTTGCCTTTAGCTCAAATTGTCCATCAATAGCTGGTAAGACAATGCACGAGGACTGGGTTGTTCGTTGGGTACATGTAGTCCTTTAGACTACGACCGGGTTCTTGGTTCTCCCATTGTTTCGATGGGTTGGACCGTCTCGGTATTTCAATTAACTCTTCTTGACTTATTCTAAAGCTCGGCGTGGTGGTCTCTAAAAGACACAATCATAGCCTAGCTAAAGCACAGGGAAAGCTTTGATACCCAAGGCCTCACCGTATTACAAGGCGAAGCGCGTCACGTATTCAATTTTAAAACCGTCATGAACTTCGAAGTATGCTTAAAGAGTAACCAATATTTTTCAAAAGACTTTCTTACTAATACCTTATAGGTCTTGTTCTATTCAAAATTTTAAATTATCTATATCGTTTTTGTTGATGAAATCCGAACCCATCTTGTATGGTTGGGTTTGTAGGAAAATTTATTCACCTTTATGGAATACAAAAGAATTTTATGTTTCGACAAACTTTGTCCAGGACGAGGGGGATGAATTTTGTCATGAAGAGGGGGCCGAGGTGATAAATCATGCAAAACATTGATATTTAATAATACCCTTCCGTAGGGTTTAAAAATAAAAAATAAAAATAGAATGTCCAAGTCCAAAGTAAAGTGCAAAAGAAAAAGAAAATTTAAAGGAATCCTAATACAAACTAAAAATAAATAAAAATAAACTCTCTTTTTTTTTTTTTTATTAAAATAAAAGCACCTGCTGAGCTCAAAAGAGAGTAGTTGGCATTTGGACTCTAACTATCATACGATGAAGGGAAAATCGTTTGCGAAGCTTGTTAAGAACCCTCGATTGTTTATCCATGACGGGGATGGAGAAAATGAAACAAATGGATAAGGGGCACGGGGCAAGAGTCGAACAATTTAAGGGTAAAAATGCAAATAACAAGATATGTAAACCTAGGGTATTCAAATCCACCCAATAACCTATGATATGCATTCAACTGTAATATTATTCTTGTCCTAGATTCAAATTTGGATAATTTTAATCACAACTAAAGTACCCATTAAAAGTGCTAGTTGTAGCATAATCAACATAGGGGAGATATTCTAACTACAATGGATACATGGCATACATTGTGAGAGCAAGATGAAAAACTTGGGGGGCATTTCTTTTTCATTCAAATGAAACTAGAACATGAAGAACATTACAACAAAACTTAAATTTGATTTGGAGGGAAAAATGTGTTGACAATTATTTACTCAACAAAACATCACTTGATGGATGTTTTGGAATACAATGGGTTGAATGTTTTGGAATCCAAATTAGGGTTGAGATTTTGATCGTGTTCTCCAGGTTTGCAACACTTCCAACTTTCTTCTCTTTTGGCTTTATTTAGACTAAAGGGATAATATATGACTTTGCAAATGATTGTGCTTACTTCTTAGGCCTAAACAGGCTTGATACAGTCGTTTGATTGGACCCAAATTGGCTAGAGCTTGGATTGAAGGAAAAACATGGGAGTTAAACATTCTCGGGTTTGTTTGGATTTTCTGGAAGAGTACTGGACGAGTGGACGTGTTTCTATCAAAGTTTCTCATGGATCAGAATTTTTTTAAAACAGGATGGGTACTGGTTTTGGATTGGAAAGAATCGTTTATTTCCTTATACTGTTTCGTTAAAAAAAGAAAACACAAGTCAAGGCTTTGTTATTTGTTAAACAAGGAAGCTCTCGAGAAAACAATAAAGAATACATCTGCAGGATTCGATCATAAGAAATGAGGGTTTGGATTAAATTGAGAAGCCGCGTAAAGAAAAAAATAAAGAAACTATTAAGTTCGTAACTTTTGGAGAAGTGTCGTTCTCAAGAGCACGAAGAACATACACATACAGACAGTCAATTATTCTGCAACACATTTGATTTATCGTTTATTATAACAATGACTTCGCAACACTTATAAACGTCGCAGTTTTCTATTTTTATTACTCTTCTCTCTTTTCACTATTGTAAACACACTTTTGAGCCATGGATAAATATTTTGAGCGTATTTTCACCATGTGGAGCTAAACCCCATCACTGGGATGACGGAGGAAGCCAATTCTCATCAATGTGGTAACTCTATTTAATTTTTTTTATGACTGTTGCATTAATATAAATTGAATTATGATTTTAAATTAATTAGTTGTCATTTAGTTTAATGGGTAATGCTTTGTAGCGCCCCCTAAGCTAGCATCTGACTAATCCAAGAGATTTAACTAAATAAGAGGCGCTAAAAATCCAAATTAAATACTTAAACTTTCAATTAAGAAATCTGCTACAAAACTTAACCCAAAACTAACCCCTCTCAGAAATATATACAATATCTTCTCTTAAATGATACATATATAATAGTCATTTGGTTTTCAAATAAAATATACAACTTAATAAACATAACAGAAGTTAATCAACTAGCGAACTCAACCCTTGAAGCTTTCGCTGAGCAATTCTGATCTGTCACAGAAACTGAAGTAGGAATAATTAACATTTAACTTCTAAGTAATCATAGGCAAGATTTGGAAAACAATACATGTTTTTCCGAAAACATTGAACAATGACTAAGTCACTGAAATAATCATACATGTATATGGAACAAACTCCTTCGTCAAACAATGTACTAATATGGTTGTAAATTCCTAACCGGAAATTCACACCTATTTATCTATGGATGCCACCAAGACCATGGTGACCAACTCTAAACAATAAAAGCTAAATTCATGTAAATATAAATGTGAAGGAGCGTATCCTATATACCACAAGTGGAAATTCTCATTTCCCATAACAATTCATATTGACAACAAAACAATACAAGTCCTTTCCACATCGTGGAAAGATTCACCGAATCAACAGGATTATCATAATGCATTTTAAACAAGACATGGAATGCAGAAACAGACAATGTATGAGTTTGTTAAGCATAAAATTATATAAAAGCAACAATAATGAATACAAAGAGTCAAATGCATTCCCACACCTTTTTGATGACAAGTCACGCCTACCTCGCGATCCACGATCCACTGGTTCATCCTTTGAATCGATCGTTGTTAATAATTAACTGTTAATCACACAAGAACTCTAAGAATCTAGCCAAAATGGCTCATACAAGAATCATATAGTTGTATCTCACAATTGTAGGCCCATTTATGATTCTACACCTTTTCATTATCTATTATTAGCAAATCTAAGGTTTAATAATTCAATTAGGTTGGTTCTATAATCTATTAGCTAAGTCTTATGAATGTCTACAACTTTGTAGAAGAAGCCAAAGGTCAATTCGGACCATAAGTGGTCCAAAACATCAATATAAGATAGCTAGTCTAAAGCCCAAGCCCACTTAAACAAACCCATTAATAAGGGCCTGTCCCAACTGGGTCAATCTAACGGTCACTAACGGTTGAACTAACAGTCAAGAGTTAACTAACAATCAACGTCCAAGTCAAGTCAAAGTCCAAGGTCAATGGTCAAAGAAACCAACTCAGTCAAGGTTCACTGAGTCAAGTCTGGTCAATGAGTTAACTCAGTCAGATAGACAGAGTCAGAAGTACTAGGTCAAGTCAGCTAAAAACATAATCAGTCTAAAAACATAATCAGTCAGATAATCTGACTGGGATGACTAATAGGCAAAAGCCTAAGCTAAACTTCTATTACAGATTCACTTCAACTAGAAAACTTGCATTCTTAACTTCCATTTAACATAACAACATTAATTCATTCATTCTAACAGAATTTCACAATTCAATACAACTGAAATCTTGGTTTACCTGCAAAAGCAGTAACAAACTTTCACAGCAATTGCAGTAGCAGCAGGCTTTCAAGGAGACTATCCAACTGTGAATCTATACCACATTCCTATACAATTTCTACTTTGCCAATTCAAGATACAACAAAACTCTACACCACCACTCATGCAATCCAGGGTCACTACCATCTGTAGTTCTTACACTGCTTGCACTATTATTACTACCATTATCTACATTTCCAGTCTCCAATTCCAATTCCACACACACCCTGGCTTAAACTCATTATCATCCCAATTCTCCTTAATCAAAACAAAATATCAATTCACTTTATACCCCAACTTTTTAATTCCACAATCTTATCAATCTCAGTATGGCAACACACCTACTGATTGATTCATACACACAGTTCTACTAATTGTAACTTCATCTACAATTACAACACAACACAATACAAATCCCCTGCAACATTAGACTAGTGTTTACCAATTACACTAACACAACTCCAACATAATTATTATTCTTTCCCTTAACTCAAATCAACACCAGTTCGCTTCCAAATCCATTTTCTCATCAAACTCGGTTCAATTCATAATCATACAAATTATGAAACCAAAACAATTCAACTTGAACTACTTCAATTAAAATAAATTACCTCAAAGACAGTTCATAACTTGCACCCCAGACATTTCATTCACTCCCTGCACCTTACACCACCACCACAATTGACTCAGCTCAACCAACAGTCCACTGATTCCATTCTCTAACTCCATTCACTCACTGTAATAATATTTTTTGACCACCACCAACAGTTCAAACCTAAACCCAATCATTCTTAATTCTACAATCTGATTAAACTCATACCACCACGGGTTCAATCACAGCCACTTCAAATAACCAACTATATCCACACGCAATTCACATTCAGTTCCCCATTAATTTAACTCCAACACCAACAACTTGGACATACCTCATAAATCTGCTTCTTGTTTGAGCCTTACTAATGAATTCATCTAATTCAAATCGAATCCATAATTTCAATTGAACACAACCAGTCATTCTTTGTCTATCAACCACTCAATTACCAGCTAGTTCTACAAACAATCAAACTTGAATAACCAAAACCTTAATTCCTCAATTCATCACTGGGATTTGAGAATTAACAATCAATTTTTCTTCCTTGTTCTCAATAATCAAAATCCATCTTACAACTCTATATAAATCTTTTCAATCTTTTCCCAATTCAAATTCCAATACAACATGCAGAAACCCTAAATTATCTTTCCCTTTTGATTCAACTTCAGAATAGCTTCACTTTATCAATTCGGTAATAACCCCTCAATTAATTCTTAATTCCATATTCAATCTCTCATAAATCTTCAACCAATTCCAAAACGCAGAAACCCTAACTCCGATTCTTCAAAAATACATTTTCTTATTATTCTGATTCGCTCACTGGAATCAACAACATCACCAACAACCACTCGATGGACTTTCCTTTAATCCCTAACTCTCAAAAATACTAATTCAATCTCTCAATTCATCTACAGATGAAGAACGTAGGAGGAAGAAGAAGAAAGAAGGAAAAGAAGAAGAAGAAGGTAGAAGGTAGAAGGTAGAAGAAGAATGAATTCTTCGATCGGGTTTTGGTGATAAGGCCGACCAAAAACTTATAAAGGCACCCGTAAAATTGATACGGGCAGCCAGGTCGGTTTGTCTACAAAATGAATAATCATTTCTTCGTACTCATCCGATGATATCTTCTTCGTCCGGTATCCAAATGACACGTTCGAATAGTCCATTCCGCATAACTTTTCGAGATCTAACCGATGGTACTAGTTTCGTATCTATATCGTTGTTAGATTAATTCCTAATAATTAACGTCTGAGTTACACTAATCGAGTAATTACCGTCTAAGATGTCTCTTGACTAGTCTAATATCGTTGACGAGCTCGAGGATCGTTACAACTTAGCTTTAGTGTTTTGATAACTCATTCTTACCATTTACAATTAATATTTTATAAAATCTAACTTGGCAAAGATTTAGAGTCAATAATTATTTTTGGAGATATAATTGTATAATAATTAATAGATGAATCATATAATATGAGTTTGGTGGAATCTTGATTCCCAGTAATCTCTCTTTATTGTCATCATCCTTTGTTTTATTCACTAGATAAATTTGATAATTTAAGTCTAAAATCAACTTCACAAGTACGAGAATCAAACCCTTTTCTGACCACTGTAAAAACTACATCAATTTTTGGCGTCGCCGATACGGACTTGTATTTAGGTTTAGGTTTTAGGTTTTTTATTTTTATTTTTATTATTTTTTAGATTTTTTGTTCTATTTTACGTCTTTGGTATTTTTGTTGTTGTTGTGGAGGATTGACTTGAAGCTAAAGGTGGAAAGTCGAACTTGCCAAAAAAAAGGAGGAAATCGAAGATATTATTTTATTTGGACTTTTATTTTTGTTTCTTTATTCTTTATTTTGGACTTGTAATTTTTTTATTTATTTTGTTGCTTGTTTATTATTATTATTAAAAAAAAACGCACACACCAATTGCATTTCGTCTGGCACCGATTTTAGGAAAACACGTGGTTTAGTACGGTGAACCCTCTGGGTGTTATCATCAGAAACACCACAAACCTCAGCCCAGTACCTGTGACCAGTCTTTGATTGTAGGTATATTTTGCTATAGGTAACCCAAGATTAACTAAATTAGTGAACCCCAGCATTTGCATGTGCATGATTTTCTTGCTTCACTAGTATTACTTCTATTTTTTTCGAAATGGTTAAAGAAAATGATGATAAGGTCCCGATAAAAACCCTTAGGGATCGTTTGAACCCTTCTAGAGTAGTGCGTGACCCAGGTGTAGTTCTACCAGCTTCTACGGTCCAATTTTATATTAGACCTGAGACTATTGGCATGATTCGTACCATTAGGGGGTTAGAGAATGAGAACCCATATACCCACATAAGAGACTTTGAAATGATTTGTGACACAATGAACTATCCGAATATCTCCAAAGATGTGCTTAGGTTACGTTTGTTTCACTTCTCTCTTTATGATAAAGCCAAAGAGTGGTATCATTTTATCCTCTCTAAAAAAATTACCACATGGGATGGTCTTATAGAGGTATTTTTTAAGAAATTCTACCCACACCATAAGAATGCTGCTGTTCGACAGTTTATCCAAACCTTTAAGAAAAAATTAGGTAAAACCCTTCATGATTTTGTAGAAAGGTTTAGTGAATTGTTATACCGATGTCCACATCATGACTTTGAAAAATCTCACCTGACCCAAATTTTATATGAGGGCCTTGATAGTGAAACCCGTATGCATGTAGAAACAATTAGTGGTGGAGAATTTACCCATCAAGACCCAAATGAATGTTTTGACGAGTTCATCGAGTTAGATGAGAAATCTAGGAAATGGGATTCAATGAGACAACCATAAATACCTAGAAATCATATCCATAGGGTCGATAGAGTTGATTACGGGTCAGATATTCTTAGGCATCTAGAGGCCTTAGAAATGAATCAAGGGTCACACCATGCTAGATGCGAAGAGAAATCCCATGCTCTTCATAACAACTCTAGGTTTGAAAACCGTCAGAGATTTGATCCATATTCTGAGACTTGTAACCCTGGTTGGAGAGATAATCCTAATTTTTCATGGTCTAAAGGCACGATTCAAGGCCAGTCTAGTAATTCTCAGGATCCCTCAGGTTTTGGATATACTAAGAATCCTTTAGGACCATCACAATTTCAGAGCCTTTCAGATAAGAAGATCATGAGTTTAGAAGAGTCTCTAACCATTTTATCTCATAACACTGCAGTGCATAAGCAATCGGTCGAGAAAGGTTTACAGGAAAACTCTCAGGCTATTTCCGAGCTAAAAACCCAGGTTAGTCTAATTGTTTAGTCTTTGCAAGAGAGAGAGAAATGCAAGTTCCCTAGTCAACCATTACCCAATACTAGAGCAATTTATGAAGTATCCTCTATAGAGAAAGAGTTCAATCATGTGAACTATGTAACAACCCTTAGAAGTGTTAAATTGGTAGACAATTAAGTAGCCATGCCTAATAGTGGACATACTGTAGATCCACCTTCTAGTTCCCATTCTAGTTTCCAAGATGAGCCCCAAAAGGAGCCACTAGCTGAAAAGACTGATAAAAATTCTAGTGATGCCCATGTGGTTCGTTCCTAGATCCCCATATCCACAGTTGTTAGCTCCGACCAAGAGGGAATCGACTTTCAACGAAATAATGGAAATATTTAAGTAGGTAAACATTAACATCCCTTTACTAGAAGCAATTAGGCAAATGCCTGCGTATGCCAAATTCCTTAAGGATCTTTGTACACGAAAGCGTAAGCTTAATGTCCATAAGAAATCCTTTTTAGCTGTTCAGGTAAGTTCAGTCCTTCTGAACCAAACAACCCCTAAGTATAAAGACCCTGGATGCCCCACCATATCTTGTACAATCGGTAATCACATGGTTGATAAGGCATTACTTGACTTAGGAGCTAGTATTATCTTACTCCCTTACCATGTGTACACCCAGATAGGCCTTGGTAAGTTGAAACCGACTAAAATGACCATATAATTAGCTGATAGGTCTGTCAAAGTACCTTGTGGTGTCATAGAGGATATTATGATTGAGGTTGATAAATTTATTTATCCAGTGGATTTTATTGTTCTAGATACCCAGCCTGTTCAGGACCCTAGTGCTCAAATACCGGTGATTTTAGGTCGCCCATTTTTATCCACAACTAATGCTATCATCAAATGTAGAACCGGGATTATGAATATATCCTTTGGTAATATGACCACTGAACTAAATGTCTTTAATGTTACTAGACAACCTTCTGATGAATCATATGAAGTGAATATGATTAGCACTTTAGTTCTAGATAATTGGGACGACACTTTATTGGATGATTCTTTATATGAATTTGATGAGATTCTCTTAAGTCAGTTAGGTGACCAAACTGTTGAACTACAAGAATCTCTTGGGGTACTTTAAAGACTCTACGGACCCTGAAATTTAAACCATAGTGCTAGGCCTTACAAAGAGTAGTGTTGACCCTAAGTTTGGGGGTAATGATCTAGAAGAAGCTCTTGAGTATTTTAAAGACTCTGAGGATCCGGATATTCAAGAAATAGTTAGGGGATTGTCGGAGAATACCGACTACCCTAAGTTTGGGGGTAGTGATGGTCAAGTATCCCCACTAAAAGTCCCTAACTTGGGATTCGAGCCTAGTGTCCCTGAGGTATTACTTGAGTCATTTCCGACTCCACTACCTGATCCTCCTGATACTTTCCCGGAAGAAATCCAACTATTAGAGACCTGTTGTTCGAATGAATCTATTTATCAAGACACCCAGATAAAGCCCAAGTGGGCGCCGCAGATAAACCCAGTTGTCTTGGAAGAACTTTTAAATCAGGTTGTGCTATATCTGCTTATTTATCTAATCCGATGCATTTATCTTATAATTGTGCCAGTTTTATTTGGTTTTGTTGATCCACAATTGTTTCGACTATTGATATATGATTTGAAACGTAATTAGCCATTTTGTGGTATTTGACGTCTGGCTGAAGACTTTAAACTTATCACTACTTGGGAGGTAACCCATGCTCATGCAACACGGTAATATATTTCCTTAACTCTTTTGCTTCAATTGGTAGTAGTTTCTCCTTGTTCATGCTTTTAATTTTATATTTAGAACATTGAGGACAATGTTAGATTTAAGGTTGGAGGTATGGGAGAAACATTTTAGTTGCAATAAATAAACTCCAGAGCATAAAAATTTATGTTTATTAAGGATGGCACTAACCAATCTAAGTGGATGGAAGCATCTTGGTTGTAGGAGTTGAGGAACCAATCTGAGTAGATGGAAGCATCTAAATAGAGTCTATTCATAAAAGCACAAATCTCAGGTTTTAGTAATAACATGGTAGTTTCTCCATATCTCGTTGAGTCATTTTCACCTTCTGTTTTTATTTTATTTTCTTTTTAAAATATGTTTCTAAGTGATTTGGTAGGGGCCACACATCGAGTTGTTACCATTTCTAGGGTGAAATAAAGTGATCGAGATCCTAAAAAAGAAAAGAAAAGACCAGACCAATTAGATCGAACGGAATAATTCTCAAAAATAAGTAAAAATTAATACTTGGATAGCAATATGTGTGTGTTCTCCATGTCTCTGTCGCCTGAACAAGTGTGGAATGCAGGATCCATGGGAATTACCATGTAATATGCTGACAAGAACCATGCGCTTGGATCCGCAAGATATAATCATATTGTTAAAAAAAGAAAAAAAAAGAAGTTAATTGTTAATGTTCGGTGAATAATTGACCGATGGTTCCCTTGTATATGCCAGATGAGTTTATATAGAATTAGGATTGTCGACCACTGGTTCCCTTGTATATGCCAGTTGTGTTGATATTAGTCATACCAGTATCTCAGTCCATTAGGATAAGTTCATCTTGGCAGTGGCCTTCATACATATATGGGAAACACCGGTCACCTAGTCAACATCAAAACCATTTTTTTTCCTATATATCCACCTCTTAATCTATCCATGTGATTTGTTGACTCCGGATATTGATGTACATAGTGCGACTATCTAAGTAGAGGTCTGTCACTTATATATGAATTTTAATATGCTTTAGTGCAAACTCGTGTACAACAATTGGAATTTCGCATCAGGGTACTTCCCCCGGTAGTCAATGAGAGTATGCCAACCAAGGAGGTTCTTTAGTGTTATTCCAAGGTTCCGCGTAGATAGCTAGGGTCTGGAGTAAAGGTTTTGTGGGTAATCTCTAGTAAACCCTCCTGAGACTATAACTCGGCCACTATGGCCACCTAGGGGTTTAAAGGCTTGTTGCATATGCTAAATGCAATCGCGATGCCTGCGACAGTGAGTTAGGATTTTATTTTGTAGATTTGATTTTCTCGGGACTAGCAAATAATAAGTTTGTGGGGTATTTGATAGACGCATTTATGTGTTTATTTTCATCTCGATTATCTATATTGTTAGTACCCATTTTTGTATTTATTTTGGTAGGCTTTTTAGGTATTTTTGGAGAAATAAACATGCGCAGAGAAATTGGCTCGAAAAGTGGCATTTGGACTTTCCGGAGAAAATTACTGAAGGCATCCCTCAAATGGATAAGGGGCACACAGTTGATAAGGGATAACCTACCGTTATTTGCACCCCACATCCACTATTTGCACCCTAAAGTGCTATTCGCACCCCAACAGAGGATAGGGGGCATTTCATTTTCATTTCAAATTCTGAATTTGGCGGGAAAAATGTGTTGAGCGACTGGAAAATTAGGGTTGAGATTTTGATCGTGTTCTAGGGAGACTAAAGGGCTAAAAATAATTGTGCTTACTTCTTAGGCCTAAACAGGCTTGATATAGTCGTTTGATTGGACCCAAATTGGCTAGAACTTGGATTGAAGGAAAAACAGGGGAGTTAAATATTCTCGGGTTTGTTTGGATTTTCTGGAAGAGTAATGGACGTGTTTCTATCGGAGTTTCTCATGGATTAGAATTTTTTTGGACCTGTTACATTAAAACAGGATGGGTACTGGTTTTGGATTGGAAAGAATCGTTTATTTCCTTATCCTGTTTTGTTAAAAAAAGAAAACACAAGTCACGGCTTTGTTATTTGTTAAACAAGGAAGCTCTCGAGAAAACAAGAAAGAATACATATGTAGGATTCGATCATAAGAAATGAGGGTTTGTATTAAATTGAGAAGCCGCGTGAAGAAAAAATAAAGAAACTATTAAGTTCGTAACTTTTGGAGAAAAGTAAGGGAAAGATTCTCGAGATTTTTTAGTCCTGTGATTATAAATAAGAGTTGGGAGTCACGTAAAAAAGGATCGAGAGTTTGGGGGTGGTTTCTGTGAAGAACGAAACGCTGCAGAGGAGTTGCAGCAGCAGTAGATGAGGGGGAAGAAGAAGTGTCGTTCTCAAGAACACGAAGAACAGACACATACAGACAGTCAATTATTCTGCAGCACATTTGATTTATCGTTTATTATAACAGTGACTTCGCAACACTTATAAACGTTGCAGTTTTCTGTTTTTATTACTCGTATCTCTTTTCACTATTGTAAACACACTTTTGAGCCATGAATAAATATTTTGAGCGTATTTTCACCATGTGGAGCTAAACCCCATCACTGGGATGACGGAGGAAGCCAATTCTCATCACTTTGGTAATTCTATTTAATTCTTTTTATGATTGTTGCATTAATATAAATTGAATTATGATTTTAAATTAATTAGTTGTCATTTAGTTTGATGGGTTATGCTTAGCTTTAGTGTTTTGATAACTCATGTTTACCATTTACAATTAATATTTTATAAAATCTACCTCGACAAAGATTTAAAGTCAATAATTATTTTTGGAGCTATACTTGTATAATAATTAATAGATGAACCGTATAATATGAGTTTGGTGGAATCCTGATTCCCAGTAATCTCTCTTTATTGTCATCATCCTTTGTTTTATTCACTAGATAAATTTTATAATTTAAGTCTAAAATCAACTTCACAAGTCCGAGAATCAAACCCTTTTCTTGCCACTGTAAAAACTACATCATAAACCTTGATAACAGAAAAGCAAAATTAGGATACACGAACTATCAAGGTAAAAGATAATCTGACCTGGATTCGCGAATCCCTAAGTGAAGTATTTTAGTCGTTACCTAATTATGTTTCTCAGAGGAAGCCTAGGTTAATAGAGGACAACTCTAGTATACAACTAGAACACACAAAAGCATCAGGGGTTGATTTTCCCAGTTGTTTGGGTCTCTCTATTTAAAGACTTTCAAGATCGAAGGGTGCTTAATATTCAAGCTAAGGTAGTTTGGGAATCAAGCAAACACTTTCTCTATTTATATGAAATACTTATTAGGATTTCATGTAACCATGTGAGAAATTCGACTTGAAATCACAGAGTAGAATGTACGGTATGATCAGCCGTAACCGAACCGTGTATAATGATAGTTCATGGTCGGTTAACCATTTGAACCATAAGATTAGCCATATTCATTTAACACTTTAGACTTTAATCTCGATGCACAATCACAAGCGATTAAGTGATAAAATATGTCTTAGAGGTGTTTTCGAGAGTTAATCAAATGCCAAACTATCGTAGAAAATAGTTTGAATGCATCTAAAAATATTCAACAAGGATATTATGCATACCGGGTATGTGTACCAACCCAATTAATGAACTCAGACTGCTGAGGTACATGTACTCTTAAGGCAATTATCCGGACAGACTATTTTGGTACGCATAATGGGTACATGTACTATAAGTCAGTGTCTGAACTCAGGATATTTTGGTGTGCGTACTTGTACGTGTACCATAAGACAATTCACGAACTCGGGCTATATTGGTATGCGTACTGGGTACATGTACCACGAGTCGTTATTGAACTATAGATACGCTGGTACGCATACTGAGTATGCGAACCACTGATACAGAACCTATACAGTTACGCCGGTACATGTGCCGTCCTGTATCCAGATTTTTTTATAGTTTTTTATCTATCTTATAATCAATTTAAAACATCCTCAAATGACATAAATGACGAATCTCATCGCTCGGGCTACTTTTAAAATGATCTACTTGAATCATAACTTAATTCACAAACAATAAATTGTTGTTAACTAAATTCATCAAGTGTATGAATAACTATTGGTTGAATCATATTTCGAGATTTTAACAAGACTAGCTTGACTCAAAACTTATTTTATGCCATGCTTGAAGTCTACATAGTCATACGACCTAGTTTCATAAAGATAGTATTGTGACCTTGTGAGTAAATTGAATGGTTCAGTCTTCACATACCTTTTGTCGATGAAGTTCTCCAAACGTATTCGGTTGATCTCCATCTTCAATAGGCGATCGGTGATGCCTGATACTCAACTACACACTTCTAATCCTAGTCCGAGACTTGAGTAAATATAAACTAGAAATCAAGATATAGTGTTGTACAACTAAATGTGGCAACAAGATAGAAATAGCAAAACTTGCGAGTTCGACCGAAAAGTTAAAGTTAAAGTTGATTTTCATACTTATTGGAAGATGTTAAAGTCATAATATAACGTAATGAGTGCATCTATGTGCACCCCCACTGAACCATGGGTGCATGTTCCTCACATCCTTATCGGCTCTTACCTAACCATAGTTATCTTACATCACATACGAATTAGAGATTTTTTTTTTGAGTTTCTTATCTCTCCTCTAAAGTCTAGACTCTCTTTCTCCTGCTGGCTTCATTTCTCTCTCTAGTGCCAGAACCATGTCGAACTAGAAAATACAACATCATTATCAACATTGATACTAATTCACAATCATGAACCGCAACAAGAAACACAACTAATTATCTCTCCAGCATTAACATATATTTTTGCATTGGCGTCTTCATAAGGTAATTGGTTGAGAATTATTGTAAGGAAAATGGATTTATGTAAAGTCAAAATCAATTATAATAATACGTGGGACAATAATCTGTTACCAAATTATAAGAAAGTTCGCAAATATGAATTAAGATCTTCATATGCTACTGCTACTGTTAGTAATGTTAATTAATAATCATCAAGCTCAAACACCAGAGCAGTTTTTGGACAGTGGACCCATTGATCTTCTACCTCCACTTGCATCCATTGCACAAAAAAAAAACATTATCACCAAAATCTGCCGATATTCATATCAGATTCATTTATCCAGATCCAATTAGTCTTTTTTCAGTCATAACCACACAAAGCACTACCATTACAAGAATTAATGAAAACTCATGTTGAAAATCCATTTATATCGGTTTTTCCGGGTGTTTAATATAAATCTCTATTAATTATTACATTCTCCTTTTATGGATTTTTTTTTTACTGTAATGTGTAGGTTTAATTTTCTTAAAATTAAGCAGGCTTTTTCCACCATGTAGTAGCAGATAACAATTTTATATGGAGGAAAGAACATCTTAATTCCAATTACCAGAAGATCAAATTCAAGAAAGAGAAACTAGTTAAAAATAAAATAATTGTTAAAAAAGGGGGAGAGATAAATTTAATTTGGCTGTGGTTCCCGGTTTTTGTTTCTCCAATTTCTTATGTGATGTAAGATAACCATGGTTAAGTAAGAACCTATAAGGATGGAAGGAACGTGCACCCCTAGTTTAGTGGGGGTGCACATAAATACAGTCTAAAGTAATTCTCTATCTTGATTCTTGTGATAAAAAACCTGAAACGAACACTAAATATCAGGTGATATTATTCATCAAAATATCTCAGCTAAGAACTGCTCATACACTTGGAATGGCATAACTCAAGGTCTTCTTATTGTCCAGCAAAATTACTTCATGGAAATAAATAATGGCAGGAAGACTAAAATATGGAAGGACAGATGGATCCCAGGCATGAATCATCCTCTTATTCCCAAGAGTGATCATTTTTGATTTTATGACAGTGCAGCAGAACTACTTCTTCCTAACTTAACTCAATGGAACGTCAGTTTACTGGCTATTTTGTTTGATGCTGATACTTCTCTCAAGATTCAAGGTCTCTTTATTGATAACAACAAGGATGATACAATGATTTGGATACCTGCTAAGGATGCTAAATTTTCAGTGAAGAGCACTTACAAGATGCTGACCTACAATGTAGAGAAGCTCAAGTTAACGGGGCTGCTGTGCACAAGAGAGTGTGGAAAGCTCTATGGAACTGTAGGGTTGCTCAACATATCAAACTCTTTGCTTTGAAATGCATAAGAGATATACACACTACTAAGTGTAGAAGAGCTATATACAATGACGATCTCGACACTAGATGTGATGTTTGTGGGGGAGCTGATGAGACAATGGAGCACATTTTATTTGAATGTAGACATACCAGAGCTATATGGCGAGGTATCAACATCAATATAGATTTTTTCAGAGACTCGGAGCAAACTGCAACTCAGTTTCTGAATGGGTTATTAGCTGGTTCCTTACTCTTTACTCCACTGTTGATGATAAATGGTTGTATTCCCTTATGAATGGAGTCTAGGTAATATGGAAGGATAGATGTGACGTAGTTTTCTAGGGAGTTTCTCTTAATCCTCACAATTCCGTGTATAAAATTCATTATCACCTTTCTTCTCATATGCATGCTACCAATAACCTGTTATGCTCTGAATCTAGTAGTATCAAAGTCTCTAAATGGAAACCACCTTTAGAAGGTTGTATCAAGTTTAATATTGATGGATCTTTTATTCAGTGTACTAACCAATTTAAAACTGACATTGTAATGTGTGATCATACAGGAAACTGCCTTGGAGTTTAAGGAACTTATGAAAGTGGAACACTAAATCCATAAGCTGTGGAGTGCATGCCTATTCGTGAAGCGCTGCAATGGGATAAGAGGATGCAGTTCACAAAGATCCAAATAGAGGCGGATGCAAATCTTGTCATTCAAACTACCAACAAATGTTCACTTTTAATACAGTGGGAGAATAATAATCTAATAAAAGAGATCAAACACTTAATCTCTAGTTTTATTTCTTGTACTTTTGATTTTGTCAGCCGTGATGATAACCAATTTGCCGACGCTTTAGCTAAATCAACTAGCAAATCATGCTTAACTTTTGAAAGTTTTAGTAGTTTTGAAACTTCAATCTGTTACTCATTAATAATAAAAGTTTAAGTTATCAAAAAAAAAAAAAAACACAAAATTGGTTAAAAAGGCCAAAATCAAAATTTCCTGGGTGAAAAGGACAGTTAGATTTTGATACTGTTTAATTTGACAAAAATGTAAAAATAGGCATGATGTAACCAGTTTCATCCTGCCCATTTTCAAATACTTTTTCTTATTTTTAATTTACACAGGATGCATCCAGTTTCATCCTCGCTATTTTTAAAGTTTAAGCCAGGATGAATCCAGTTTCATTCTTGCTATTTTTTTTGTCCATTTCACCCATAAATTTTTTTACTCGTCCATTTGAACCGTGTTTTAAAAATATTTGGACAAATGACCCATTTTCCGAAAAAAAATAAAAAATCAAATCAAATTGAGGTATGGATTCCGGGTAATCCATTTTTTTTGAAGAACACAGACTATCAATTGTATTAATCCCCACTAAGCGTGAGACACTGCATAATACAATCTGGTGGTTCATTAAAATGCCACCATCTGTTTATAAAATTAGAAATTGCGTATTGAACTAAATCATGCGCAATAGAATTGGAATCCCTAGGAACAACTACAAATTTAATTTCGCTAAATTCCTTGACGCGATCAGGGATAGAGAGCACCATTGAGCGTAAACTCCATGGAATCTCATTCGTGTTTCCTGTCACAACTTTTGGGATTTCAGAAGCATCTCCTTCTATGATGATACGTGAAAGTTGAAGTCTCTTTGCAAGTTGCATTCCAAAGCCAAAAGCTTTAGCCTCTGCCACAACTGAGGAGAAAGTGGTAAAGCAGATAAATCCACTACCCATATGATTTCCAAAAGCATCCACTGCCACTGCTGTAGCCGCTCCATTGCCATTGTTATAAGCAACATCCACATTTATCTTCACAAAAGAATGAGGAGGGGGGTCCCAAGTGACAATATTGCTCTTAGTAATTTGAATTCCCGAGCAATATTTAAGAGCATGATGGAGATCAAAAGTCTTGAAGTCTTCTAGAGAATTGGATATACAAGTAGAGACAACTATTTGATTGTTATTAAATACCCTTGCATTCCTTACTTTCCAGATATTCCATAAAATACAAGAACCCAAGTTTAACATTATTCCTTGGTCAGGATAATCTATCTAGTAAGAGATTCTCTCCATTGTGGTAGCACCCTGAAGATCAATAAAAATGGGGCTTGACTGGAACACCTCCAAGGCAAACTGACAATCGAATAAAAGATGAAAACTTGTTTCTTCAGTTGAGTTGCATAAAGGGCATAGATTCTGAATATGAGGATTAGACTTACCCAGGTTTGCATAAACCGCTATCCCGTCATGTAAAAATTTCCATAAAAAGTTTTGAATCTTTGTTAAAGTTTTTAACTTCTTCCAAAAATGTTTCCATGGAAATTCGGCTAATACCGAGTTTGTTGGGATATCCTCAACAAGTAATTTATAGCACGACTTTGAAGTAAATTCCCTAGAAGGAGTTTTGAGCCAAACCAGTTTATCCTGAACATCTTCATCTTGTGGAATATAGATTTGAGAAATAATATCCGCTTGATCCTGCGGAAAAATATCCAATAATAATTATATATTCCATGTTCTTTGACCAATGACGAATAAATCTGAAACCAAAGTTACCTGATAATTAGAGTTAAAATTCATAGTTGGTCTAGAACCTGGTATATTTAAAATCCATGGATCATCCCAGATTTTGATGTTGTTTCCGGAACCTATGAACCAACAACAATTATTTTCTAAAATACTTCTCACATAAATCATATCTTTCCAGGTATTTGAATCACCAGTTTTGCATTGATAATCCCAGAATGAAGTATTATGAAGGTACTTTGTATGAAATAATCGTTCCCAAGTTGATTGTTGGTTTTTTAAGAATCTCCAAACCAATTTAACCATTAAAGAAAGATTGACCAGTTCCATATTTCTGATTCCCAAATCACCATCTTCCTTTGCCATCATTGCCTTTTCCCATCTGAAGAAGTGTTGTTTTCTTATATGGACTTCGTGTCCCCACCAGAAAGCCCTTTGAGTTTTTGACATCTGATTCGTAACACCTTTTGGAAGAATACAAGTACCCATTGTATAAACTGGAATTGTTGAAAGGACACTTTTGGATAACACCGTTCTACCAACTTGATTGACAAAAAAACCTCTCCAGCCTGAAAGTTTGGAATTAAATTTCGAATTTAAAGGCTCGAATGTTTCAATACTTCTGTCTGATTTCAGTGGATATGATCCCAAATACTTCTCATCTTTTCGTATTTCTTTAACACCCAAAGTTTGTATTGTTTTACCTCTGTAATAGCCAAGACAACCTCTACTAAAATGAATAGAAAACTTCATAAAGTTGATCTGTTGTCCATAAAGAGAAGAGTAAGTATCTAGAATACCTTTAAGTTGATTCACATTTACCTCTGAGTTTCTCCCAAAGAAAAACAGATCGTCAGCAAACATTAAGTGGCTGATGATTCGAGCAGTATAATTTAGTTGATATCCACTATAGAGACTTGCCGTTTCAAATTTTTCCATCAATAATGATAAACCCTGAGAACAAATAATGAACAAAGTAGGAGACATTGGGCAACCTTGTCGTAAACCCCTACCACTTGTAAAATTCCCATAAGGAGCTCCATTTAAAAGAATAGAAAAACTTGAAGAAGTCACACAGTGCATAATTAAGTTATGGGAATGATCATGAATTCCCATTTGATGTAACATAAAGCTTAGAAAGGACCAAGACACCCTGTCATAAGCTTTAGACATATCCAACTTAAGAGCAAAAAAACCTTATTTAGATTTGTTCATGGAGTGGATTATTTCCTTTACAATAACACCATTATCCGTTATTTTCCTATTCTTAACAAAAGCATTCTGTGACTATGATATGAAAAAACCCAAATAAGGATTCAGTCTGGTTGCCAAGATTTTGGCTACAAACTTATACAACACATTACACAGAGAAATGGGTCGAAAATCTACAGTTGTTGTTGGATTTTTGACTTTAGGAATGGGGCTAATGTGAGTGTGATTCAACTTACTTGGGATGATTCCAGTGATGAAGATCTGCTGAATATATTTTATTGTGTCTTCCCCTACTATTGACCAACACTTCTTATAAAACAATGCCGAATATTCGTCTGGTCCCGGAGAACCATGAGGGTTCATTTTAAGAACAACATTCCAAATCTCTTCATTAGATGGCACAATAGATAATGAGGTATTTGAAGTAGTATCCAAGTTAAATGAAGAATCTTGAAAATTTTGCGGCTCACTAATGTTTGTATCTTCCTGAAAAAGTTATTTGAAGAAGGTAACTAATTCATTTGCTATATCAGTAGGGTTTGTAAGCCAGATACAAGAAGAGTTTTAGATATTATTGATGTTGTTTTTCTTACGCCTCTGTTGAACCGAAAGATGAAACTGTTTCGTTTTCTTATCTCCGGTTTTTAACCATATTTGTTTCATTCTCTGCTCCCAATAAGTAGCATCCATAAGAATATACTCGTTCAGTTGGTCTGAAACTTGCCTTTCCTTTTGTAAAGTTAACCTTGTAGGTGGTAAACTTTGAAGATGAAGTAACCTCTTTTTTAATCTTCTAATGTTTTTCCTTAAACAACCAATTTTTTCCTTACTCCAACTGCTTAGAAAAGTCCCTAAGGAATTCAGCTTGAGCAAGAGATCATCTGAAAGATTAAAATTCCAAGATTCCAAAACAACTTTTAAAAAATATGGATGTGAACACCAATAAGCCTCAAATTTGTAGGATGGAGGTTTTCTTTGCATAGTTCTAGAGGTGTTCAGAAGAATCGGAGAGTGATCACTGGATATTCTTGGCAAATGTACTACACCAGAATTTTTGAAAAGAAGACACCAATCTGGAGATGCTACTACTCTATCCAATCTTTGCCTGATAAGGTCTTGAAATTTTCTACCATTGCTCCAAATATATGCTGGTCCAGAGTATCCAAGGTCCATTAGATGATTCGAATGTATAAAATCATTGAACTGAGAGATTGTATTGTTTAAAGACTTATCTCCTCCATGTTTTTCCCTGATAGAGGACAAAGCATTAAAATCACCTATGTAGCATTTCGGACCAGCAACATGTTGAGAGTAAATAGACAAACTCTGCCAAACTTGAGCTCTATCTACCTTATTTGGTGGATCATAAACACATAATAGGTTCCACATAGGGTATGGACCATTAGGTTTGATTTCGAGATGAATCAGGTTTTTATAAAAAGAAATTACTTCAGCTTCTATATCATCTTGCCAAAGAAGAAATAATCCACCACTACGACCCACTACTGGGACTATACAATGTTTTGAGTAACCAAGTCTATGAAGAAGAGAAATTGAAGAAGGTTCCGACAGTTTAGTCTCTGACGAAAAAACTATATTTGGTTTTGAACTTCTCAGGAATGATTTGAGAGTTTGTATTGTTGGGTCATTCCCTATCCCCCAACAATTCCAAGAAAAGACTAACATGGACTGTGTGGCCTATAAGGGCTAGCCGCCACCTCCCATTGGTCATCTGCATCCTCCTTGCTTCTTGAAACCATCTTTGATTGTAAATTTCCAGTATCGATACATGATCCATCATGCATTCGTTTAGCGCCTCTAGAATATTTTGTGGAAGCTGGTTTCGAAACAATGGTAGAGCCAGAGCTTCTAGCTATCGATTTCCATTCACGCCTCCCGGTAGACGAGGTTGGTTGTCTGGGATTCCATAAAAAGCGTCCACTGTCACTATCCTGTGATTTACTGTTTGCCCTGGATAAAAGTTGATGAAGATTCTCATTGACTGATTTGTTAGATACTGACGTTGGAGAAGTTCTTGATTTCTTTGTAATGAACTGGAATGATTCTGAAACTTATAAAGACTGTACCCTGTTAAACTTGAGATGAGTTGGAGAATATTGGTTATCATGAGCCACAGACTTCCCTTTTGCAAATTCAGAATTGCAGTGTTGTAGAGACGGAATTGAATCTGTTATTGAAGTATCTATACCACTACTTTTCGTAGTTAGTGGTAAACCATTATATGAGAAGGAAATAGAATTACTCGCTGTGAAAATTGGATGTTTATTTGAAGTATCAGTTTCTCCCATATAGAAGTTGTCAGAAGGTAACCGTTTCTGCAAGTTAGCAGAACGAATATGGATTGGTTGGCAGAAGATGTGTAACCGTTCAAACCAAATGATGATGTTGTATGATGACTCATCATCGTTTCCGAAACTTCTCTTGAATTTCTTTCCCCAATCTGCACAGAGTCCATAACATCTTCGTGTTCATTTATTGGATATTCAGGATCATCCATATCAGTTGAATAGATCTTTGCGCTAGCATTGATTGTCTTCCGATATTTTGGAGTAATTAAATCAAAAGCTTGTTGATGTACTTCAGGAGGGAATTGACTGTGTATTTTATCCTTGTATTGATGAACTTTGGGACAGATTTTCATCAAGTGACCAATTATACCACAGAAAATGCAAAACCTTGGTAATCTTTCATACTGTATTTCAACAATAATTTCCTTGTTTGCCGATATAGGAAATGATATGGAATCCCTCAGGTTTTTTTTTAATATCCACAGGGATGCGAATTCTAGCAAATTTCCCCCAGTTTCTTGCTTCTTTGGAAGTGATGGTTCTGTGACTCCCTACATGAACTAAAATTTGTTGAATGAAATTTTTATTGAGATAGTTTACAAGGAGACCATGAAGTTGAGCCCAAAATTCTACATTATCAAAGAGATATTCATGCGGAAGTTTGTTTGGTAAACATCTTTCCAATGCCAGTAAATCCTCACGTACTACCCAAGGAGAAGACTCCATGATAAATTCAGATTCAGCATGAGATTCAAACCTGGTTAAGAAAGTGTCTGTGGTGAATTCAGAAACACAGAATTTTTGACTGAAAGTTTTCCATGTTTTGTGTAATAACTCTCTGACTTCAGAAATTTGAAAAGTTCTAGGGGAGATTATCATGAGGACCAAACAATTTTGGTAATCATTAGTCAGGTTTGGTAATTGGGAGTTGATACGTATGTTTTTTGAGTGGGTTTTCTTGGTTGAGAAGGTTTGCGAATTGGTTAATCATTTCCAATTCCGGAGATGGATGGATTTTGTTAGAATTGACGGGTAGATCCATTGGGAGAAAAAATATCCTGTAACTTGAAGTTACTAATATGTGAAAGATTGAAAACTTTTGAAAATCTTAAAAATTTAAGGAAGTCTTCGTATAACCTATCAGAAAGGATTTCTGGTAATGGAATTGACTGTACTAAGTGTAAAGTTTAGACTTGATCCAAGAAGGGTTATGAAGAAAAAACAGTTGATGAATAATTTTAAGGAAAAAACGGTTTTGAAAGTTGCAGAGCCCCAGACGTTCTCCTCCAGAAAAAGATGGTAATCCAATTATGAGAATCATATTATTACCTTGTAATTTGATTATTTGTCTTTCCATCCTCCCAAAACGAACACGATGTTAGTATGGCTTGGCATCACCCAACCAAAAAAAAAAGAAAGAAAGTTCGACGTGGCCAAACAGCATTATTGTACAGTATGTAGTTTTGAGTCAAAAGTCTTCCATGGGTAAACCATGTAAATAAAGGTCAAAACAAGACCGAATAGAAAATGCTCCTAATCTCTCAAACTTTACTCAACTAACAAAATTCTTTTCTTTTTCTTTCTTTCTGTTTCCAGAGAGAAGAACGAGAGAATCTAGGTCTCTCTCTCCCTCAGAATTTCTAGGTTTCTTTTTTAATCTCGAATTTTGAAAATAGATTCATGGATCGAATAAGAACAAAGAGTCCAGGAGGTTATAGTAGACAGAGGAGTGGATCGAGTACAGGATCATCATCACCATCATCAATAATGTCACCAGCACATCCTCATTCACATCATGCAAGATCATCATCAACTGTTACTGGTATGTCAAATATTAAAAGAACTCAAAATGTTGCTGCTAAAGCTGCTGCTCAAAGATTAGCTCAAGTTATGGCTTCACAAACTGCTGATAATGATGATGATGACGACGACGACGATGATGATTTGGATTTTCGTTATCCACAGTCTAATAGTAATAGTAGTATCAGTGGTTTCCCTTCTACTAGACCTACTAGATCTCCTTCGCCTGCGGTAATTTGATATTCATTTTATTTTGTGAAATTTGGTGATTTTTTGTTGTTGTTATAACTGAATTGAGTTTGTTGTGTTTAAATTGTGGTTGTTTTCGAGTGAATTGAAAGTTGTAGTGTAGAAATGAAGTTAACTATGTAGAGATTAGTTGGTGATAAATTGTGTGTTTTATTGGGGAAATCAGGGAGATTAAAGGTTGAAATGATGCACACTGAACAAATATTTTGGTTTTAATTATGGGACTTTAGGGAGATTAGGGTAGAAATGATGCAGATGGATTTCACTGAAGAGATAATTTGGTGTTAAACTGGGGGATTGGGAGACTAGGGTAGAAATGATGCAAATGAAGTTCATGGTAGAGGTAATTTGGTGTTAAATTGTGTGCGAATTAGTGTAGAAATGAAATTCAGTATACTGGTGATTTTGGTGTTGTGATGGTACTCTTGACCTTCGTTTGAACTGAATTTAGGGCTTTTGAGTGAATTAGAAATTCTGTTAGTTTGAGTGCTATTTTGTACCCCATTCACACAGCATTTGGACGGGCTTACATTCCTCTCAGGGAAATCAGTATGCTAGACAAGTTACGTCTTCCGGATCCCTTTGTTTACCTGGTTGGAGTTACGAATGTAGTTGATAAGTGAGTAATTCATGATCCTGGTGTTTATGATGATGTAGAAATGATTCAAATAAAGCTCATTGTAGGGATAATTTGGTGTTAAATTTTGTGTGGAGAATTTAAGGAGATTATTGATGTATTTAGTGCAGAAATAGAATTTGATATAGAGTTATTTCAGATGTTATGATGCTTCTTCTTGTTCTTAGTTTAACCGGTTCGTTATTGATATTACTAAAGCTTTTGAGTCTGAAAAGTGGAACTAGTTTAAATTATTGACTATGTGTAATGAAAAAGCTATTCATATTCCATTTGCACCAGTATTTAGGAAAACAAGGACCTAGGATATGCACGTGGGGCACAGTTGCCGCAGTATGTAGGTAATTAGGATCTCATCAGTTTGTTTGCCTGGTTGAAGTTTCAAATATAGTAGATATAAGGAGAGTTATTATGTTAAAACATGACCCTGGTGTTTTTTCTGGAATGAAGTTCATATCAGAGGTTTACTACCGTCATCAATTAATATTTGTTGTTTCGAAGTAAGATATGTGTATATATGCATGTTCAAATGGATCTTCGTTGAAACCCAAGTGTCATTGGTGAATTTAGATTTTCTCAAAGTTGGACAGTGTAAGATTCGTGGAAACTGCATTTGTATTTGGTGGAAAATACTCAATGTTGATGTTTAAAATGTGCCACAATTGATTGCAAACAGGCGTGTTCTCTTTGTTACAGCTTACAAGTCAGAAAAGCTAATTGGGGTGTTTCATGTTAAAATTAGTTAGGTCGGAACTTTATGGAGCATACACCGTCAGTTCGTTCCACATCAGCTGGAAGGCCATCAGTAGCTACTGTTCGTACAACAGCAATGGTACCACCAAGTAAACCGTCAATAAGGACAACAATTCCTATACCACCATTGGACCCACCTACAAATAGGAGTAGAGATAAAAGGTAAGTAAGTTCTTATGCTCTTTCTTTGTTTTTCTGTTGATATACTATGATTTTGAAACTGAAGAATTAACAGGATGCATCACTTACACTAATTATTCCAACATAAAATACTATCGAAATCATTATAGAGAACATAGATTGCTAAAGTAAATAACATTTATTTTAAAGCTTGAATCAACTAGCTTAATGTACAGGTTCACGTCAGACATGGGGAATCTGAGCTCAAAAGATTCCTCAGGAAATCACCGCGAGGCATCCGCACTTAGAGATGAGGTGTGTTTTCTTTTATGAATTAACCTTGCAAATATATTGAGTGAAGCAATTATAGGATGAAGTCATAAAATTAGAACTCAATACTTTGTCAATGAGTTTTGATACTTCCCTCGACAAGTCAGTTACTAATTTAACAACCTCATGAATTGCAGCTCGATATGCTACAGGAAGAGAACGAGAATATTCTTGACAAGGTATGTTTCTTTCTTTTCCAGCAATAATAAGTTTAGCCGACCAGTTTATCTTTGCGATGACATTCTGTTGAAATCTATTTTAGCTACGAATTGCAGAAGAGAGATGTGATGAAGCAGAAGCCAGAGCCAGAGAGCTTGAGAAACAGGTTGTTTATTTGTCTCAAATAGCATTTGCACCTTTTTCCGTTTGTATGGCTAACCATAAAATATCGCTTTCTTATACTCCTATTATCTTGTCCAGAATTCCTATTATCTTGTCCAGAATTCTTAGGTTATTATTTATAATGTATTATTAATTCCGATATTCCACAGGTTGCTTCTCTCGGAGAAGGTGTGTCTTTGGAAGCCAAATTGTTGAGCAGGTACTTTGCCTTCGACTTAAAATTGTGCCTCACAAACTATAGTTTCCGATATTGACATATTATACCATTTGTCTGCAGAAAGGAAGCAGCATTGCGGCAAAGAGAGGTTAGTAAGGGGGGAATTATGGCCTATTTTAGATATTTAATATTCGAGATAAGTGTAATCTGGCCATCTGGGGCTTATTAGGAAGCCTCCGCTAATTTTCATGTTATTACTTCGTTTTCTTTTTATTGTGTGAACATGTGAACATAATTAAATTTTCAATCTAGGCTGCTCTTAAAGCTGCAAAACAGTCCAAGGATGTGAGGGCAGAGGAAATTGGATCACTCAAGTCCGAAATTGAGGTGAAATACCGTGAATTTGTTCTTTTCTATCAACACTCATGTGTCTAGACGTTGACCAAGTACCTCTTATTGCGATTAATGCTTCAATATTTTTTCTTGTTTCAGAATGCAAAACAAGAGGCTGCAGCCGCTGTGGAACAGCTTCAGGAGGCAGAATCTGAAGCTAAATCTCTCCGCTCAATGACGCAGAGAATGATCTTGAATCAAGAAGAGATGGTTTGTATATGTTACTTCCATGGAGTCGTTTTCTTAGTATAATTTTCTATTTGAGATTAATTCTTAATGTATATGTGTTTCTTAGGAGGAAGTTGTTCTCAAGAGGTGTTGGCTTGCTCGCTACTGGGGTTTAGCTGTACAGCATGGTAAGCTTCTGGTTAGAATTTTGTTTGTTCGTTATGGATGTAAAAGGTCTTTCCGGCATATTTACGATGTATGATTTTGTAACTTTCAGTAGAAGTTCCGACCATGATTGAGGCACGTGATATGTGGCATCAGTTGATTCTGTTTCTGATTATTGATTGCATACCTTATATATTTGTGTTATTATTATAGCTTACACATTGGTCAAGTAAATTTGTTTGCTACTTTCTTTTGTTTTTGATCTCATTCGACTTGCCTTTTTGCAGGCATCTGCCCAGATATTTCAGTGTCAAAACATGAGCACTGGTCATCCTTAGCTCCTCTTCCTTACGAAGTTGTTATTTCTGCTGGGCAGAAGGCGAAGGAGGTTTCCAAGAATCAAGGTTAGTCGGAAGAAAAATACTTTTGTGCATCATTTCTGGTCATCTGCTTCAGATGTAAATTTGAAACTCTTTGATTTGCATTTCAATGGTATGACTTGTCATTGTTATGCTTATCGATATGAAAACTTAAGTAGGCAAGGCAGATCTAGATAACAAGAACAAGCTTACGAGGGATTTGAACGATCTAACTGGAGAAGGGAACATTGAGAGTATGCTTTCAGTTGAGATGGGCTTAAGGGAACTTGCTTCTCTGAAGGTAGTGGTTTATATTGAACCTTCGTATTCCTGTTTTATTTCTCTATTTGTCAATATACTTAAAACTACTTTTATTGGGATGCAATTGTGTTCGTCTCTCGTAGTGGCTCATACACATACTAGGTCCTGTGATATCTCATACTGTCTGCACTTTTTGCTTGTGGCTTACCACATAATGTGTTCAAGGTTGAAGATGCTGTTGTATTGGAATTGTCCCAGCACCGACGCTCAAATTTAGTTCGCCAATCCACCTCTGGTTTGTCTTCTTATCTTATCCTATGAAGTGCTTGTTTTTGCCTGTTGATGCTTTTCATTTTTTATTATGTAGTCACACGTTGAATTTCATTTTTACCTTGTTGGCCTTGCAAGTCGCAACCTTGCAGAAGGTCACGAGAACTAAGCATTCTTGACTTTAGTTACTGTTTTTCTATTCAGATGTCAAATCTCCTGGTGATCCGAAGTATATGGAGGCATTTGGTAATGCTCTTTATGATTTATGTTTTGCTTATTATACTATGGGATATGCAGTTATATTATGATTAGGATTAAGGAAACTTGAACAATCATCAGTTAGAAACTCTGATCCCAGGATTGTTGCACTAATGGTGGTCGATTAGCTTCTAGCCCTGTCCGTCAAAACCAAATTGCACAGACCCTGCTGTCATGCACGCTCAAATTCTGATAACACATAACTGATATATCCTAATTATGGTCCATTTAGAAGTTATCTGGACATTTTAGCTGAGAGTCACTAATTTTTGTCGCCCCTTGCGTTTTAATATGTGTTGATGATAACAGTGGCATGTAGAATAGTTTGTAACCCTTATGTCGAAACAATCTGCATATGGCTCCTGACGTGCATTCTCTGGTAGTGATAATACATCATCAGCATGTCGTACCAACATGTCTGCTGAGTGGGTGTGCGAATGTTGATAATTTAGCTTATAGTTGCCAGTATTCAATCCCTTATGTGCAAATATTATGTAAAGAACAACGCAAGGAAATTGGGAATGTTTTTAATGCGCATTTTACTTCTTATGTAGAGTTGAGTCCAGCAGAGTGCGAAGACGTTCTTTTTAAGCAGGTCTGGCTATAACTTTCTTATAGTCTCCTTTGTGTTTATTTTATGTGGTACAGTGGTAGATGTTTTTTTTTTTTTTTTTTTTTTTTTAATTTCATGATTTAGAACTTCCTGATGCAGGCATGGCTTACATATATCTGGAGGAGAGCAAAAGCACACTGTGTAGAAGAAGATATTGCAGAAGAAAGACTTCAATTTTGGATCGATTGTATTGAACGTATTGATCAAAAACTAACATCCCATGATGCTGTTGATGGTAATCTACCCACATATTCTTGATTTTTGTCCAGATATTATGACATGCCTTAGTTTTCGTAAGCTGTCATAATGGAGGGGAAAAGTCTGTGACTAGATTCTCCCTTTTAATTGGTGTTTATGTTTTGTTATACAGTGGAAAGAGGTCTTCTGGAACTGAGAAAGCTAGGAATCGAGCAGCAATTGTGGGAAGTATCACGCAACGAAATTGATGTAGGGACCTTTTCTACAACTACCAATCACAAACCTGCTGTAGATACTGATGTCTCCCCTTAATCATGATAAGCCCTTCCCAAGGTACTTTTTCTGCTTAGCCTCTTCTTCTTTAATGTTCTTTTTCTAATTTATTTTTCTTATAATGCATCTTCTTTTTCAGGCTGCAAAATTATCATATCCACCTCAAAACCACTTGGCGACTTGTCTGCATAGTTCTTAGGGTCTCTAAAGAGGGTGTCTGTACAATAGTTTAGTGGCCCTAAAAGAAACAAGTAAAAAAGTACAGGGGAAAATAGGAACAAGATGATATCAATTTGAGAGATTGTTTTTTTGTTTGTAACTAATGGGTTTGTTATTTAATTATTTTTCGACCGTGTTTTAATGTTTCTTCAGATCCTTCCTCTCGTATTCCATTTACCATTTGTATGTGTGTGGCGAATTAATCTTAGCCCAAGCATTATCTAACGCATTAAATTTCATATCCTTCCTGCTACATTGCCAATGCAAACAGAGTTGGGGAGCAAACCGATTTTAGGTATTGCTTTGGGACACCTATGTGATGTCAGATGTTCCCTTTCTTCCAAAATTAGTCAAGGAAGCAACAAGGCAGATTACCTAGCAATATCAAATATTCAGCCTGTGACTGCTCCTTGGACGTTACATGAAGAACATTGCAACCGACTTAAGTTGCCTTCTGAAACTTCCTTTACCAGTTTGATAAAAATTAGAATCCCATGGAATGCTGATATTTTTTAGAAAATCTTTCAAGTTGTACTGATAATCCCATATTGCAATTGGGAATGATAGAGCCATAGAGGCCTGACCAGGGAAGAAATGAAATTTCAGCACACGAACATGCAACAAACACATCCAACCAAATGGATACTGTACTACGAGGAAATATATTATATATTCTTATTTGATATACCATTTATTAATTACATGTGAAAGTTGCCTTCTGCATTACAGTATCGATTTCAGTCATGGCCATGTATACATTAAATAGGTATCTCTCCCATTGTATAAATACCAGTGTTTTCTAGTATATAGTAGACATCAGAACTACCTTGTACGAGTCAAATCTTGTCGTCTGAAAGATATTATTGCGAAAAGAGAAACTAAAACTTTCACGAGGAGCGAATAGTTAATGGCTAATCATGTTCTAACTTACTCTGAACATGAACGTGGACAGTGTCATAAATTCTACCACCACTCACCGAAGGTACAGTCACAATATTGCTTAAAGCCACAAAAAACAAGAAGAAAAACAACTTGAAACTGCCACTAGTTTTCATCTGGCTTTGTACTGTGTCCATTTTAGTGTCCAATTTTTATAGCTTAAACAACAAAAAAGAAAAGAAAACTAAACTGAAGGAAATATAAGGAAACAGAAAATGGGGCAGTCGAAACATTTAGTTACACTTTTTCGTTGATGTTTCGGGGAATTACACCAATCTCCACATGTTCCAGAAAAGGAATAACTAACAGTACTTTCTAGAATGGAAACATTTTAGTGAACACTTGCAAGGGGACTTCTAGAGTCATCTTCATCATTAAAGATTTGAATAACATCATTGACATATTGAGCATTGTAAAATGTCTTCAGAGATTGTCAAGAACTTAACCACACAATTTGCGGGTTTTGGAAACATTAGTAACATCTTCGTTGCATTTAGTTGATGGTCTTTGGAGAGCCCTAGAGAAGCTACAATGGTGACAGTCTCAAGAAATCCAGCACACTTCAGAAACAATTTAATCGCATCTAATTCCACTGGTTCCCCATCAAAATACTTGAATTTGATCGACTTCAGGTGTGGCAGCGAACATATAGGATCAAGTGACCAACAACCATCATACTCTTCCCGAGGGTTGTGAATGCTCTACAGCAATCAAAGCAAAAGTTCAGCAAAATACAATACCACAAAAGAATTTACGTAGTGATGTTAACATACAAGCTACTTATTTTTACAAAGATGGCCAAATGGGTATGCAAAAGAGACAATGAAAGTTTAGTGACTTGCAAAGCATGTTCAGAAAAAAAAAAAAAACTTGCAAAGGAGACGAAGAGTGATTCCAGTTTAGGAAACTGACATTTGCAATCCGAATCAACAGTTTTGCCAAATATATGGGTTACATCAATTTTCAATGCGAGAACTGAATACCAATGCTAACAAAAAAGAAATCCTTTTCCATTATATGGGGAGGTAAGAGGGGAGTGACTTGCCTCAGTGAAAACAATTGATTCTAGATTAGGCGACAGCTGCAAAAACCTGAAAAATCTTCTCAAAGTCGAAATAGACTCTCTACCAAACCCCGTGTAGCAAAATTGTGAACTAATTTCCAGATGGGTCAAATTGTTAAATGCAGGAAAATCGGCCAAGAAGGTATCTGCCTCGCTTGGAACCTAATTACAAAAATAAAATGAAAATAAACAGAGTACACGCAGAAAAGCCATACTGATTGAATTCACAACAACATAATTAGTATGTAAGAATCATGTAAAAAGTATTTAGGCATACCTGGAATGAGGTAGCACATAATTTAAGGAGCTTTGCACTTGAAAGCTTTTTGAAAAGCTTGACAAATACGTTGTATTCGTATGCATCATAGATGTCAAAATGAACATCTGCCTCAACTAGTGATGGAAAGCTACTAAGGACAAAGTCTCCAGGCAAGTCACAGGAGAAATCAATGGTCAATAGATTAGGAGCATAAATCTTCACCGTAGACTGTGTAAAGAAACAGGAAGTGATTGACAAGTGCTTTAGTGTGGGATTCACAATGCAGAACTCTTGATACAGCGAACAATAACACAAACTCAACTCTTCAAGGATGGGGCAGTTAGAAAAGAATTTTCTGGCCGAGGTTTCATCTACAAAATCAATAGATGCGAGCCGAAGAATCTTGAGCTTTGGAAAGGAAACTGCATTTGGAATAATGAATTGGCCAAGGGTTGTGCGTATTTCGAGATGCAACTGTGTGAGTGAATCACAAGTAAAAAATGATAGAGGAAATATAGAGGATGTGCTTCTTAAACCCATCATGGATAGACTAAATTCTTCAACTTTATGCTTCATGATAGTACTGATCCATCTATTAACTCGAGATTCATCAAAAAGTCCATCCAAATCAAGATAGAACTTCTGTATATTAGGCTTGTCATGAAGAAATAGTACCGTGTCCATAAAATTCATGAAACATCTGGTTTCCAGTTTTTTGTCTTTTCTACTATCCGTTTGAGTTCCCCAGTAACGGAAATCAAGTGTGGGAAGAGAGTTGGATAAATATTTCCATCTTTTGGATAAAATGCAAGTACACATAGCACATTTAGTTGGAAGGAAAGAAAGAATGTGATGTACAAGTGCATAAGGTAGATTACTTATCCTATCCTCTTCCAAACCCACATTGTTGTTTTCCAAATTTTTGTGTTTCTTCTTGTTTTCCAGCACCATGATTCTGAATGAACTTTCTCCTGACAAAGTAATTAAATGGGAGTAAGTTTAGAAGAGAAGATTCCATGCTAGTCATTTCATCATTTACTTGCTAGAATCAGTAAACATGGACAAACCCTTTTATCTTATCTTTTTTTTTTTAGGTATTTTATCAAATTGGAAGCATGCATGACCACTAAATCGTCCACTGAAAACCCCTAGACCATGATAAGAAAGGAAGCTACTCATCATTTAGAAAATGAAAAAAACAAATTAGGGTAGAATCAGACAAATCCTTTCTTTTTTTTAGTTAGGTTATCAAATTAGACTTTAGCATCACTAGAACAAACTTAGAATCAACTACTTAGATTTTGAAGTGGCCTTTAAATGGATAGAATCAATCCTCTTTGATTACTACTAACAAGAAAAGAGTTTAGGACATTGGATGTTAGATTTTGAGCCCATCTCCAAAACATGAATCTATGTAATGAGAAGACTGAAAGCTTTACCTGAAGAAGATTGTTGTGAACAGAGTATTACTATTAGCAAGTTAAGCACGAACGTTCCCCATCTTCGTCTCTCTTCTCGCTGTATGATTCTTTAAACTTACTTCCGACTACTGAAAAATTAGGAAGTACACTGCACAATGCTTTTTTATCTTTCATGCAGCAGTCGCACCGGTTCACTTCTGGATAGTTAGATAAACATCTTGAATGGAGTAAAAGTACGGTAAGATGGGACAGTGTGATTGATAAGTAAGGCTAAGTCCCAACTCCTACGGGCTAGATTGAGTTGCTAGATTAGCAGAAAAATGTTGTAATTAAAAAAAAAAAAGATTATTATTGGGCATCACACTCCAATAGAGGGGCGTCACTTGGATTCTTAGTGTCCAAAAAAGTGGTTATAGAATATCCTAATACCAAAACAAAATGTCTAGATTACCCTTGAACTAAAATAAAAAATAAAAAACCTAATCTTTTCCATTCTAATTCAAGAAAAAAACTGCTCTTCTTCTCATCTTTCTTCTCCTCCTCTCCTCCACAGTAACTTCAATTTCAATTCACTTCATCCTTTTCGATTAATAAGCGATTCGAAAACTCAACATCGTCGGATTGAAATCTCTACAAAAGATGAGGAAGAAGCAATCTGATTCCAGTGATGGGAATCAACATCTCAATCAACCACCAGACCAAAATCTTCATCCTCAATAACCGATTCAAGCAAATGAAGAATCAGAGTTTCAAACTCCTCAACAAAAACCCATGGTGTATGTTAGGTAATAATCGAACAAACCCATCTTTGCTTACTCGTTTTTTTGCTTATAATAGGTTAGAATAAATGAAATCGAAGTAAAATTAGGTTTTAGTTACGTTTTTGCTGGTGTTACGTCTGGGTTCGGGTCTAGGTTTCTAAACGTAAACTTTGATTATGAAGAAACTTACGTCTAGGTTTAATTGAATTCAACCGTAAAATTGGATTTGCATGTAGTCTTACGTCTAGGTTTAGTTGAATCAAACCGAAAAATTGGATTTGAATGTTGTATTACGTCTAGGTTAGTTTACTAAATTTTCCTTTTGTAAACCTAGCCGTAATTTTCAGTTTTACGGTTTGTTTTTCTATAGGATAAACCTAGACGTAATTTTTCCTGTATGTTTTGAAGAAATTACATATTTTGGTTTACGTCTAGGTTTGTGCACTAAATTTTCCAGACGTAATTTTCTACAGTTTGGTTCTCTACAGGGAAAACCTAGACGTAATTTTTCCTGTATTTTTCTAGGAAACTTCATGTTTGATTACGTCTAGGTTGGATGACTGAATTTTCCAACCATAATTGTTTACGACTAGGTTCGATTCTGTTTTTCTCTTAGATAACCTAGACGTAATTTATCCTGAATATTTTTTTTAGATTGGCTTGTGTTACTAATCCATCAATACTGATTGTATAAGTGGAATTTCTTGTAATTTGCAGGAATCCTGATAGAGTAAAGCCTAAGAAGAAGAGAGGAAATGATTTAACGCCAAAAGAAACTCCTACACCTCGCCATGAAATTCACTGCGGGGTAGATTATAGAGGTCTCCACAAGGATGCTAAGAAGAAGAAGGATATGATTCAAGGAAGTAGCTCAACATGTACTAAAGCACCTCAAGAGGAAGATAATGTTTTCCAAGATCTAGAAATTGAAGGGGATCAATTTGAATTACCGGTGATATCGGGAAGTACACTTGTGATTAGGGATCCACCAAATCAACAAGAAGAAGAAGAATTTGTTGTTGAAGGCAAACGGAAACAAGTTGTTGTTGCTTCACCTGAAGCTACACCTAAACCTCAAGTGAAGGAAAAGAGGCCGAAGAAGAAACCTTCACCAAAAGGGAAGCATATTCCTAAAGGAAGTAATTTGTTGCCTAAGAAGAAGAATGGTACACCTTGGGGTGAGGCGCCCGATAAATCTGTGGTCTTATTTGGTTATCCACATTCATGGGCTGCTAAGGTTTGCGAAAGCAGGGTAATAATCTCAAACTTTCTCTTATTTTGCATGATTTTGTTCACCTTGATATATTGTTTATTTGGTATAATTTATAAATTTAACAAATTTTTTGTTTATACATTCTTTGTAGGATCATGAAATTGCGGTAAAAAAAATGAAACATCAAAAGGCTGCTCATTGGCCGTTAGGTGAAGAATGTGAAGCGGTTTGTGATCTTGTATGGGATTTAGGATTAGGTCGTGGAATTATATACCATCAACATGAGTTTGATTCTATTATTTCAAGTGCCTTTAAAGATCGATATTAGCTAGAAACCGATACTTTTAATCTCCCATTCGGCGAGATGACAATAACGCCAGATGATGTGAAACAAATCTTTGACTTAAACATTGAAGGAAAAGATGTTTCCGAAGGTTTTGACAACAACATGAGTTGGACAGATCATTATGCTCTTGTCAAAGACACACTTGTATGGGAGCCAGCTGATACGGAGAACAGTTTAAGTGGGCTGGTGGAGATAAACCAACTGAACCTAGAGAAGATCCAGCTATACCTGTCAAAAAGATACTGTTGAATAATCTGAAAGATATGTTTGGAGGAACACATAATGCTGTAGTAGTACGTAAGGAGGTGATAGATGAAACAAGATCTCATCGTACAGCCACCGCGTACATATTGTATTCCCTTGGTACCATATTCTTTCCTGATAACTGGGGGAATCGAGTTAATGCTCACTATCTACAATGGATAAAAGATATCAAGGAGACCAAAAAGTATATTATGGGCACCGCTACCCTTGCTTATTAACTTGATAGTTTTCGAAGAGCTTCGAGGGTTGGAGCCACTGAACTTGTTGGGAATGTTGGTCCTTTTTAGGTAATTTTTTTTTCTTTTTTTGTTATATATATCTTTATTTTTATTTTTATGTATATATTTTTTATGTTTATATATAATTTGTTAGGCATGGGTATATGACCAATTTCCGAGCATGAGACCTTCTACAACTTGGTCAGATGATGAAATTGGTCCCACATGAAAAAAGTTTGTATTCACTGGTACCCAAGTAAAACATAAAGAAGAGAATATAGCTACTTTAAGGTTGAAAATGTATGCTCTCACTGTTGAAGATATGATATTTGATCCTTACATAGATCTAAAGAAAGATAAGTTTGGAGAAGAGATTAATCATCGTGTTTTTTCAAGTTTGGAATCCTACAACGGGCCTTTGTTTCATACTCATGGGTATGTAATGGCCAATACACGTTGAGTTCTCCGCCAATATAGTTATGTGCAAGAAAAAGTCACTAAAGAATCGTTCAAATTGTGTGCTAATGCTTCTTCCGTAAAAAGTGCCAATGTCGTGCTCAACTACAGCCCAGACCCAAGTATTGATGTTTGGAACGACCACAATAATGCACAATACCAAATCCATATGAAGGAGCTCATTCCTACTCTAGGCACAAAGGAAGCCGAAGAAGGTTATTTGGAATGATATCACCATTTTGGTCATCCTCATGTGATCAATAATGATCCGGAAACGGCGGTATATATCCAAAAGGCTCAAGAAAAGAAGATGCGTGAAGCCGAGAAGAAAAGTGTGTTTGATATGGATTGGAAGGCGCTATATTTCAAGACAGTAAGTAAAGTTGTTATTTTTTATGATCCTTTTTTACATTTCTACTAATATGTTTCATGACGCTATATTTGTTTGTATTAATATGTTTGTTACATTTTGATATGTAAAATAGAAAAATAAATGTATTCAATTGGCACAAATATTGATTCCATGCGTCAAAAAAGGTGAGGCCCTCACAAGTGCACAAGTAAAGGTTTTACAACAAAAAATCAAAGACTTGCCTGATCCAAACAAGGATTACGAGAACTTAGAGAGGGGCACGAAGAGGAGTAGAGATGTGGGTACTAGTCAACTTCAGCCATCACCTAGTAGTTCTGAATCCAATAAAGAGGATATGCATGCTCATGGTCGGGGTCGTGGTCATGGTGGTCGTGACGGTCCTCGTACTCGAGGTGGTAACAAAGGTGGTAACAAAAGAGGCCGTGGTCATACTCGTAATGAGTAGACATTCTCCTTAAACTCTATCTTGTATAAGACTATTTAGTTTCCTTTGGTCGTTTGTGTTGTAGAAGACTATTTAGTTTCCTTTGGTTGTTTGTGTTGTAGAAGACTATTTACTTTCCTATGGTTGTTTTATTGCTTGGATTATATTATGGTACTATTGAATGGACATATTTGGCTTAATATTAGGTACAATGAATGAATAATTCTTAAAAATGGGATTTATGTAGCTAATTTTCAAGTAAGACACAAAGTTACGAAAGCTATTCAGGAAGAATTACGGTTGGGTTAGTATAGGCCAAAACCCAACTGTAACCGTGACATGAATGATATCATCAGACTTACGGTTTGGTCTCTGAGTACACCAACCCAACCGTAACTATGAAGCTACTCAAGTTTTAGTATTTTGCAGACTTACGGTTAGTCCCATTAGCACACGAACCCAACCGTAACTCTGATAAACCTCATTTTTCTTAAATTCTCAGACTTACGGTCTGGTTTGTATAGGAAAAAATCCAACCGTAATACTGCTTATCCCAAACTATGGCAAAATATATAGCTACTGCTAGATTATTTGGGACACGAACCTAGCCGTAATTATTCTTGTGTTCCAAAATTTTATTAAGAAAAAATAGAAAATCAATTCAACAAAATACTTCATTCATATTCCTAGTAAGTCATTCAAAATACATATAATATTGTGAAATCTTGACAAAATACTTCATTCAAAAATACCAAAATACATATGACTCAATTATCACTTCTAGACAAAATCTTTTATTCCTAGTGAGTCATTCAAATTATTTTCACCATCTTTCATGAATGTTTAGTCATCCTCGTCATCGCTCATCAATGCAAATGAGACATAACTCCTCAACATTTGTAGTGCCTTCCAAAATTAAAAAAATTCCTCGAATCTATTACACCAGGACTTGGACATTTCATTACAATCGAATAATTGAGGTAATGGGCATCCTTCACTCATTTGGAGGTCGACTAAATGGTTTTCGTGCATGTAACGCATCACCACTCTTCTTGTTTTATCCGATTCTTTGTCAAATGGTACTCTTGTTGGTGCAAAAGTGAAACTCAATGCATTTGAGATATAATGGACAATGCAATTGAATGCATTAGCGAGTAGTTGGTTTATTGGCATGTACATGTAATACTCACTTGTAAAATATTTATTGCAGTGTAACCACTTTTCCCATGCCACAAACCTTTCGTTTAACACCGTCTCAGACTCATCTTTTTCAAATCTCATCATTGATATGTAATAATCTCAGTGCCCACGTACTTTCAATAAACATTTTTTCCTTACATAATCAAATTCTTCACAACCCCAATCTTTCACGTCTTCAAAGGGTCCAAGTTGATCCACAAAGACGTGGTAACCACAATTCCCATCTCCATCTACCTCATATATGGCCTTAATATAGTCACGAACAAAGTCGGGAAAAAAAAGAAGGCAATTTTCATAGATGATATATAAATTCCAGGAATATCGACCCTCCTCATATCTAGGGGGTGGTTTGTAAGTTGCATTTGGAATACGAACCGTTCCCTTCCTTTCACTTGACGGAAATATTCCAACCATATGTCTTTTTCCTATATTTCTTGCTAATTGTTTAACATTGTCTCTACCGCCAAGTCTTTTTCTTGTGCTTCCTTGGGAGGGAACTTCACAACCTTTTCCTTTAACTTCCCCATCTTTTGTTCTGCATGTTTTAGAACCTTTTCCTTTAACTTCCCCATCTTTTGTTCTGCATTATTTGGAACCTTTTCTTTTATCTCCCCCATATTTTGTTCCGCATTATTTGGAAGCTTTTCCATTAACAACTTCGCTTTTTGCTAGTTTTTTGGAATGAAAGACTGAACCTTTTCCTTTAAAATCAACTTTGCTTGTTGAACTTTCTTGAGAGGGAGGCTCGAGATCTTTTTCTTTTACATTTCGATGACTTGGTTCTCCTTTTTCCATTTGACCTTTTCTTCATTTGTTTCTACCTTGAACATCTTCCTCCATCTCATCCTCCACTTCATAGGATTTTCGTAACAACTCATAATCCAAAGGATCTCTTTTCTTTGATTCTTCAAGCAATTCCCTTGCCGTTTTCCTTACTACACTCCTCTTTTGTTTCGTATAAGTCCTCCCCTTTCTCTTCCTCTTAGGTGGTTCCTTCATACTGTTCATATTTTGTGGGTATATAAAACTACTCAAGTTAATCAACCATATTTGCCTTTTCCCCCGTGTTAATGTATCATATTTCGCGGCTAGCGCTTTTCCGATGTCGGTATCATCAAATGTTCCTCCAAAATCCTGATCAACTATTGTTTCATGGAATGATAATTGTTGCCAAAAGGGATCAATATCTTGTATCGAAATAACTTTGTCATTGTAATTGGCTATGACATGCCTACATGGGAGGCCCAAACTTTGTCATGTTAGGACAAACAAACTCTCTTCCGTCAAAGTTACCCAACCCAAAGTGTATCACTTCTTTCATGATCAAATCAATTGCACAATGCGACACTTTATGAGTAATTCCATGAAGCCAAGGATTGTCTTTCCATTTAATGTGTCTACTAGATCTGTTTTTTTCAAAATACTCCCTAACTCTATCGAGATCACGTAGGAAATAGGTATGCATGGCTTGGAATACCGTAACAAATCCACCATCACCACTATGAAGCTTATTCTTCAACCGGTTATGAGATGATTCCACCGTACTTGTATCTTGGTTTCCAAAGTGTCTATATTGGTTCGTAAATGCGTCTACGAACTTCTCTTTGTGCGGATCCAACCAATTGTCCGCCAAATATTTCACGAAATTGGATAACTTCTCAAACTAGCCAATAACATACGAGATCGTTCTTTATAATCTTCCACAATGAGAGAATATGCCATGGCTTCCCAATCCTCATGGAAACTAGCCCATCTTAGTTCCGCCAACTCGTCATCCTTTTTAAATTTCTCTCCGGCTTCCTTTTGTTGATCAACCGGTGGTTTCTTTATTCTCTCCATTTGACTTTTCTTTGTTGGACGAATGATGGTCTTACATTTAGTTTCAATGCTATTCCGTAGGTGGAACGTGCAAAGAAGGTGATGAGCATCCGGGAAAACCCTCTCTATTGCATTCAACAATGCTTGTTCCTTGTCGGTGACAATCACCTTTGGAGTATATCCCTCCGCATAGAATAACTTCACTTGTTACAGTGCCCACACATAACTCTCTTCAAGCTCATTTTCCAAGAAGCAAAACGCGACACTAAACAGAGAGTTGGTGGAAGTTTGTCCAATAATGTTCAACATCGGCATCTCATACTTGTTGGTCTTGTACGTAAAATCCATTAAAAGTACTTGATTGGAGCACCGCACCAACTATATAAACTCGGGATGAGCTAATATGAGATTCTTTATTTGTTCATCCTCATCTTCATTTGGAAAACCGAGTAATTATACTTCTCCCCCAAATGCCTTAATTGTTACATTTGATTTCTATTTTCCCATTGCTAATTTTTCAATTTTGTTTTGGCGTTGTAGATGGTTGGCAAAGTAGAAACATTCGATGGGTTGAGGAGCTTTATATGACCAAGTATATCAATAGTTTCATATGGTTTTCGGTCATAGAACTTACAATGAGTTTTTCTTCATCATTAAGCCACGCCGCAGAAGGATGGGATAACAAAGTATCCGGTATGGGATGGTTATGACGACCGCATACAACTTTCTCCAAATACCACACCTTACAATTCTTGTTGTGCTTGAATTGAATCTTGAACAGGCATTTAGTCTTCTTAGTGAAAGTAGTATTCTTCCTCTTCGTCTTTGGTTTATATTCGGCACCCTTTTTCACATGACTTTTACTTTCTCCACTACACTCGCAAACCATTTGAAAGTGGCATTCATTTGTTGATCCATTACAAACTATAACATACATAATTAACTTTCCACGTTCTCTTGTCCATTCATGTGCTTCTTTCTTCGTTTTCCATGTCCACATGGTCCAAAAACTCAAAGTTAGTCAAAAAAATATAGTGATATGGTCAAAATGAATGAGCAACATATCTTTCCATTAGTTTCAAAACAAAAAAAAAGCACATACCAAGTCATTCAAATAGTGATGGGAAGAATCTTCAGTTAGAATTTCATTTGCATCGGGTTGGGAATACATTGGGATAGGTGGAAGCACGATCTATCAACCAAAATATCGCAACATTAGTCCAAAAGAAGAAGAAAAAGTACACTTACGTCCAGGTTTTAAGACACGAATCCAATCGTAGGTGGTATTCCCAACCGTAGGAACAAAATTTAAAACACATGAAAATTTACGGTTGGAAAGGAAAAAATTGAACCCAGACATAAGTAAATTTACGGTTTCGAATTGTATAAAACCAAACCGTAAAAAGTGCAATAAATACCCATGCACATAATAAATTACAGTTGGGTTTGTCATGCCACTTTACCAATCGTAATTAATCTTTTGTCCTATTGAAAACCAGTTACGGTTTGGAGTTCATCCAAACCTAACCGTAAATATGGATTACAGTTGGAAACAAAGCTCAACCCAACCGTAATATCCCATGAAAGTTGAAAAATCTGATTTTTTTAACGTACTTTAGCTAATTTTGTGCGAAATTGAACTCATGGGAGATAGTTTAGAGGCATACCTATTGATTTTCAACCATTGGTTCTTAACTTTGTTGATTTATTTCTTCAATTGGTTGAGATTCATCATCACTTTGTGTTAAACCCTCTCTACCATCTAACAAATCATCCATCTCTTGGTCTCCAACATGAGGAATGTAAAACTTGTTTTCTCTATCATACAAAGATTCACCCACCTCGAATTGGTAACTTGTTTCATTCATTTTGGTTGAGTGAATCAAAATCTAGGTTTTGAAAGAAATCTCCAATTTTTTCCTTTTTTCTCTTCTCTCTAGTTTTTCTTCCCACAAAAACTTTGTCCCAGAATTCACCAAGTATATAACAAAACTCATTAATTTAATTATTATCTAATTAAATTAAATTAAAATTAACTAAATAAGGGTTGTTTGGTCATTACAAAATTATTTGAGATAAGGAGTTTTTGAAATTACTTATGGGTGACCCGTTTTTGTCCTATTAGGTGACGCCCCTCTAATGGAATGTGACGCCCCAATAATAGCCTTCAAAAAAAAGTGTTGTCTATTTGTTAACACTAATTCTCTCTCCTAGCATTTGCTCGCATGTGAACTAACAACGAGGTAGTTGCGCTGAACCAAACAACGTTGGGAGCTGACGTGGACTGCTAATCTAGCTGCTAGACAACACGCCATAGGACTAAGCCTAATACAAAGTTGGCAGGTTGGAAAAAAAAAACTGTAACCGGAAAAACTCAATTATTGGCGGTGTGATTTCTGTTCGCTCATGTTCCTTTAGTGTTGTGGAAAATTTTCAACATTCTACTTTGCCTTGGTTTGCCTGTCAACGGTTGTTAGGGGTACGTGTTTTTCAACATACCTATAGGGAAGTTAATTTTGCAGCAGATACAATAGCTAAGAGGGGTTGCTACCTTGAGAATGGTGTGGGGATGCATTATGATGTGATGCCTCATTTTTTACATTCAATAGAGATTCCAAATGTTGATTATTATAGATTCAATTAGTTTATAAGTTTTTGGGGTCTTTGACCTCTTTTCTTGTAAATTTCTCTGTAAATTTTGTTATCTATTAATACAATTTGGACTTACCAAAAAAAAAAAAAAAAAACTAGTCGGGTGTACATATAGAAGTACATTTTTAAAGCAAGTTAGTTTTGGTATAAAATTTCAACATGACCTCTAGAAGAAAAAAAATCAACATTTTATAAAGCAAATTTTTTTTTTTAAAGAGGAGCCTCTAGGGGAGTATTATTAAAATCAAAGAACATGTACAACATCGGTGGAGGGTAGTCTAGCCACAAGCTGATCCCCCACACCTTTTTGAATGCAAATACCTAATCTATAAAAAAGAGAATTGCCTACCTTATAATTTAAATCATAATTAGCTATGCAATTCTTCAACCTCTTCAAAAATATAACTATATCTTCACTGAGTTCACCCAAAGTGGAGAAAGAAAGGATACCGAAACCATACCCATGAGCTGAACATTTATCCAAATATTTCTTACACTTGCGAGAAATAACATTGGAAATGGCAACGCCTGGGACAAAAGCACGACCAGTGTTTCCAGTAAAAGGAGAAACACCCATAACATCAAAGCAAACATCTTGGCCACTCAACCAATTATAAACAAGAATGTCTGCAGGCTTCAAAGAAACACCAGTATCCGAATCAAAAGCACTTCTGATTCTAGTATTAAACACACTCGTACATGTCTTTGTTTGAAATGCCACTTTATGTTGCAAAGAAGCTTGAGAAGTTGATGAGAGATTTCTATGGAATGACATGGGAAGAAAAAGAATTCATTTAGTTAAATTAGAGTTGTTGTGTAGAAGGAAGAAATTCGAAGGGCTTCGTATAATTTTTTTTAGAAAGATGAATCAAGATTTATTGACTAAGTTTAAAAGGTCGCGAAGATATGCAAAAGAAGATGGAACTCTATGGAAAACAATGGTTACTGAGAAATATAGTTACGGGGTAGTGAACTGACTTTTAAAGACCCCTACCTAATATCTCATTTGGAATGTAAAATTGGATGTAGTATTACTCGTAAATTTGTTAATGAATAATGAAAATCATATTCTGGTCGCTCATGTCGTTCTGTTTCGCAATGACATGTAATGGGAGAGTTTAATTTTGAAATTGTGCTTAATTATTATATCTTTGTAGGGAGTGCGGCTATGGAATTGTAGGAGAGAACAATACATATAAAAAATATCTCATTGGTGAAGACACTAAGTTTGAAAAATTAATAGAATCATCTAGGAAAGCTGGTATGTTAGCTTTAGTCTTGATAATATATTAAGGCATACTTCATTACGATCCCGATTCAAAACCCATTTTAATTTATGATAAAAAAATGAGAATTATTTAGTAGTGATCTAATAAGTGTAATGCTTTACTGAGCATTTTCCAAGGGGGAGTAAATTACTATATACGAAGGCAAACCTTAAATTAGAAAAAAGTGACAAGTAAAAACAAAGCGGAAGAACATATCATTGTAATATTTCTTTGAAGTTTGGTACAATGGACTTTGAAGTAGGTAAAAATATTCAAAACTCGCATTATAACCATTCAATAGATTGATTATTTATTCTAAATGCTCTAACTTGAGTATTCTCATAAGTCGTTATCAAACTACAAATCTTCAACAACAAAGTGCTGAGCGTACACATGCATAACCATAAAAGAACTTGAGAAGCGAAAAATTCAAGTGTGTTGAAGATTTAATAAATCAAGAACTAGTATAGAGATTGAGATAACTGTTTATTTATTTTTGAATCCATATGTAATGGTAGTTTTGTCACTAAAATCAAAAAAAAGGGGAGATTGTTAGAGCATCACTCGGTCAAACTCACAAGTTTTAATATGTCAAGTTTATCAAAAATATATCTTGATTTACATTTTATGTAAAGCAATGTCAAAGTAGGAATAAAGCATGTTAGTTGAGTATTAGAGTTCACTATCAATTTTCCTTGAAAATTGAACAAATAAGAATAAAGGATACATCTACGAGAACTCCCTAAACAAAAGAATGTGAATACTATGTCCTATTTACTCATATTTTCGACCATTCTATCTACTGAGACAATGTCATAGGACTTCAAATTAAGATGAAAACTTCAAATTAGAAAATTCGAGTTCAAGCTAATACTTGAGCTACCAAGCCTTTTCTACCATTAACATTCTCTACATACTAGAATCTTAATTAATCATGGCACGATGTGTCGTAACTGCGGTTATAGATATCCTCTATGGACACGGGTTCCTTGTCAAATTTCTTGATATCCTAAATCTTATCTTGATCATTGTCGTTCTTATCTATTCTGGGGTTTATCTCTTTTGGTATATGATTATTCAAGAACTATCGGTTATGAAATATGATTGATAGAAATTACAAAGTTTATTCGTCTCAGACTTTATAATTCCAAAAATTTCATATCTGTTGGAGTGCTCTCCTCAGGTAGTAATTCAAGAATTTCATATTTTCCGGACTAGTCTTATGAGGTAGTTACTATTATGCATCTTTATAACCTTTTGAAGAGAATAAGATATCCTAATTGTCGAGGTTTGCTTGATATCTTCTTTATCCGTGAGGATTTATAATAAGAAAATAGATTTCCATTACCCTAATTGTATTTATTTCTGAAGTAAATTAATAAACTATATTTTGTGGTTAGAATAGTTAAAGTCTTCATCGCGGCTGAAGCAACTCCTAGGCCTGTTAAGGACATATCATCTATTGGTATAAAGAGTGCAGTATCTTGCGAGACCAAAGAGATGTAAGGAGCACGACCGAAGCTGAATTGCTCAGAGCGTCAGTTCGGTCTCAACTACTGTTAGAGCATAGTTCGGTTGAACCCACCAAGCGTTGGGATGTCAAGTTTGGTTGTCATATTTTAGTGAACCAAAACTCATTTAAGAGTCGCTTGATTTAAATATACTAGAATCAACTTCGTATAGGTTAGCTTGAAAGTATTAGGATGAGACATTACAAGTATTGCGAAGACTTGAAGAAGTGAAGAAGTACGGAGCTACAACCACAACATCATCCTTCCACTTGAGGTTAGTAAAATTTGACTTGAACTATTTTATTCCCTAACTATCTTTCAAGTCATGCATATTGAAAACATAAAACTGCGAAGCATGAACACTCTAGATAGACATAGTATTAAGGAATACAATATGAAGTTTCTTGCTTAACCATTAAACTTTGTATATAAGACATCAACATAATCGTATGAATGTTATTGTGAATATGTATGGGTATGAGGTGAGGATTTTATCCTAGGAAACAATGTTTTTACATGTGTTTTAAGGAAGTAAGTTCATAATATGTTCCGTGAACCAAAAAGGAAATCGCCAGGCGTTATTGGGGCTGTTCTTCATTGTAAATCTTATGAATGACCAATATGTGTGATTAGTATAACCGCTCATGACTTGTTTGTGTTCTTGGTAAAACTATTCACATGAGATCTGACTTATGTATTGGTATGACTTTTATTTGTGAAACCGATCTTAAGTAATCACATGGGGTATGATCGGGTTTGTGTGTGTCTGACCAAATTTGGGAGAGGGGAACCGATCCTAGTAAGAGGTGCATTACATAACAAGGGGGGACCGATCCTTGTATGAGGTGCAGAAAGGTTTATAGAAGAATGGGAACCGATCCTATGAACATGTGCAACACGTTTTTAGGCAAGGGGGAACCGATCCTATGGACATGTGCAGTGCATACAAGTTAGATACCAAATATATGGGGGGAACCGATGCTAGTACCTAGTCAGCCGAATTTTGATAAGCTAGTGTAACTATGCACAGTACTCACATGGAGGTAGAACCGAAACTTGTTTTGGTAGAACCGTTACACCCATGGTTTGTGATTGAGTGTTACTTGTTCAATCACATAGTTCATGAAATTCAGATTAACCAATTCTAAACTTGTTTGGAAGTGTGGTAAATCGGTTTCAAGTGAGTAAGTATGAAAAAGGACTTGCAAGAGAAAGATGTCGGCACACTTTGAACACGCGCAGTAATGTGTATTCTTTTATTGTTCAAAGATATTCCTTAACATCTAAGAAGGAAGTAAATCCCAAGATCGAATTTAAATAAGTTAAGAATCTTTTAATTAAGGTTTTTAATTATATATGGAAAATAAGAATTAGTAATGTGCATTTGCTAGTTAAAGATTATCCAAGTAGATTTCGATCATTATTTTGGATAGTGCATTCACAAGAATTGTGAAAACCGAATTTGGGTTAATATGGAAAAATATATTGAGAATATTTTCGTTTTTGGAAATTCCTTGGTGTCCAAACTTCCTTGTTTATAAATAATTTGAGTTTGCATTTTTAGCAAACTAATCCTTCGTGACAGTAAACTTCCCCTATTGTACTGTTACTGGTAAAGCCGCCTATTCGGAGAGGAGAGTGACTTAATTAGGAGAAATCTCTTACGGCCGCTCAGTTTAAAGTCTTATTTGGGATTGAGAATCTCTAGTGTGTACTGTTGGTGGGAAACTAGATAATTGCGGTTTATCTTTAGTTTTCGTATTGATTTGATTAACTAACGGTGGTTGAACTTTGATTACACCTAGTTTGTTTATGCTTGAGAATATTCTCTTCTAATATAAGATTCACTCAAACTAGTTCAAGGTTTCGACAGGGATCTTTAGAATGTTACTAGATCTAAAGACGATCTTGTGATAATCCATTGTTAACAGACTCCGTTCTATGTGTGATTGATCACAAGAGATTCAAGTAATTGTGTGCATGTGTTTATTGAAGACCTAAGAAGATTTGAAGACAAAGAAGAGATAGAAGATTTCTGACTTGGTTTTATAATCTTTGGTGTGCACAATACTTGTTTTGGTAAAAGAGGATCCAATTAATAATCGGTTTATCCTTGTGGTAGATTTGATTGATTAATTGAGAAGATCGGCATCAACACAATTCTTTGGATTAAGAGTGTTGTTGGCTTAATCTTAACGACTACCTTTTGGTGATTGAACATAAGATAGATCTTGGAACCTGGCAAATGAGTTTATGTTAAGATAAACAAAAGAGCCTTTGTGCAACTCATATCACTTGGTTGAAGAGAGTTGATACCAAACAGATTTGTTGTTCCTTTACTGTTTGGAATACGAACTAAAAGAATTGGTCCAAGTACGTGACTTGTTTACAGGTTGGAGGCGTGGGAATACAAACGGAACTAGGTGAACTATAGGTTTAGTTGCTTGGTCTCAACTATACAAAGTTGGTTTATTTTGTATAGCGTCTTAATCTAGAGAGTATTCAATTCTGGACTAGGTCCTGGGGTTTTTCTGCATTTGCGGTTTCCTCGTTAACAAAGTATTGCTGTGTCATTTACTTTATATTTTCGCATTATAATTATTTTATTATAATTAAAGTAAATTGCACAAACGTTAATTCCTATGTACTTGATACGTGAATCCTATTGAGTTTGGTTAAGTCCGAACCTTTGTATCAAGTAAACATACTTCATTGCTATATTGTCTAGATATTGTATCCATAAACAATCACAGGAAGTGTGAACCGATTAGTTGCATTGTCTCGACTCAGTCCATACACGATCACTTTCGGAGAAAGGAATTATAGGAAGGAAAAGTTTTAGCTTGAGGTATATTTGGGTACCCTAGCCTTTTCAACTACATTCCAGTATGAAGTCTGGTAGTAGGCTGGCATTTGAAGCGGCTTAATACAATGTTGTGATCAAACCAGATAAAGTTTCGGGGTTTTTCGACAAGATTGTGGTTTCCTCGTTAACTAAATTTACTGATGTATTCTGTTACTTTTTTTCCGCATTATATATATTATTTATCTTATAATTTCAATATAAAATATAGTACGTTAAACAACCTAGACAGTTTTTAAACTCAAACTATATAGAACCTACAAGACTTCTTCTTGTGACTTTGTGTCTTCAAATATAAATTACAAGACTTTCACTTGTTAGATTTCGGTCCACGTACAGTTCAAGTACATGTTATGTTATTCTTGTATATTGATTTTTGAGATTGTCCAAGGATCTTGTTTACAATAAGGTACAAGGATCTTTTCTCTTGATTTATATACTTATTGAATAAATAAGAAATTGTCCATATAGTTCACGAACGAAAAAATTAGTGGTGTACTAGTTACCATCTTCTTTTCAGTTTGACTTATGCATAAAGTGAATTAGTTCCTTGGCGATACGATATAATCAATAATTTTTCTTCTCCGTATGATGGCAGATTGGCTTTTATCAATAAAATCAGAAAGATGAGTTTCAACCTATTAATTATTATCCTAGCAGTGACTATATAAAGTACATTACAAAGAGAAGTATGACGAAAGTCAGTAGGAAGAGCTAGAACTTTTTCCTTTGGCACCAAAACCAGATTAGTATTGAGAAGGAAAGAGTACCAAGTACACCACCAACTTTTTCGTCCGAAAACCCGTATGAACAGAATATGATACAATCACACAATAAAGTCCCTTTGAGAAGATTCCGCGGAAGAGTTTTGGATGATTCAAAAAATCAATATCCAAGATCAATATAGCAGTACCTGAATTGTACAAGATCTGAATTCTAACAAGCACAAAATTGCAATCTATCTTTCAAGATATGAATTCAATAAGAATAAGTCATGTTTGATCTTAATCAATAAGCGCGTAGACTATGTAGATTGACTACGTATTACTTGTGATATTCATATTATAATGATAAATAATATAACACGGAAGGAAAATAACACAAGACACCAGAATTTTGTGTCATGTACAAGGATGTACAATTACAGGATAAATACTTGATTCCGAGAATCAAGTTTCTCTTCTCTTACGAAGAGCCTAAAATTGAGTTAACGATTATTTTGATTAAAATTCGATTGGGTTTTCATTACAAAATCTAAGCTTATAAAGTTAGGCATTTCCTCCCTTACCATCTAAAGGCCACTAATTACCCAGGTGGCAACATCTCAACCGACCAACATACCTTATTACTAATTACCACTCCTAAGAGCATCTCCAACAGTGGGTGCTAAATATCCTACGTGGAGTTTTTATTTAGATACTTATTTATGGGGTCATATGTATGTGTAAAAATAACAATGTTTTTCTCATGGACTATCTCCAACAGTGAGGGTCTTATTTTGAGGATTTGTTTTTCAGTATAATGATAAAATTGATTCTCTTTTTCCTATTAGTTAAGAAAAAATTGTTTAAAAGTAAAAATTTAAAATATGGTTAAAAAGATGACGTGGAGGTCATTCTCAAGGTCTAAATAAGACTTTCTCCAAGACCTTCATATTTAGTTTGACACCCTTACTAATTAATAGGACCCACTGTTGGAGATGAATCTAATATAAATGAGGGTTTAAAATCCTGTGTCATATAAAAAATAAAACCTCCACCCTCTATTGGAGATGCTCTAACTATACTAAATGATATTATTATTATTAAATACATACACAGATAAGATATGGGCACTCCCCTCCAATACCGGGTACATGACATTCCCTTCCCCTTCAAAACATCCTTGTACTCAAGTATGTGGACTAAGAATAATGGCATGTTGAACGAACTGCAGAATATTGCGGCTCCCGTTGTTATCTTGTGTCGCACAACCCTCTTGTTTTCCTTAGCATCAGGCAAAAACAAAAATGAACTGCCATACTGTTGAAGTCATTGTCCTTGTAATATCCTATAACAAGAAGCAGAAAACAAAAGACATTAATGCTAATTAATGGCCAAGTGAGGCCTTTAAACTCTTTCACTCCCTGTCTAGCCATCCACAGACCCATTATATGCAAATTAAAATTGCCACAACCTGTAGTAGGTGCACCTGTAATCAATCACCGAACTTGCATGTGTGTATGTCCCAACAATAAACATGTCCATAATCTTCACAACATCCAGTTTGATATGCTGTGCACTCAATGAAGTAGTCCATGAACCCTCAGTATTAGTCATGATTTCGTTGGATTCCGAAATAACTACAACAGTGGGGTAGGCATCCTGTAGCTGTACCACAACTGCGGTAAGGATCCGTATGGATATTTTCACCAGTACATAACCGAGCGGAGCCTCGCAATTTTCTGCCAAGTCCCACCTCAAAAAACCCATGTGTATGGCCACATTAAAACTGCCAAAACTAGTTTGAGTGTGAATTGGAAGTGAAATCTAACAAATGCCACATGAGGTCGCGGAAGTCCTCTTATTGTCAAGCTAGAAAGCTCCAACTTAATACTTCTCCTTATTGGTTGATACCATAGTTGATTACTGTAAAAAGATATGTGATGAGCACAATAGAAAGGGTTACAAACAACCCTTGTAGAGTTGAGGAATACCTTTACACCCTCCTGTCTTATGCAGGTACCGTGTCTTGTCATGAGAGCTGCTACAATCTGTTGATATATCATTTCAACTTCCTCTAGAAAAACTACAGTTCTATAGACCCCAGGTATACAAGACTGACTTGATGAGGTATACGTTTCCATGAGTAGTAAAACTTTACACACCTTGGAGCAACTGTAACACATGAATTGGTCTTTCCCTGCCCCTCTCTTCAAAAATCCACCAAATATGTCTCCTGTATCATAAACCAAACCATGTTGAAGCCGAAAAAAATATTTCCACCATCGGTCCGATTCCTCACTATTCGCCTAAGCCAACCAAACAACTCTAGTGCCTGGTCAGTTCCCACTGTCGAACCAACAAGAGTAACACAAATCTATTTCTCCCAGGCAAGTTGATGAACAACTTACTATCTTCTCGCATATCATTACCATTAATACATACATGAACCCTTGAATGAATATATGAAAATACAGATTAGGAACCCAAGTTAGGAAGCAACAGAAAAATCAATTTCCCATTATAAGTATCCGTTAGAATTGATCTAGCAAGACCCATCTCACAAGAAGTATTTGTATCAACACTAACTTTATAAGCATCAACAAAATATGAACCCCCTTTAAAAGCATGTACCACTTTGCTCGATCATATACCCAGCGATCCAATAGCTCAAGAGCACCTCGAATTTCATTAGCATGACCACATACATGAACTGAGTGTATATCCCAAAAATTTGATTTAAACCCGAAGCTAGGAATCATTTGAATACGCAATTTCTAGTAAGAAAACGAGGAGACAACATCACATTAACCTCGATCAAATAACGAGCAAGAATCATCAAAATAAATATAGAAATAAGCAGCTGCATTCAAACTCCACATCCACGCACAAGAATAAGAGTCATGTTGAGCATAACACAAGAATGTGAGAACAAGCTTGGAAGAATTGAGGAGTACCTTCTTTTTTTTCTTTTCGTATGGCCAGGATTTCATAATTCCCAGAAGTAGGTAATTTAACTTTCCACCTTAAGTAATCCGCCAACACGAGCACATCATAGTTCCCCCAAAATAACAACACATGATGGAAGAGACCACCAAACTGCAGTTCCCGGACCTCAGCAACTGAAACAAACTTATCGAAAGCTTTAAAACTTTCCAACTGAATCCACCAATTTCTAACTGATTTAACTTGAGGACATGCATTATCAAGCAACCCATACTGCTGCTGCAACCAATTAGAACCTTCTTCCCATGTACCCAATACGTGATAAGATTCCTCAGTTGTGACCATGCTCACACACAAAAGTGTATAAGTACTTATGGTTATATTACCATCCTTGACTACCACAAACACAATTGAACATATGAACTGAAATTTCAACTGATACCCATGTTTATATAGTAGCTCTTGGACAAGTCTCCTATAGTACCCATCAAATTATTTGAACCCTGTAAAAAATTTAGAATTCCTTCGCAGAAGTCCAATTACTTTCCCACGGTCAAAAACTCTACTCATTTTGATGAAATTAAGTCCAACACCACGCAAACTCACAGATGTACTGTCAGACATTTTACCAAACAACATCCATGCAGTATTAGTAACACCACCTTTAGCCAACATACCCACAATTGATTCACGAAACGGCCAAGCTGATTGGTACCCATGCCTGTTAACCAGCTCCTGAAAAGAATAACCCTTGTTGTTGGCCATTAAAATCGAACAGACATATGGTGTGAACGAACAAGAAGTAGTGACATCAAAACCAAATTCATAAATTCCAACTAAATAAGAAATACTCAGAATGAGTTTGAAGTCTTTTTCCTGGATCAAATATGATACGAGAATCATCGAAGAGAAGAGTAAAACGATTCTTACCAATTAGTTTACTGTGACTAATGACCAATTTCTTCGAGCATTCAGGTTTCGCAACCTCAGAAATCATAATTTCTTTCGATTGAAAATTCAACTCATCAGGCAAATCTTCCTATTCGTCGAAGAAAAACGAAGGAATGAGAAAGTCAAAATCGAAACAATCATCATCTGCTTCAGTTTCAACATAGAAAAATCGGGGAATTAACTCTAATTCGAGAGAATCCTTTTCCTCATCAACAACAGGAGGAGTTGATTTGATTTCCTCATATGGAGAGACAGTGAAATTCTCAATTGAAATAGTAAACTCTTCCATGTTTGATGGCTGATATAGATTGACTCCAAGCCGATATAAAATATGATCCAATTTGGTAATTCATGGAACTAAGCACAGATTTGATTTCAGTGATTGAATTTGTCTGTTGAGCAACAGTTGATGAAATATCTGAAGCCTTTCTTTGGTGGCCATGGCTACTGGTTCCAGGATATAGTCTGGTACCAATTGTCATGTACAAGGATGTACAATTACAGGATAAATACTTGATTCAGAGAATCAAGTTTCTCTGCTCTTACCAACAACCTAAAATCGAGTTAACGATTATTTTGATTAAAATTTGATTGGGTTTTCATTACAGACTCTAAGCTTATAAAGCTAGGCATTTCCTCCCTTACCGTCTAAAGGCCACTAATTACCCAGGTGGCAACATCTCAACCGACCATCATACCTTATTACTAATTACCACTCCTAACTATACTAAATGACATTATTATTATTAAAGACATACTCTTTTTTTTTTTTTTTTTTTAATAGGAAAGATCTAAATTTCATTAAGCAAAGTTCATACAATGTTTGTCCCTGATAAGAGAGACTACATCATTTGGCATATCATCGTCGTTCCAAAACTCCCTAGTTATTCTACCAGTCCTAGCTTTTTTTGCTAGATTATCCGCTACGCCATTGAGGTCTCTAACAACATGAGTACAGACCCACGAGTTAAAGTTTCTCAATAAAAACTTGCAGTTCTTAATAATACTATTATTTGTCCACTTAACACATCCTACACTGCCATTTTTGGCATTTATTACATTTAGATTATCTCCTTCAAGGTGTAACTTTGACACTCCTTTCGCTTGCACCATCTTTATTGCTTCATAAGCTGCTACCGCTTCAGCTTGTTCTTCATCATAGGCTATTGCTTGAACAATGGCTTCTCCAACACAGGTCCCTGAAGTAGAGAAAGCTATTAGACCACACCCTGCAATATTTGAATCTTTATGAAAAGACCCATCAAAATTTATTTTATTAAATCCATTTTCTGGTGGGCTCCATGTTGCTGTCCTTATTCTATGAGAACCACCAGTATCATTAGTAACTTGTTGCATGTGAATTCTATTCCATTCCGCAATGTCCCTGAGTACCTGTCTTTTAAACAGTTCTACCTGCACTTGAATATTGTCAAAAACCTTGGCACATCTAAATTTCCAAGCATGCCAAAGCATAAAGCCAACATTCACAACAAAATCAGAATTCATATGCCTATTTACTGGTCCATTCTCACACCAGGATTCTATCCAATCTTTTAAGTTCTTACCACTATACAACCCTGAAAAGACACTATTCACAGCAGCATACATATTTCTAGACACATAACAATCTAGCAAGAGATGATCTACTGTTTCAATATGGTTGCCACAAAGAGAACAATTTTTATCAACATGTTGAACATACCTGCCAATATTCCCATTCACAGCAAGACAATTGTTGACACACTTCCATAGAAAATGTTTTATTTTAGGTGGCAGATTAAGTTTCTAAAAACTTTTCCAATTAAAATTCCCCTGAACAGGACCAAAAATTCTATCTGTTATAGCTCTATACGCTGTTTTAACAGAGAACTCACCATTGTGAGCTGCTGTCCATCTAAGTTCATCCACTGCCTCTAAAGGATTTTTAATCCTGCAAATGAGCTTAACAGTTTCATCATTAAAGAGAGTATGTAACATAGAGACATTCCAATCATTAGTTGTTTGGTCAATTAATTGGTCAACTGTACTAATATTAGGAGACATAAAGTGAGAGTTAACCAAACCATTAGTACTAGGCACCCACCTATCTTTCCAAATTGATATTTGTTTGCCATTCCCAACCTCCCAACAATAGTTCTCCCTAATGACCTCTAAACCTCTACATATACCTCTCCACACCCAAGATCCAGATTTATCATTCACATAATGAAGGGGGTTATGATCTGGGAAATTTTTGTGTCTAAGGATCTGGACCCATAAGGCATTAGGTTCCTTTAGCATTCTCCAAGCAAGATTTGCTAAGAGAGCATTGTTTAGGTATTCAGTTTTCTTTATATTCAGACCACCATGAGCTATTGGTTTAGCAACATTGTCCCATCCCCTAAAATACAGACCTCTGTTAGTGCCTTTTTTATTCCAGAAAAACTTCCTTTGAATAGAGTCTAATCTATCAGTTAACCTTTTTGGCATTGGGAAAACAGCAAGGTGGTGATTTTCTAGGGTTCCTAAGGTAGTCTGAATAAGAGTAGTTCTACCAGACTGATTAACATGTTTACTTTTCCACATCCCTAGCCTTTTTTCAAAACTAGTTTCTAGATGACCAAAAGTCTCCATTTTGTTTCTCTGAATTAATAGAGGCACTCCTAAGTACTTTTCTTGTAGTCCTAGCTTCTTAATCTTCAAGATACTGACAACATTGTTCTTCACACCATTATCAGTCTTAGGGCTAAAAGCAACTCCAGACTTATCATAGTTAATGGACTGACCTGAGTATTTTCTAAACTGTTGAAGAATGTTATCCAAGCTCCTAGCACATTTAACATTAGCTTTAGTAAACACTAAGCAGTCATCTGCAAAGAAGAGATGGCTAACAGAAGGAGCACTATTAGTAACCTTAATGCCTTGAATATCATTATTATCTTCAGCATTCATCAACATTTTAGACAAAACATCCATACATATAATAAACAAGTATGGGGATAAGGGGTCTCCCTGTCTGAGACCCCTTGTTGGAAAGAATTGCTCACCTGGAGATCCATTTAGAAGAATAGAGGCAGAGACAGTAGTAACACATTGCTCAATCATAGTGCACCAATGTTCATGGAAGCCTAACTGTTTAAGAATAGCCATTAAGAAAGGACACTCAATTCTATCAAAGGCCTTGGACATATCTAGCTTTAGAGCCATAAGTCCAGAAACTGAACTGTGTTTTCTAAGAGTATCCACAATTTCATGTGCAATGACAATGTTATCTGTAATTTTCCTAGAGGAACGAAAAGCCGCCTGGAATGGACTAATGAATTTATCAATAACAGTTTTTAGCCTACTAGTCAACAGTTTAGAGATGATTTTATAACTAACATTACTTAAGCTAATAGGCCTAAAATCAGCAGCAATTTTAGGAGCATTAGTCTTAGGAATTAGAGAGATAAAACTATGATTCATTTGTTTTAACATATGACCATATCTGAAAAAAGCTTTAACCATGTTAATAGTATCATCACCAACCACATCCCACATAGTTTGATAGAACCCAGGAGGGTAGCCATATGGGCCTGGAGAGGTCCAAGGTTGCATCTGCCACACAATATTTTTAATTTCATCATCACTAGGAATACTAGTCAAAAAATTGTTTTCTTCCTCAGTAATACAAGGTTTTAAAACTTTAAGATACTCTCCAGCATCAGGTGGCTTAGTGGATCTGCTAATCTTAGAGAAATGGTTTTTCAAATCAGTAGCAATCATATCTCTATCAGTTAACCATAAACCAAGATTGTTTTGAATGCAATCAATTTGAGTTCTTTTTTTCCTATAATTGACTTTATCATGGAAATATTTGGTATTTTGATCATCAAATTTCAGAACATCTTCCTTAGCCCTTTGCATATAAAACTGTTGTTGAACATTATACCAATGTTTTAAGCTAGTCTCAATTTCAGAAGTAAGATCTCTAGACATACCATGTTGTTGAGCATCATGAAGTTGACATTGAAGTGTTTGAATATGAGAATTTATATTACCAAAAACATTATTATTCCACTGACTTAGAGCTATCTTAACATTTTTCAGATATTGGACATGTTTAAAAGCAAAGGAACCATTCACATCAGCCTTCCAGTTATTTGCAATTATGCTCTTACAAGAATTATCATACAACCAGCATTTGTTAAATCTTCTAGGTTTTTTGGTGTTATTATTATTCCTAGAAGTAACCATTAAGATGGGAACATGATCACTGCCTAGGCATACAAGATGATAAGTAATGGCATCAGGAAAGAAATTGGCCCAATCATCATTCACAAGAACTCTATATAATCTCTCTATAATAAGGGAATCTCCACTTCTTCTATTTGACCAAGTGAAAATATTGCCTACAAAATTAAGATCGTAAAGTCCTAAATCATTCAACCTATCCTTATCATCATCTAGATGAGTCTGAGATAGTGGATTTCCTCCACTTTTTTCTTCTCTTCTAATAACAAAATTAAGGTCACCAATTATCATCAAAGGGCAATGATACAAATTTGCTAAGTTGCCTAAATAGTTCCATTGAGCATCCCAACCAACATCATCCAAAGCACCATACATACAATTCAATAAAGTTCTGTTACTCCTAGCATCCATTCTAACTAGAACAGTGATAAAATTATAGTTCATATCCACACATTCCACATCAATAGCATCCTTCCACAAAAAGTACAAGCCACCAGAAACACCCACAGGATCAACATAAAGGTAATTTGGATAATTTAGACTCTTTGTATAGTTAGCCATTTTCCTATCCCTAGTTTTAGTTTCAGAGAGAAATACTATATCAGGATCATTGGACTTAACTAATTCCCTTAGATGCTGCCTAGTTACCTCATTCCCAAATCCTTGAACACTCCAAGCAAGAATCTTCATCTTAAGGCTATTATAGATTTTTAATCTAAAGAAATTATGAAAATATAAAAACCTAACAATCCAGGTTTCGAACAAACTTGTATTGTTATTGGGAATTATCAGAATTATAAAGAAGAAATTTTCAACATAAAGACCTAAAAAACCTATGAAAACAGTACAATCAAAATCAAGGCAAAGATTAGGGTTCGGAAAATTTACCAAAGGATTTGCAGACCCCTCATGATGATGTTGTGTAATCATCCTATCATCCTGATTTGCAGAAGTGCCCATTGCTTCCTTTACTCCATAATTATAGAAATCCATATCTGAGTCCATCTCATTTTGGTGTCCATCCCTTCCATTTGCTGCAGTATTGGTATCATCTAAATGAAAGATCGGGTTGTTATGGGATGATTGGTAGTCTGAGGTATTTGGGTTTAAAGCAATTTGGTTTCCATCTTCTCTAGTTCTCTTATTTTTCCTGGTATCTCCTTCCCCTGGTAACTCCGCTTTAGAATAAGGATTGTTCGCGATGACATTTTGATTTACTGCCATCTCCATGTTACTATCGGCACCCTCTTCTAAGATGTATCCTGCCAAAAAAGCTTTTCCTTCTTCAGTTTGGATATATTCGGCAAACCTTATTTCATCCATTGCCTCCACTTTATGCTCCTAAGCTAATCTCTTGCAATTTTCATCCACATGCTCCACCACCCAGCAATTCTTGCATATTTAAAATGGCTGCATATCAAAGTGATAAATAATCCAGGTTTTCCCTCCTGATGGGTTGTCAACCCATCCTCCTCTTCTTAGTGGATCCTTTAAGTTCACCTCTATGTATACTGTATTAGTCACATGGACAAGAGGGATTATTATTCTTCCTTCTGGTATAACTCTTTTACCTATATCCAAACAAATATCCTTCAACAACCTTTCACTTAAAACAACCTCCTTTAGATTCCTTAACTTCACACACCAAACTTGACTTAGAAACTTATAGTCTTCAAGAGGGATGTCAGAAATGTACTTTTTGAGACACATCAGGTATCCCAGCATTGACCAGGGAGCATTTGCAAGAACACCATCATAAGCACTCTTCCTTTCAAATATGAAGAGTAATAAGTTGGTACCTTTGGATATGATTTGATATCTTCTGTAGCATTTCCATCTTAAATTCACTGCTTTCTTAACTTCCTCATGACTCAATTGGTCTTTGGCGATGATCTTTCCCAGTAGACTGTAAGAGTATTCTTCAGCAGCATCCTTCACAACTTGTGCAGATGTTATGGCTCTCCTAAGAACTCTTGAGGGACCAACACCTAGGTTTGTGGCTTGCATTGTTTGAGATAGGTTTTCCATTAGAATTTTCCTTTGAGAAAGAATAGATAACTTCTTTGTGAATTCTCTTCCTCTTTGATCTGGTATTTTTATATAGAGAGGATTAGGGTTCAGTTTTAAAGGAGGATATTTTATTGGCTTATGGAGGGATTGAAGATAATCTTTATCAATCTCTTTCCTTTTTTTTTAGCTTATGATAGCTGTTTAAAGACATACTCAGATAAGATATGTCCACTCCCCTCCAATAACGGGTACATGACATTTCATTGACGAGGAAAACTGCATTGGAAGGAAAACCCCAAGCCTCATCCAGCTTTGAACACCACACTTTATTAAACCGCTACAGACAGTAGCCTACTAGAATATTTTGTCTAGTCCATAATTAAGACCGAATTATCCATACAGAAAATTCAGTTTTAGTCATGCTTATTTAAGTCTCTGAATCCAATGTGGTTCTACGTATTTGATCTCTTTAACTGACGTCCTTTATAACCTAATAGTTGCTTTATCCTCAGTGAAGACTTGATACCTATCTTCCTATAACAAACAAGTTTATTTGATTTTCCTTTCGATATGTTTTAATCAAGGTTTGGAAATATGTTTGCAATTGACAAGTCTAGCTTACCTATCGGTTTTGGAACTTACACTCTTATAAAAAATAATCCTAGATCACTTACCACCTCTCAATCCAAAAAAATCAAAGAAAAGTTTAAAGATATATCTTAAAGAATCACAAAGCTTTAGGCATATAAAACTTTGTGATTTCGATCGATCTTGTTGATGATCTAAAGTTTGTAAACTTTGATAACCAATAGAACAAGATCAATATACATGAACTATCAGGTAAAAAGATAGTATGACTGGGATTCACGAATCTTAAGTGAAGTCTTAAAAGTCGTAACCTACAGTTTGGTAAAGAAACCTAGGTTACATAAGACGAACCTAGATATGCATCTAGGGCACAAGAGTGTCGGGGATTAAGAAATCCAGCTGCAAGAGTCTCTAAGTTTATAGATTTTCAAGGCTACTGTTAAGTGCATATTTTGCATATATTTAGTGTCAAATCCATGCTAGTAATTGCTTAGTTTCTTGCAAATTATTGTATATTATGTTTGTTTTTTTATATTTATGTTTTGTTAGGTGAATCATCCGAAAGAAGTGAATTTGCAAGTAATTGTGCAATAAAAGAAGTTAGCTAAAAGTGGAGAAAGGCCAGAGACCCGATGGAACTCGTTCGAATCTATGAGTCCTTGATATCATTTCGAAGAGGATGAAAATGCGAAGCCAACGACGAAAGAACGATGCCATTCCGATGTCATATGAGAAAGTTATGGGCAAAAGAATAATTTAAACCTGTCGGTTCTCCGGAACTGACAGTCTAACTAGGTGTATTAAAGAAAAGCTCAGTAGCTAAGGGCACCTGAGTTTCTACTCATAGCAGCCACAGAATGTTAATTAAACTGTCAGTCTTCAATGACCGACAGTTGAATATTTACTGTAGTTACTGCATGTGTTTGGTGATCGTAATGGCTGTTGCTCGACATGAGTTCAGTTTTGGGTGCTGCTGCCATTGTTGATGGTTGATGCTGATTATCACGGGATGATTGATGGATCTGCAGACATTGGAAACAATACGTAATGGAGATGGAGAATATATGTACTGCGAGTTTGGTTAAACGGAGAAATTGAGTTTTGCTAGAAGTCGAAAGAAAATGTCCCTGCTGCCGCTGTTTATGTTGATGAAGGAAGGTACAACTTGACTTGGAAGCGAGGATTAAGGAAGGCAATCGTGGTGTTACTGTACGGTACATTGTCGCTACCATTAGGGTATGTTGAGTTGATCTTGGTTGATGGAGTTCAAGGCAATGGTGATTGGCAGTGCTGAGTTGATTGAATAACGGTGACAAAGTTGTTGGAAAACAATTACTAAAAATTAATTTTTAAGGTTTTAATAAAATTATAATTTATTGTTTTCTTTTGTGAATGAAAAACTTTTTAGTCCCACATTGTGGAGTTTCCACTTTTTAGTTGTTTTAAGAGACTATATAAGCTTTTTAGTCCCACATCGGGGAGTTCCTCTTCTTAAGTTGTTTTGTTCCATTATATAAACAAATTCACTACTTTTGTAAAATAGAAGGGAAGATATTTTATATGTTTTCTCAAGCGTTCGCTGATGAGTGCCAAATATTGCATATTCATACACCTTTTCATTGGCACTTAACTCATCTTTCGCGCTTCAAAGTCATATATTATCCCAAATTCTGCATTTTTACCATTTTCAAGAATAAATATTTGTATTAATTAATTTTGTGTTTTTAAGTACTAAATAAAGCTTGGAAGAATTGAGAAGACAAAAGAGAAGAAAGTTGGAAGCGTTGCAACCCGCTCGCGCATTAGTGGCAACCTGTTTACAAATTCATGGGATTAAACAACCTATGATCCAAAACCCATGATCCAAGACCCAAATCCATTTCCACCTCACCCCCATTGGATTCTTTCCAAAACATCCACCTCACCCCCATTGTATTCCATTTCATCCATCAATTAAAGAAAACATGTTTTGTTTAATTGTTGAGTGGTTGCTACAGTAAAATTCGAATCCCAAGTGTGAGAGAATTTTTGTGTATAAATAGAGAGGGTTATTGTGTTGAAAACTCATCCAAGAATAGCTTGTTCATGTTAGTTTATAAAATTTCAGTTTTGTTGTAATGTTCTTCATGTTCTAGTTTCATTTGCTAGGGTTTAAATGAAGCCGTAACTCATTGGTATGTATTCATATCTTGTATCTTGTTCTTGAAAGTTTAGAATTATTTAAAGATATAATTTAATCCAAGTTTGTCAACATCTTGCTCTCACAATGTATGCCATGTATCCATTGTAGTTAGAATATCTCTATGTTGATTATGCTACAACTCATGCTTAACCAAATATTGATCCTCGGATTAGTTGTGCTTTAATTAGACAGTTAATGCTTTGGAGAAATACTTTAGTTGTGATTAAATTATCCATTGGAGAAACACCTTAGATATACGGTAGACTTGAATCTTCTGTAAGGACAAGAATAATATTACAAGTTGAATGCATATCATAAGTTAGTGGTGGATTTGAATACCCTAGTATCCATATTCTCAGTATTTACACCTTGATTTAATTGCTTTTTTTAATTCAATATTATTTTCTGTTTAAGTCTTTGCCAATATCTCGTCGTATCAACAAAATCAAACCCCTTTTGGTTACTCTCTGAATCAGCTCTAAGTAAGGATTTAGAATCAACTTCTACACTCTCCAAGTCTCTGTGGTTCGACCTGTGCTTGCCCTGTGTTGCTTGTCGACACTGTGCACTTGCAGTATACACAATAGTAGGTATCTTTCCGATCCTACCATTCGCGATTTTCCTTTATGGTTTTTCGGAGTTGCTAAGCTCAAGATTGAGCATCTACTACATATGCTAGTAGTAGGTGTATTAGGGTGTTTTATCCTGGAGATATCGGTCCTGTGAGGGCTATATCATCACTCTTGAGTGTAGCCGGGCGCTAATTTCTTAAGGGAAACGTGTTGAACACGTGACTCACTCTGTTTTTCAAAGTTTTGCCTTGTTGTTGTTGTGGAGATATGAGAAGCTCGCTCGTTTTGTCAAATCCATCACTTCCATTAAAAGGAGCTAAGTATCAATAACTTTTGCTTATTTGATTTTTTTTTTTTTTTGATTATTGCACCCAACAATCTTAAGACATATGAGTATTTGTAATAATCATGGATGTTAATTAATGGAGTGAAAAAACAAAAACGAATTTTTGGTCAGCTGTAGAGTTTCGAATTTATCTCTCAACCTAGAAAGAATTTCGATGAACCCTTTTGGCACAACGTAGTGGACATCCTTATAGTTTACCCACGTAAACTTTCAGAATTTTTGGAGTTGTAAAAGTATTTTTTTGATATTTTACAAAACGGAGAAACGTTCCTGAAAAATTCTGACAGGCAGAAATTTGTTGTTAACTAAAGTAGTTTTTATGGGGTAACCATGAGTTTTTTGATATGGTGGTTCAAACAAAGTTTGTAAATCTAGATATCATCTTCAAAACTCATATTTTATTTTCCGATTCGGAACTAAGGTTTGTGAGATTTGGTGTATTAGGTGATTGGGAAATTACCGTGTTCGTGGTCAGAGTATAAACGAAGATTCTGACATGAAATTGAAAAGGAACATGGATACCAGGCGCATGTGGATGAACACAAGTCTTCCAAATCTGAAAAATGAGAGAACATCAAACACAACTCTAAGCGTAGCCTTCATAAGAAAGGTATGTTTCGTAAAACTGAATCTGGCATTACTTTAATTAAGGGTGATTGTTATGTTTGTAAAATTCCTGGACATACGGCAGTAAAGTGTAGACATCATAAAACCTTAATAAGTATAAATTTAATGCTAATTTAGTTGAAACAAATTAGAACAAGTTCATTGACATGATGTCGGAAGTTATTTTAATAACCAATGTGAGAGACTGGTGGGTGGACTCTGGAGCCACTAAGTATGTTTGTTGAAACAGAGACCTGTTCACCTCTTATAAGAGGATAAGGGATGTCGAGAAACTCAATATGAGTAACTCATATGCGACAGAGGTTGCATAAAATGGAAAGGCCGAGCATTAGCTCATATCTGTAATATTCTCACACTGTATGAAGTTTTCATGTTCCGAGCATATGCAAGAATATTGTATCTTGTTCTCTTGAAGATGGTAAAAGATTGAAGATCTTATAATTAAATGTGAAAAACTTGTTATAACTAAGGGCTGTGATTTTTAGGCAACAGTTATAGGACTTAGGGTCTATATAAGCTTAAAGGAAAATCTGATGAAGCAAACATAGTTGATTCTTGTGCTTTGATTTGTGTGTCTTTGAATGTTTTGCATGGTAGACTTGGAACCTTAAAATTATAAGTCAATGCATAAACTAGCTAGCATAGACTACATACCCAAATTTAGTTTGGACTTTGAACACAAAAGTGAATTCTATGTAGAGTCAAAATATGCTATAAAACCTTTTAGCAAAAAATGTTCAGTGTAATTCTAAGCCCTTAGAATTAATTCAGTTAGGCCTAGTTGAAATGAGTTCAACCCAAACTAAGGTGGTAAAAGGTGGTTTGTAACTTTCATAGATGATTGTACGAGGTACTCTCTTATATACTTGATTAGGGGTAAGGATGATTCCTTAGAAGCCTTAAGAGTATAAACTTGAAGTATATGTTACCACTAAATTGGTTAGGTTTAAACATGATGGAAAGTATGAAATTCATATAGGAGAACTTTACTTGTTAAATGGCATTATTCATGAGATCGTATCTCCTTATTCACCATAGTCTAATGGTTTAGTTGAACGTAAAAGTAGAATTATTAAGGAGATGATTTATGCCATGTTGTTTAAAGGATAACCCCAATCTTGTGGGGGGAAGTCGTTCTCTAATTTTGTTATATCCTGAATAGAGTAACCTTTAAAGGATCAGATAAAAATTCATATGATTATGGAAATATAGACAACCTTTTTATGCATACGTCAAAGTGTGGGGGTGTTTAGATAAGGTTTCTTGAGTACCCTACTGCATATAGATTTTTGGTTGTGTGTTCTGATTTTTCAGACTTTGGTGTGATTTTTATGACATTGGTGTGAAGATTATTACGGAATCTAGGGATGCCGAGTTCTTTGAACATGTTTATTTTGAAACTCGTCTCTTCTTAGGGATGTGTTGTTGATCCCCTAGATGTCTTTCAACTAGTCAGAATATACCTTCGAAAGAAGATGAACTAACGTTGATCCTAGGAGAAGTAAAAGGATTATAACTGATACTTCTCATGGACATGACTTCATAATTTGCCTAGCTTAGTCTGAGTTTCAAACTCGTAAAGAAACCATAACATTTATTGAAATCCCATTATGGTAAGAAGCTTCATTTAGTGAAATGGACTCAGTCCGTCAAACCAGACTTGGGAGCTTGTTAGTTTACCTCTAGGGAGTAAGACCATATGATTAAATGAGTCTTTAAGAGGAAACATAAGGTAGATGGAATTGTGGAAACATATGTGGCTAGGTGGATAGCTAAAGTCTATACACTTAAAGAAGGTGAAAAAAAATTCTTCTTATTCTGTTGTGACGAGAATTAGTTCCTTTGAGATGCTAATTGATTTTGCTTCCATAAACAACTTGGAGATACATCAGGTGGATGTTAAGATAGATTTCTAAAACTGTGAATTAGATAAAGAAATTTACATAGAACAACCTGAGGACTTTGTAGTGAAAGGTTATGAAAACAAAGTTTGTAAGTTGAACAAATATTTGTATGGTTCCAAATAATCACGTAAATCGTGACATGGAAAATTTGATCATGTAATAATGTGTAGTGGATTTAAGTTAATGAATCTGACAAGTATATTTACAAGTAACTTGTTAAGGATGCCTGTGTGATTGTATGCTTGTATGTTGATGATATGCTTATACTTGATACAAACATAGATGTGATTAATTCCACTAAAACATGCACTGAATGAGAACGTTGACTTGAAAGACTTAGGCCCTTTTGATGTAATCTTAGGGATGAGGATTAGAAGACAATTAAATATTTATAGTCTTAGTCATTCTCATTATGTTGAATTATGCTTAAGAGATAAAATCAGTGTGATTGTAAGCCTGCTTGTACTCCGTACGATTATTCTTGTATACTCAAGAAAAATAAGGGTAATGGAGTATCTTAACTTGAATACTCAAGAGTTATAGGATGTCTAATGAATTTTATGAACTGTAAGAGTCCAGACATTGCCTATATTGTGAGTAAGTTAAGTATATATAATTGTAGTCCAGATCAAGAGCATTCAAATGCACTGAGTAGAGTATTATGGTACCTAAAATTCTCTATTACCTTTTATTTGATTTATGAAAGGTGTCTTGTTGTCCTTGAGGGACTTTATGATGCAAACTGGAAAGTTGACTCAGAGGAGTCTAAGTCTACGAGTGGATAGTTTCACTCTAGCATGAGGGTTTTTTTTTTGGAAGATTTCCAAACAGACATATACTGCTCAATTCATTATGGAATCTGAGAGTATTGCGTTAGATAAAGCACGAGAGGGGGCCGAGTGCCTAAGATGCTTTTTAGAAGACATTCCTATCAGGCATAGGCATGTGCCAGCTATATCTATACACTGTGTTAGCCTAGCTGTAATAGCTAAAGCTAAAAACTAACTAATCTCAATCGACGTTATTTCCATTGATTGGATAGAGTCCAAGGAGAATATCGCATAACCTTTGACGAAAGGTTTGTTCAAGGAGATAGTTAGAATTGCATCGAAGGGGATGGGGCTTAAGCTCAATAATTAAACTGGCCATGAAGGATACTCAACCTTGCTGACTGGAGATCCCAAGATCAAGGTTTCGAATGAGATAACTAATTTATGGTGGGTAAAGGTAAACACTATCAGAGAATTTCATTCTCTGTCCCTTCCCTATGGTGTAGACGTGATAGTGTGGCTGCATGTGAAGGATGACTTTTAAGAAGTCTTAATGAGTTCTATAGTTTCAATTTAAGATTGAAGTGGGGTGTAGCAATAACACTCTTTATGGAAACTCACCTATCTGAATGAGGAAGTGGGGCCGCTTCCTATGAGAATATGAGATTTGATTCTCTAGAGCATTCTGAGAAACAGGATATGTCCAGGGCCAAATTGGACAAAACTGCACGAGCTTGGCAGCACCCTGGGAGATATCATCCATGGTCGTTATCGCGAATAACATCAAATGCTAGCAGTTCAAGACATAGTTCACCGTATCTAGAAAGTAATTCCGGTAATAGCTCACTAAGCAAAGGTTCAAGACCTCATGGACACCTCTGCCTAAAAATGGTATTTCCTGCGCTTTTTATGTGATTTTCGTTTTGATGGTTTTGGTATTACTGGAACTTAGGACCTAAGGGTCAATAAGGGTTCACTAGTTCATGCTTTTTCACTTTGGTGAAAGAACCTTTAGTCTCACTTGTGGGGAACTAAAGATGAAAGATCTCTATACTATATGATTTTTCCAATCCATAGTATGACCCTGGGGTCAACACACTATTGTGTGAGGGAGATGACATTGGAATGGCTAGTATGACTTCAACATGCACGATTTGTCTGTCTGTTCAGTCAGTTCGGGAGATTGGGGTGTTGATTTACCAAGATCTATATGTGTTTTCGTGTTTTATTGTGTTTTCATTCATGTGGTGGATTGTTGGAAAACAATTACTAAAAATTAATTTTTAAGGTTTTAATAAAATTATAATTTATTGTTTTCTTTTGTGAATGAAAAACTTATTAGTCCCACATAGTGGAGATTCCACTTTTTAGTTGTTTTAAGAGACTATATAAGCTTTTTAGTCCCACATCGGGGAGTTCCTCTTCTTAAGTTGTTTTGTTCCATTATATAAACAAATTCACTACTTTTGTAAAATAGAAGGGAAGATATTTTATATGTTTTCTCAAGCATTCGCGATTTTCATTTATGGTTTTTCGGAGTTGCCAAGCTCAAGATTGAGCATCTACTATATATGCTAGTGGTAGGTGTATTAGGGTATTTTATCCTGGAGATATCCGTCCTGTGAGGGCTATAGCATCACTCTTGAGTGTAGCCGGGCGCTAATGTCTTAAGGGCAATGTGTTGACCACGTGACTCACTATGTTTTTCAAAGTTTTGCCTTGTTGCTGTTGTGGAGATATGAGAAGCTCGCTCGTTTTGTCAAATCCATCACTTCCATTAAAAGGAGCTAAGTATCAATAACTTTTGCTTATTTGATTTTTCTTTTTTTTGATTATTGCACCCAACAAAAGAAAACTCAGGAGAGAAAGATGGAGGCATTTTTGATTGTCGGAAGTCAATAAGAAGCTATGATATGGAACCTGATGGATTGATGTTGCTGGCAATGATGGAGAAGATGATAACCAACTGGATGGCAGTGATACTGTGTTGCTTGATGGACAGAGTCTGTTGTGGTGATTCCTGTGATACTCTGTGATTGGTAATGGAGGAGTCTTATGTTGATGATCGATGATGAAGGTCAAGAACAAAGTCTGCTGAGGTTGATACCACCGGAAGTGTGATGCAGTGAGTTTAACGTTGAACTCGATTTTCTACAAGACAGGGAAGTGGTGCTCGAGTTTGTAGTGATGATGAAATTCGAGTAGAAGAGCTCGAGTTTACAAAGCAAAATAGGAGCTTGTGATGGAGGTTGCTACGACTGCTGGTAATCGGTTTCTGGGAATAATGAAGCTTAACCGAGTTGATACAAATGAATCGGCAATGAACTGGTGATCGAGATGTTGGAAGAGCTGGTGGTTGACTGAGCTCGTAAGGTAAAACAGAAAGATGGAGAAGCTCGAGCCGTGACAAGAGAGAAAGATGGAGTTTTGGAAGCAATGAAGAGTTGGAGCTCGAGTTCAGCTGAGGAGAAGTTACAGATGGAAACCCAGCCGTGATTGAAAATGGAAATTTTGACGAAACTTCTAGGAGAGTATATGGCCGGAAAATCCCATACGTAATGAGAGAAGAAAAAAATTAAGTTGTCAGTCTCCTGAAACTGACAAGCTAAATGTAGCTGAGAAGTTGGATTTGGGCTGGGCTTTACTGTTCATGAGAAGCCCATAAAGGCTGTTGAACGTGGGTTTTACTCTTTTACACGATTTTGGCTTGGTTTTAATGGAAATTTGGACAAGTTTTGGCAACCATTCGACCGGGATTCGAGCACGGGCACAACTACAATTGGGACATCTATATAAGAGAACTTCTAATATTTTTGGGATATCTCATATATATCTACATCTAATAATACACTTTTTTTTTCCATTAATATTTTAGGGTTTACCCCTTTAGGATGAATTCAAAGTTCCTGGCGCGAAGCTTAATTATTATACAAGTTTATTCGAAGTTTTTATCATATTATCGATTGTCTTTTATATATTTAGGGTTTATGATTGATTACTAGATTGTCCAAGTGCACAATTGGATTAATATTTTGATTATTCTAATGCTAGTAGAAGTTGGGAGATAAGTGTAATAGTCAAATAACTCTCTACACAAGTAGAAATCGAGAGACCTTGCAGAGGGATTATGTGGAGCAATTGCGAGTGAAGACAACATCAGCAAGTGAACTTTGAGCTAAGAGTTTAAATACTGCGATCAACCTAATTCACAAAGCCTAAAGCGTTCAGTTGGATTACACATTGAGTGAGCTACTACTTGGTGGTTCGGTTGGATAGAATTTGATATTGGAGAGCTTCTGTATCCGTGGTATAAGGAGTTTTGGAGATAGCACTGATCTAGATGCTATTCTACGGATGTTGATATATGATTCTTACGAAAGGTAAATGAGTATACTATGAAATTCAATGTTTGGTAACGACGAACGACTCCTAATCATCTTTTCATCTTATTGTTTATTATTATTTTTATTTTACTTCAATCAAACAATCCCCCTTGTCTTATATTATTTTGCTGAACTAAATAAGATATCAATTACACAGCTATCTGTGGGAACAATCCTTACTACTGCTATATTACCAGTTAATTAGTGGGAAATATATTGATTAATTTGTTGTGGTTACGACACGCATCAAATTTTGGCGCCGCTGCCGGGGAGCGGTTGCTAATTGATTTTGTTATTTGTTTATCTTGTTTTTGTTTTTAGATTTTTGCTTTTATTTTTTCCTTCGTTCTTGTGAGTCGTCATGTTTCCTTACGGAAATAACATGTACGGAGCACAAGACCAATCAACATATAATTGTGGTAATCAATATAGTTTTCAATCTCAATATTATAACAACTACCAACCATCCTATGGGTATAATCAAAACCAATCTTTTGGCTATGATCAATATACCACGGAGCCTTATGGATATTCTCATACATATCAACAACCTTATGACGGGTATGTAAGTGAGCAAACACAAGGATGGGAGGATAGTTGTGCTTCTAATGATAATTCTTCTAGTCTTGCAGATCTGATGCACCAATTTATGGATAATTTGGATCGAGATAACCAACAGATGAAAGAGTACCGTCAAACTATGGATGAGTACAACAAAAAGACTGAAGATACACTTCAATAACTTCACGAGGTTATTGACAACCTAAGAAGATAGATGGATCAAATTAAGAAGGAAATAACATAGGAAGAAGTTTGGCCTCAAAACCAAATCAATTCCGATGATCCCATGATCAATAATGGATATACGATTCATGAGTATCTTGAAGATGAGCAACCTTTGGAAAATCCTTGCAATAATGGTAAAGTTATTCCAACTCCGGATCATAATAATGATCACTCGCCTATTCAAAAGGAGGAGAACGGATATGAATGGTGTTATCAATTGAGCTAGACTTTTTGGGTGAAGATTTTAGGATTTGCACCAATGAACTAGACTTTTAGGGTGTGGATTATGATTCCGATGATGAGATTGTTGAAAATATTGAGATTGAGAATGAAACCAAATTGATTGAAGTTATGGAAGACCCAATTGAGCTAGTCGATGATGCTGAGATTTCGGTTGAAGCGGAAATTAAGAGTTCGATAGAGGACCACGATATACTTGAGGTAAATAATTCACTAGAGACAAAATATGAGGATCTCAAACAAGGTATTTCTAATCATTTACATAATTCTATATCTATTAATCCTTTCCATCCAATTGAAGTAGCTTCTCAAAGAGTTGTTAATCCATCTTTTACGAAAATACCTCACTTAGGATTGGAGTTATGTGCTTCCAAAGTTTTAACGGATTATTTTGCTTCTAAGTATCCACCACTTGATATGTTTGATTCTAATAGTTTGTAGGTTCGCCATGCTGAAGAACCTTTTGAAGTCCCCGAATTTTATGTTCTCTATCCACTTTCGAGTGTAGAAAGAACTAAGTGTGGGGGAAACTTCAATAAAATGATAGATTCTATATTTATATCTTGTGCTAATGTTTTAATGAAGCTGTTACTAGAATTGCAGATTATTTTCTGGGAGGACTACCAGATTTTCAGATTGTTAGTATATGGACGATAACAAAAGAGTCGGGCTGACGACTTTAAACCAAGCGCTAAATGGGAGGCAACCCATAGGTTTTTTTTTATATCTTAAACCCTCTTTTTTTTTCATATCATATTTGCATCCCCATGTTTAATTTTATCGAGTCCGTAATCTATCTTAGAAGCGAATTATGACGAATACCTTTTCGTCAAAAAAATTCAGACTGCACGTATTTCAGTCCAGAGACCATAACTATCATACCCTTTATCTAAACACTGTGCCATTTTGAAACTTTGTAGAAAACACGTAGATGAACAACTTTTGTGAAATGGAGGTTTTCCAAATTCCTTACCAATTTGCACAGTTTTCGCGTTTTATCTGCTGTTACGTCAGAATTCAGAACTTTCGGTTTTACACATTGAGTACAATGTGAAGTTTATGTATGGGGTAGTATTTTGCATATATATTTTTCATTTTTTTTTTGCATAAAACCTCCAACTTTTAGAGATTTTAGAGTCACTAGCATACTTCTAGGTATGTTTACATAGAGAATTCTGACCGACATAACTGAACTTGGAAGTGTTAGGGAACTACGTTCGGATTTCTTATGAATAGGAGTGTTAAATAATGGATTTAATCATGCCGGCCATGCAAATTAGGAGCAGAGAGAAATGAATTATTAGAGTTGCTGATCAATCATTAGTGGATACTACCTATTTCATATCAACAGAGGCACCAGACCAAATTTTATTTGTAGCTGACTAAAGAGCTTTCTTTTGAGTGCGTGTCACCGTACGTTAATTACGGGTAGAATGGTGAGCTACCCAACCTCACACCATTTTCAGCACTATTTTTGATCTCTTGAGTGCTAATCTTGTCAATCATGAGGGTGACGTCTATAAAAGAAAACCATCTTCTTGTAGTTTGATTTGCAGTTAGCACCATTCTCCTTCTCATCAACAACAAATCCATAGAAACACCATCATCATCAACAAGTGGAGCGACATCAAAATCTACAAGGGAAGTTGAAGGCGTTTGAGGTTTACAAGCAACAATACAAGGAAGAGCAAATTTCATATACAAGTAAAGCAACATACAATGAGCAGATTTTTACATATATGTTGAAGACTTACATATAATGAGCGGAATTATATATCCAAATTGAAGACTTATTTACAAGAGCGAAGAAAATCAAAAGATGAGAGTTATTGAAGTTTATGATACGAGACAATACAAGTTGTGAAGATCAAAGTGGTAAAGTACTTCTTTTATGGCCATGTTAATTTTAATTTCATTATTATTTTTGTAGTTGCAATCTTTTTGTCGAAAAAAATAAATACAAAAAGACAAAATACAAAAAGAAAAAATACAAATAGAAAAAAAAAGAAAAAAAAAGAGAAAATACAAAAATATTTGCATTTAGGTTGTTATTTGTTCAATAAGGCCATGGGGAAGAAAAATATATAAGGAAGTTTCAAGCAACAAGAAATTTGAGGAAAAGAGTTACAAATTGTCAAAGTTTTATGAAGTTCAAGAGTTTATCATCAGCAGTTGAAGACCGAAGACCAAGAAGATTGTAGTTGCAGGATTTCCCCCACACTACACCCTTGTTAAGATCTTGCTATAATCAACTCACAATAGAAGATGAAAAACTACACTTTATTATTTTGTTCTCAGAAATGCTTACAAAAATGGAAGAATTCAAGATTACAACTATTCTCTTGAAGTTTCTCTCTCCTCAAGACTTTCTTAACTCTTGAAAAATACATCATCCTTTTTTGGACACATTGGGTCTATATTTATAGGGTAGTTACATAGTGGATGACAGCTAAGTTTTCCTCTTATTTCGGGTTGATTCTGCGATTGTACCGCGATAGTTACAATGTTAAATCTCGCAAGTTTTGTAACCATCGCAGAACAAACATACTTTTCTCAAGTTTTCTTCAATCGTCAGTTATTACTTCACTCTTTTGAAGGCTTTTGTGACACTCGTGAAATGTAGTCGAAGATCTTGCGGTGATGCTCGTTGTGGCGATATTCTGGTCCTACATCTTGCCTCTTCTCATGTCTTTTCTGCGAAGAAGAGAAGATCATGAGAACTAAATGCCGCAACTACTTATCTTTTCACATCGATCTCTGTTCTGACACGTTTCTATATCCTTCGCCAGCTGTTTTCATGCATTCTTTCTTCCAATAAATCTTTGACACGTCCTTTCTAACTGCTGCGATCTGACCGTTCATTTCTTTTCTTTGCATTCATTGCGTTCATCTTCTCAAGAAACCTCTTCTTCTATAAATACTCCTTTCATTATTTTCTTTTCCTCTTTTTACTTTCTTCTTCTTTCTCTGCGTAACTTCTCCGCAAGTTTACTGGTTTTCCGTAAATTGCGCGTCTGTCATCGCTGTGATTTTTTTCTTATTTTTCAACCTTTTCTTTCATTCCCATACTCAAAAATGGTTGTTGCTGGTGCTAAAAACTTGACTGCTTTTAATGAGATGCGAGAAAATCTCAAAAGCAAAGGTTTTACCTTGTCTACAATTCCAGGTCAAAGCCCTAAATCTGAACTTTCTCTCAAACTATTTTCTGATCATCAATGCTCTCGCCAGAAAATCATAGTATCGCTAGGTCAACTTGAAACTGGTCTTCCCCTTCCTTTATATGACCCAAAACTCCCATTATTCTATCAAATAATATCTGACGAGAGGTTCTCGCGAGCGATATATCAATTAGGTGGAGATTGTATTAGATTGCTGCTTGAATATTCTTCTCGCGGTGCTGATAAAGGATCTCGCTATCCTGAAGCTGTGAAGAATCCTCAATTTAAAGATGTTCCCATTGTCTCTGCAGATTATACTGTGGAGAATTTCTTCAAAAATTACAAGATAGTTCCTATGAAGAGGGATAGCACTTGCTGGGGTGTTCGCTTGAAGTAAGAGAAGATCGATGTTGAGAAAGCTCTCATGCTGGACATTGACTTTCATACACCTACTAATCAAGGTCCTAGACACTCTAGCGATGACAAGTGGTTCATTTTTCTATTATGTCTTGAAGGTCCTTATATATCTGGTTATCTCCCATTACCTGCGAATCTCTCAGAGTATGAGCCATGGGTCTGCAACTGTCCTGAAATATCTAAAGAAGTATATCCTCTCAACTTTTTGCATTATTATTATTCACTATCTTCTTCATGTTTTTATATTCTCGCTAATTATTTTGATCTTTCTCAGATTGATAGAATGAAGCTCAGCTACCAAACTTTTAAGAAACCCATCACTTTCTTAGCTCTTAAATCTTTCACGGATGAAGTAAGAAATATCTCCTCCTAAATTTTAACAATATATTGTTGCCCATATTTCTTATCTTCATCTGTGCTCGCAGGAAATCGAAGAACTAGAACCAATAAAACCCGTGAGAATTAAGGAGAAATCTTTAAAGGATAAATCTACTGTTCCTCCCAAAGGGAAGTTTTCTGCCCCTCGCGGTGAAGAATCTGGCGATCAGGATAAATCTACTGTTCCTCCCAAAGGGAAGTCTTTTGCCCCTCGCGGTGAAGAATCTGGCGATCCTCCTTTGTAGAAAAGGAAGACCCGACCTTCTTCTTCTTCAACTCCTCAACCCATTCCAGAAAATCCAAGCGTTGATTTTGACAAGGACAATAATGACGAGGATTTCAATGATAACAGCTTCCCTTCTATAAATAATTCTTCTTCTTCTGATTCTTCGATGGCTCATTTATCCAAATTTTTTGGCAAGAATATGTTTGGTATCCAAAATGAGTATGGAGATGAAGTTATTAATGAAATATCCCAGTCCCTCGCCAACGTCTGCGATGCTCCCATACTAGATGATAGTGATTCCCTTTGCGGGGTTTCAAGATCGCTGACTCCAAGTCTCTTAAATTTACTTGGCAGCATGGTATGTTTCTACTTGTTCATCCTTTTTATGTATCTATTGATATTTTTGTCAGGTATTGATTTATATAGTTCTATCGCAGGTTAGAAGAGCCATTTTTGTTGTTGCTTCTGATTTAGACAATAGGCGTATCATTTATGAAAAGAAAGCTGCTAATATTCGCCAAGATAAAGAAAAACTAGAAGTTGAAGTTATTGAGCTTCGCAGGAAAACTAAGCAGCTGGAGACTGAAGCTTCAGTTGATAAGAAAAAAATCTCTGATCTTGATAAAGCTAATCAACAACTCTATGGTATGATTTATTTCTTTTCTCTTTTAATTCTTCTCACCCTATCGCAGCTTATTCAAGCAACTATTTTTGCAGATGTTTATGGTCTTACCGACGAGGCTACATTCGTCCAATCCTTTCCTGAACCTGTAGATGATAATATCCTTCTTGATTGCCTTAATAGTTCTTTAAGTAACTTCTCAGATGATTGGATTAGATCTCTCTCTATTGATGACCTTAAATCCAAACTTAATCTCTTAAAAATTGAACATAGGTTCAATTTAAATTTAACCAACAAGTTTAAGAACCTTTATCTTAGTTCAAAGGAAGAAGTGAATATATTAAGAAAAAGGAATAGTGATCTTATTGATGAGAAGGATCTTGCTGTTAAAAACGGCTCCAAGACCCTAGCAAACTTTCATAAAACTCTTCTTAATGTTCAAACGGAAAGAGATAAACTTATCCGTGAGAATGACGATCTTCTTTCGATGGAAACTCAAGTTCAATCTCGTCTCCTTATTAATAGTGGTGATGAGTTTGCTTGGGATGCGAAGATTCTTGATAACGCCAGAATAATTTAGGTGTAGATGTTAGTCTTCATGCTGATCAAGAGGCTTTAATTAAAGACATGATTTTTGAAAGAGAAGGTTATCACTCTTATGATTTCCGTGAATTATTTCCTAATTGAATCATCCTTATATGTATTAACTTTGTTATCATTTGCTCGCAGCATCCGAAAAGAACTATCGTAAAAGATTTGATGAGTTAGAAGAAGAGAAAAGCCAACTCGCTGGAAATCTATCTTCTCGCAATGGAAAGTATTCTAGATTGAAGGAAAAATTGAAAATATCATCTTCAAATTTTATTAATGACCTTCTCTGTGTTCGTAATGACGCTGTTAAACTAGTCTGTGATGATCATGGTATTCCTCATTCTACATACCCCGATCTTGCAAAGGAAATTCCAGCTGATTCCCCAAGATGAGGAGTCTAGCGAAGATGATAATGATGAATAATTATCTGGCAAGGAAGAGAAATCTGGTAATGAAGAAAAATTTGAAAAAGAAAAGAGCTCTGATGAAGGTGGTGATGGATCTACTTAGTCTTGTTTCTTCTCTTTTTCTTCGTTGTAAATTTTGTACATTTATTTTTTACTTCTCGTAACATCGCTGCGAGTTTCTCCAACTTGATGTGTAAACTTCTTTTGCTTTTATCTGTATGAATTAGAAAACAATTCTTTTTCTGCAACATAATCAATCAATCATAATTATTATCCTTGTATCATCTATGCAATTTTATCATATGATGGATGAATAATAATTTCATCATTCTATGCATTCCCATACTTTCCTCTATTATTCATCTGCAATATAAAAAAATTGAGTAGAGATTAGATATTAGTTTGAATCAAATTAAATTTGCCTCAATATCGGCGATGTTATCGCTAGTAATAATTGCATAACTTTATGATTTATGCGTAGAATCGTAAATCTCATAAGTTCTGCGACCATTATCGCAATAATCTTATGGTCTTATTATGCCTTCCTAATTAAATGTCTTATTTTGCCACATTTTTTCTTTCTGCGAAAAAATCGTAGGACGTCTTTACATTTGCATGTATTGACCCATTGATCTTGTCTTATCAATATTTTTTCAACATCTCTGCGACAATATGATAAGTATAAACTCTCTTGCAAGAATTAATCCTTATGACATTGCCGTCTTGCGATGAAATCGCAGAACGTCTTTACACTTTCATGTAAAAACCCATTGATCTCATCTTAAATTTTCTCTTTTAGCTTGCTGCCTTTGTATAATTTTCGTCACGCGACAATATGACAGGCCTAAATGTTCTTGCGATCATAAAGCCCCATGACATTGCCGTCTTTAGACACTTATCATCTCCCTAATGGAGGGTGCCGCCCTTATCTTCCCCCTGGTTGCCCCTTCAAGGAGGGCACATCGGCCATACAAGACTAGCTCCACCCATCCAGATTTGCCAACAACCAGCTATTTTCGCAGCCTCTTGTCCTTTATGCCTATATGGCTTATAGTTACAAGACTGCACCCTAAGTGGGGTTTTCTTCAGGCCAAGTGCATCATAGCCAAGACTTACCAAGAATGTCCAAGGTAGTTTCGTACGCCCCGGGCACCCTTGGATCAACCGTGTACCTAGGCGCCTTGGTCATACTTTGAACTTCTTAGAAGATATTCTCAGTCGTCCAACCAGGGTATAACCTTATATAGTTGGAAATCCAATATCTCTCTCCTGGATAGGTTTTCTTTAACCCCAACATCTACATAACTCAGGTTCCAGTAGCGGTATAACCTTATCACTGAGTCATGTCAAGAGATACCCCCTTATATGACGCACTATTAGGTCTTACATTTGCCTCTTGCGAAATTGTATTCGTGAACTAAGGTGCACACCATAAAGGTTCGTCCCATTCTATTAATCTCTGCGAAATTTTATTCGCGTTTATCACGAGCATTGTAACTCTGATAAAATTTCGTTTCTTTGATTTTCTTGTAAAATTTTGCAATTCTTTCAAACAGAGTATTCTTTTCAATTGCATTTTCTCCAAACAAATTCTGCGTAAGCTTCTTTAAATTTCATCATTTTACCTTTCTACTTACTATTTTCTGGTTCTACTTTTTTGTTACGTTTTGCTGTTTTTTCTTTATCTGCGAGCCGTTTGTCATCATTTTCCTCTCGCTGCTCTATTGAATCAATCATCAATCTTTCACATCTTTGTCGTTGCTTGATGTTGTACTTCCAATTTCTCTTCTTCTCAGCTCTTTCCTCGCAAGATTTTATATCAATCTTATAGCATTTCTTGCTTTCTCCCCAATCTCCCTTAATAACACCAACACCATTAGGATGAGGAAATTTAACACACTATGGAAAGTAGATGCTACACCTAATATACCATGTAGCCAAGGTCGACCAATCAGGGCATTGTAAGGTGATTCAATATCAACAACAGAGAACAAGATCTTGGAAGTTATCCCTTTCAATGGAATCCGCATTTCAATTTCCCCTTTGGGTTTATTGGCAGTACCATTAAAACCATATATTTTATATGTTGAGGGAATTAGATCTTCGTCTCTTCCACCCATGGTCTTATAGGTATGATAAAATAGTATGTCAACTGAGCTGTCTGTGTCTATTAGAACTCTATTGATATCCCAAGAATCTTCATTTTCATCACCATTTTCTTCATCTTCTTCTTCTATTTGCTTTGGATTTATCTCTAATCTTACCACCAATAGGTTATCATGCTGCTCGCCAGGTTCTGGTACTTCTTGTACAGTGAAAGATATAATTTGTTTCAGCTATTCTTCTAATGGAGAGGCTCTCGCGATATTCATTATCTCTCTTCCATCTGCGTCTCTCGCGAAGACTCTGCTTAGAACATTATCATGGAAATCCTCTATAGTTATATGTGAATGTACAATGAAATTACAAAACAAATTCTTTGCTTTATCCCCAACTTCTATTACGAATGATTATGCTCCTTTTACAGTATTTACCCTGCGAATTTCTAGTGCTGGAGGCAATCGCTGAGATTGTGGATGTCCTACTAAAAAGTGGTTTAGCTTTCCTTTGTCGATCATCCTTAAAATTATTCTCTTGACATTCCTGCAATCATTTACTGTGTGACCATAAAAGTGATGGTAAGGACAAAATTCTTGACTACGATTATTAGGATGTGGTTCTTTTCCCATATTCCATGGTGACGGTATATTTTCCATCAAAATGATAGCTTCCCAGATTTTTTCTATACTATCATTTAGAGGAGGCATCTTAATTTCTTCCCATATGATCTTCTGATTTCCTTGGCTTCTGAAATTGTTTTGCCTCTGTCCTCCATAAGTTTCTTACGGCTGATCAAGCCTTTGAATCTTATTATTCCCACTGCGATTGTAATAATTCTTCTCCATTTCATATTCTTCTTGATCTCGACTACCCATAGCTACCAACTTCTGCTGGTTATCAGTCTCCACTTTCTCTTGTTGTGCTTGCGAGCTGCTCACCGCATTGTTAATCATTTTAGGAAGTAAACTCCCATTTGCTGCTACTGAATTGGTATTCGCGATTGGAATTGATTCCATCTCATTTTGTTTCTCCTCCAAAGCAATGTACTCTTCTTGTAGTTCTCGTAGTTCAGTCATAGTGATTGTATTCTTGACTCTGAAAATTTGTATGTACAGCAGATTGGTCGCAAACATTTCATTGATATAAGATAAGATTAGATATTTCTCGTCTACTCTTCCTTCCATCTCACTGCACATTGTCTTCCATCTTATGGTTAAATGTTTCAGACTCTCGCCAACTCTCTGTTTTAATCCAAACACATCTTCAATACCTGGCCGCGATGAATTGTTGCTTATATATGCTCCCAGAAATGTAGCTTGTAAATGATCAAAAGAAGTTATAGTATTTTTTGGCAATCCCTCAAACCATTTTAACGCCTCGCCAGTTAATCTAGATGCAAAATACTTGCACAATACATCATCATGATTCTCCCATTGCAGCATACACCTAACATAAGCCTTAACATGTTGTAAAGCACAGGTAGTTCCATCAAAAATGCTGGTTAATGCTGGTAAGTTGCACTTTGGGGGTATTCCTCTTAATTGTACTTATTGGGTGAATGGAGTTCTCGCAGCTTCTTCAATAGATTCATCAAGTTGCCTTCTACCTCCTTCTCTTCTGTTATTTATTATTCCCCTCATCTCTGCTAATTCTCTTAAAATTTGCTCATTCGCCGTCGAATTTGGTTCCATCGGTCTTTTTAATGCAACTTCCCTTCTCCTGTGTTCATGTACCTCTTGTCTTGCGAGATTTTGTGTGTCTTTTTCTACACCCACATTCCTTATTTTTCGATCTTCTGCTTCACCTTCTTCTTGCAATCGCAGCTGTACTTCTCTGCGAATTTTTTCATTTCTCGTCATTTCTCTTCGCTGTCTTTCTATTCTCCTTTGTATTCTATCATACTCTTCCTGAATATTATTATTATAACGATTTTGTGTACGTCTCCTTTCTCGATTTTCATGGTTATTCTGTCGTACTGCCTCTTGGAATTCTTGTTCTTCTACCTCTGCCCTTAATCTTTGTCTCTCGCGAGCTAGCCGTGCGTGTTCAGCATAATGTCTCTCAATTTCTTCCTCAATTATTCTTCGATTTCTTTGGATCTCTCGACCATGTAATATCCTCCTACCCTCTTCTGGATTATCTTCATCATTTTGGTTGTCTCTTCCCTCTTGATTTCTGTTGTTAAATCTATTATCCAAATTTTCGCCACGCGGATCATGACGATCTTCTATTACCTCTTCTTCTCTATGACGTTGTTCTTCATTTGGATTTTGCATTTCCTCTTGGATATTTACTCTAGCATTTCTTATTGGAGAATTTTGCCTTAATTCTTCTCTTAATGATCTTGAATTCGATCTAACAGTACTTCTTGATCTTCTATTTTGTAACCTCGAATTCTCCATTCTCAACTCGTGATTTTGTCTTGTTAAATTTGCACGCTCTTCTGCCTCTAATCTTCTTTCATCTTGTATTCTTTGTCTTCGATCATCTGCTGTTTCATTTTCGCCTTCTCCATGAATTAATCCTTCAACCATTCCTTGATTTCTTTCTTCTCTTCTTCCGTATCTTAATTGTTGATCTTCTACATCTTCCCTCGAATCCGATCTCCAAGTATGCACACTCACTCTATAATAATCCACATTTCTATTTTATATCGGTGTTTGATGATTAGGTTATGGAATTTGATCTTCTCTTTCAATCCTTGTTCTATTTCTTCTTGTTCTTATCCTTGAAGATTTTCCTAATTCATTTGTTTCTTCTCCTGCAAGTCTTTTGCTCCTCCTTACAGTTGTTGGTGGTTCTGATGTATTTCTTCTTCTTCTAGCCATTTCTTCAACTCTAACAATTTCTTCAAATCTTCAAATTGTAAATAGAGATTTTTTAGCTTGATTCTTCCTGTTTCGGGCGCCAAAATGTAGTTGCAGGATTTCCCACACTACACCCTTGTTAAGATCTTGCTATAATCAACTCACAATTGAAGATGAAAAATGACACTTTATTATTTTGTTCTCAGAAATGCTTACAGAAATGGAAGAATTCAAGATTACAACTATTCTCTTGAAGTTTCTCTCTCCTCAAGACTTTCTTAACTCTCGAAAAATACATCATCCTTTTCTGGACACATTGGGTCTATATTTATAGGGTAGTTACATAGTGGATGACAACTAAGTTTTCCTCTTATTTCGGGTTGATTCTGCGATTGTACCGCGATAGTTACAATGTTAAATCTCGAAAGTTTTGTAACCATCACAGAACAAACATAATTTTCTCAAGTTTTCTTCAATCGTCAGTTATTACATCACTCTTTTGAAGGCTTTTGTGACACTCGTGAAATGTAGTCGAAGATCTTGCGGTGATGCTCGTTGTGGCGATATTCTGGTCTTACAAAGATGAAGAAGACGAGCCGAAGGAAGACATTTCTATTGGATGTTGTGAGAGTGGTGCTTTCATCATTGCAATCAGATGTGAAGGTGGTAGGTACTCTCATACTCTATTTTTAATAATAATGGTTGATTTCCTTTCTTAGAGATCATCAGAAAAAGTCTTTTATTTTCCACGATTTTGTGGAGTCTCCAGAAATAATTCGAAAGGTCTCCTTCCCACCATCAATGTGTGTAGGATTTCTCTCTTTATTCCTACCTGCAAATATGTGAGACCCATAAGAAAGCCGTCTTATTGAGTGCAATTATCATAAAATCCTTTTAAGTGAGGCAGAAGTCGAGGCGAAATGCTTATTGATCGCACTCAAACACGCGTTTCTCTCATTATGGTGTGGTTATTTCTCACTCAAGATTTAAGAATGAATATGTTCTTTGGTATTTCTAACTTCTTATTACTAGCACGTAGAAACTCTATGTCCTCATAGCACTTTGGATGCTTGGGAAGCTGGAACACTTTGAAGTTGGAGTAGGTTTTGTGGGTATATCTCTCGTAAGCCCTCACGAGACTATAACTCGTCCATTAGGGACACCTAGGGGTTTAAAGGCATGTTGCACTTGCACATGCTAAGTGCAACCGTTTCCTCAACGACATGGAGTTGTTGTATTTGTTTTAGATAGTTTGCTCGAGGACTAGCAAAAGCTAAGTGTGGGGGAATTTGTTAAGTGCATATTTTGCATATATTTAGTGTCGAATCCATGCTAGTAATTGCTTAGTTTCTTGCAAATTATTGTATATTACGTTTGTTTTGTTCTATTTATGTTTTGTTAGGTGAATCATCCGAAAGAAGTGAATTTGCACGTAATTGTGCAATAAAAGAAGTTATCTAAAAGTGGAGAAAGGCAAAAGACCCGGTGGAACTCGTTCGAATCTATGAGTCCATGATATCATCTCGAAGAGGACGAAAACGCGAAGCCAACGACGAAAGAACGATGCCATTCCAATGTCATGTGAGAAAGTTATGGGAAAATGAATAATTTAAACCCGTCGGTTCTCCGGAACTGACAGTCCAACTAGGTGTATTAAAGAAAAGCTCAGTAGCTAAGGGCACCTGAGTTTATACTCAGAGCAGCCACATGTTAATTAAACTGTCAGTCTTCAATGACCGACAGTTGAATATTTACTATAGTTACCGCATGGGTTTGGTGATCGTAATGGCTGTTGCTCGACATGAGTTCAGTTTTGGGGTGATGCTGCCATTGTTGATGGTTGATGCTGATTATCACGGGAGGATTGATGGATCTGCAGACGATGGCAACAATCCGTAATGGATATGGAGAATATATGTACTACGAGTTTGGTTAAACGGAGAAATTGAGTTTTGTTGGAAGTCGAAAGAAAATGTCCCTGCTGCCTTTGTTTATGCTGATGAAGGAAGGTACAACTCGACTTGTAAGTGAGGATTAAGGAAGGCAATGGTGGTGTTATTGTACGGGACATTATCGCTGCCATTAAGGTATGCTGAGTTTGTTGGAATTTGGGAGATATACGAGCATGGTTGTCTTGCTCGCATAGAGCTCCTAGGAAGCAAGACTAACTCTTTAAAAACTCTACTTCTTATTAACTTCTTGCTTCTTGTTACTTGGAGTACTCTTCTCCTTTACTTCCTCCTCTTCTTCCTCCTCATCTACTTCCTCCTCACTTTTCTTTTTATTTCCTCTACGTTTCTTTGATTCCTCAATTTTAGGCTTAGTATTCTCTTTCTCCTCTTCCTCTTCTCCTCCACTTTCCTCATCTTTCTCCGCCATTTCTGTATCAGAAGGAGGTGTCAGTACCTCCTCATCAACCTTCTTTAGGGTTTCAGTAGTAGCCATGGATCGATGTTAAAATCAAGAAATCGATTTGGTTTTTTTTTTTTTTTCTTTGGAGAGAAACCCTAGAGGAGAGAGAAGTTGTGTTGTGTGTTGATGTTGTTCACTGAGTTTGTCTTTGCTTTTCCTTTGCTACACGTTGTCTATATTCTTTATCGTCTAATATAATATTATATCCTTGTGTTTGCTGATGCATTGATTGTTTTCTACTCTGAGGTTCTCCTCCCAAATTAATTTCTCCGCCACAGATAGCCGATGTCTGAGTATCTAATGGACAATTAAAAGAACAAAATCTATCCTTTTTCCTTTCTGCCATGAACTGATTTTCTGGTTGCTCTTTTCTTTCCAGCCTAATCCTCCACTCACCCTCCCTAGCCTGCTTTTGAGCCAACTGTTGTTGTAAAACACTGTCGTTGTATTCTTTTTCAAGCCTAATATACTCATCTGCCCTAGCCTGAGCATCTAATGTATTATTGATATGGTCACCCCCCTGTTCTTTTATTGCTTTCCCAGACCCTTCACTGCGAATATTTAATAATCCTTTTCGTTTTTTTCACACTCTTGTTCCTTTTCGTTCAAACGACGCCGGTTTTGACCCTCGACCCTCCGAGCCTTTGTCCTTTCTATTATGTACTGATTTTCTGGCCGTGCATTATCTGATATTCTCAGACAACTAGGGACCCATTTTGGTATTGATCTAATGCACAAAAAGGCAGAGGTGAAGGGCATAATCGAAGATGTGATAAACAATATGACAGATGAAGAGGAGGATGAGGGAGCTGAAGATGAGAATGCTGCAAAGGAGGGTTCAGAAGATGAGGCAGGAAAAGATAACAGCGATTCTTAGTTTCTACAGTTAGTAGTACAACAGGCTTGTAAGCCTTCTTTTTTCCTTTTTCTTTTCTTTAGCATTTGTACAATAGATGTTCACTTATCTCTTGCTTCGCGAGATAATTGATTGCCCTTATATTTTTTTTCCTTAACTGGGTTTGCTTGTACAATAGTCATGCATGTATTTGTAGTTTATTCAGTAAATTTCCTTTTTCTCTTTTCAAAAAAAAAAAATTAGGAGAAAGAGAATACTAAGCCTAAAATTGAGGAATCAAAGAAACGTAGAGGAAATAAAAAGAAAAGTGAGGAGGAAGTAGATGAGGAGGAAGAAGAGGAGGAAGTAAAGGAGAAGAGTACTCCAAGTAACAAGAAGCAAGAAGTTAATAAGAAGTAGAGTTTTTAAAGAGTTAGTCTTGCTTCCTAGGAGCTCTATGCGAGCAAGACAACCATGCTCGTATATCTCCGAAGTTTCATTTCCAAATTCCAACAGAGTTGATCTTGGTTGATGGAGTTCACAGCAATGGTGACTGGCAGTGCTGAGTTGATTGAATAATGGTGACAAAGCAAACTCAAGAGAGAAATATGGAGGCATTTTTGATTGTCGGAAGTCAATAAGAAGCTATGCTATGGAACCTGATGGATTGATGTTGCTGGAAATGATGGAGAAGCTGATAACCAACCGGACGGCAGTGATGCTGTGTTGCTCGATGGACAGAGTCTGTTGTGGTAATTCCTGTGATACTCGGTGATTGGTAATGGAGGAGTCTTATGTTGATGATCGATGATGAAGGTCAAGAACAAAGTCTGATGAGGTTGATGCCGCCGGAAGTGTGATGCAGTGAGTTTAACGTTGAACTCGAGTTTCTGCAAGACAGTGAAGTGGTGCTCGAGTTTATAGTGATGATGGAGTTCGAGTAGCTTGTTATGGAGGTTACTACGACTGCTGGTAATCGGTTTCTGGGATTAATGAAGCTTAACAGATTTGATATAAATGAATCGGCAATGAACTGGTGATCGAGATGTTGGTAGAGCTGGTGGTTGACTGAGATCATATGGTAAAACAGAAAGATGGAGAAGCTCGAGCCAGGACAAGAGAGAAAGATGGAGTTTTGGAAGCAATGAAGAGTTTGAGCTCGAGTTCAGATGAGGAGAAGTTACGGATGGAAACCCAGACGTGATTGAAAAGGGAAATTTTGACAAAACATCCAGGAGGGTATACGGCCGGAAAATTCCATACGTAATGAGTGAAGAAAACAATTAAGTTGTCAGTCTCTTGAAACTGACAAGCTAAATGTATCTGAGAAGTTGGATATGGGCTGGGCTTTACTGTTCGTGAGAAGCCCATAAAGGCTGTTGAACGTGGGTTTTACTCTTTTACACGATTTTGGCTTGGTTTTGATGGAAATTTGGCCAAGTTTTGGCAACCATTCGACCGAGATTCGAGCAAGGGCACAACTACAATTGGGACATCTATATAAGAGAACTTATAATATTTTTGGGATATCTCATATATCTCTACATCTCATAATACACTTTCATTAGATCATTAATATTTTAGGGTTTACCCCTTTAGGGGAAAACCGGGAAACGGTGTAACATGAGAGGCTAAACTTTATTTGATTAGGATGAATTCAAAGTTCCGGGCGTGAAGCTTAATTATTATACAAGTTTATTCGAAGTTTTTATCATATTATCGATTGTCTTTTCTATATTTAGGGTTTATGATTGATTACTAGATTGTCCAAGTGTACAATTGGATTAATATTTTGATCATTCTAATGCTAGCAGAAGTTGGGAGATAAGTGTAATAGTCAAACAACTCTCTACACAAGTAGAAATCGCGAGACCTTGCAGAGGGATTCTGTGAAGCAATTGCGAGTGAAGACAACATCAGCAAGTGAACCTTGATCTAAGAGTTTAACTACTGGGATCAACCTAATTCACAAAGCCTAAAGCGTTCAGTTGGATTACACCTTGAGTGAGCTACTACTTGGTGGTTCGGTTGGATAGAATTTGATATTGGAGAGCTTCCGTATCCATGGTATAAGGAGTTTTGGGGATAGCACTGAGCTAGCTGCTATTCTACGGATAGTGATATATGATTCTTAAGAAAAGTAAATGAGTATAATAAGCAAGTCAACGTTTGGTAATGACGAACGACTCCTAATCATCTTTTCATCGTATTGTTTTTTATTATTTTTATTTTACTTCAATCAAACAATCCCCCTTGTCTTTTATTATTTTGATGAACTAAATAACATATCAATTACACAGCTCTCTGTGGGAACGATCCTTACTACCGCTATATTACTAGTTAATTAGTGGGAAATATATTGATTAATTTGTTGTGGTTACGACATGTAGCAGCTACAGGTAGCTTTAAATTCAAGGTAGTGTTCCTTGAAATTCAAGCAAATACTTTCCCAGTTTAGATGAAATTCCAAGTTAGGAATTCATGTTAGCATGTGAAAATTCCTCCTTAAAATTAAGCAAAATAATATGCACAATGGTTCGGATAGTTGAAACTATGTATAATGATAGCCTGTAGCCTCTAAGTAAGCCTGCGATATTCAGTAACACTCAATACTAAACAACAATCCACAAGTCCAATGAGATTTTGTGAATAAAGTTGTATTAAAAATATATATGAGAGATATAAAAAAAGTGAATTAGCCAAGGTAAAGGTATGCACAACGAGTATACTTAACCTTGGGAAGTGCATGAGCTTTTTCTTTTGCGCTTTCAGCACCGGAACTAAGTCAGACTGACCATGTATGCATATCGGGTATGCGTGCCTAATGGCATTTCACGAAGTCAGGCCCAAAGGGTACACATACCGCATATGCCTACGACAGTTCGTGAAGTCAAATAATAAGGGCATGATTACCTTCGATAATTCCAGAAATCAGATCAAAAGGGTATGCATGCCGTGGCAGTTCGTGAAATTAAGATCGACATGGTATGCATACTGGGTATCTGTACCTCCAAGTAGTTCACGTATTTCTCTCACACTCAAATTCGAAATATTCCTAATAGCCATTGAAAATTTGTAATTATTGCTTGGGAAAATTATAAGTGATCAATTTAGACAAAAATAGTTTATGAACAATAAATTGTTCTAACTATGATTGCTAAAGATCTATGAACATTGCTCGAATTATATTTCAAGAGTTTAACCGAGACAAGCTTGAACTCAAAATTTCACCTTTGCAATATTAAATCTAGTAAAATCATTCGACAAAGTCTCATAAGATAGAATGGTAGATGCAATGAGAAAATATGATAGGCCAGTCTTCACACACCCTTTCTTTGATGAATTTCTCGCAAATGTCCTCGTTTTTTTTCCAGTCTTCGATCTTCGAGGGTATTCGGTGATATTAGATACTCAACTATCATGCTCTAATCCTAGTCTGAGATTTAACTGTAGTAAACTTGAAATCAATATATAGTTTTTTATATCTAACATTGACAATAAGCTTGAGATAGTAAAACTTCTGAGTCCGATCGAGCGATGCTCTAACAAGTATGGTTAAAAGTGAAGACATACTGAGGTAACTTATTTACTGAAAGCATTCTGAATCAACTTGATGACGCCTACACCCACCACTTGTCAACACTTTCTATAAAAACCATATTGAAAACCCACCCGATATTTTTTTTTCGCTCCTCCGTCTCTCTCAAAATATCACCAAACGTTTTCTTACTTCATTTCACAAGAGTACCCCCAGCCATATAGATTTTAAAAGAGTACCCTCGAATTTCGAAGCTTTTCAATTGGGCCACCATTACTCGAATCTCAAAACCAACTAACACGATCCTTAAACTGAAGATATTCATTACATATAAGGATTTTTGCTTGAAAGAGCCACCTTTCTTCCCTATAATCCTCATAGCGCAACTTATAAGTATACTACTTAGCTTTGGTTGATTAAGAACACCAACTTGTTGAAACAAAGGCCACCAAGCTGTGTCACAAAGAACATAATCCAACCCTTCACATTAGGTTTTTCGGATTGTTTGGTACTCTTGTTGGAAGTTCGTTACTCTTCTTCACGGGTTACTCTTTATTAGTACTTTTTAATTGTATTTCGTTTTTTGATCTTGATGTTCTTGAAGTCCATGTAATCTCTATTTTATGATGAATGAAATCTTATGAAATTAAAAAAAAAAAGTGATTCGTTATTGGTCATGCTGCTACTTCGGTCAACAGGAGATGACTCATTTGGTCCCTTAATAAAAAAATTGACCACTTATACCATGCATCAGCAAAATGTCACTTTGTCACGAGTAAAAACTAATTGTTTCAGACGGTTGAGATTTAATCCAAAAATAATTTTCCATTAAACACTCCTAAAATATTTCAACGACGTGCCCACTTGTAACAGCCAACTAGTACGTGTAGAAAGGAAATACCTTTCATGGCCCAAAATCGAAGATTCACTTAAAAAATGATAAAATCACTGAACAAGTTTAACTAGCAGAAACTACCCTAACCAAAGTTTTATTTATCGGATCTTCCATCTTTCTTCTTAGAAAAAATAATACAATTGGTCATACCAGAACTAATGCATCGGATTCATTCTTAATATCAAGCTCAAGAAATAACTAATCGTTCCACCGATGGGAGAACTGGATAAGTACGGCACCAATCTCACAAAATTAGCAAAAGAGGTAATTAAAATATTATTTACCATATTTAATGTTGTTTTACTAGTGATTACTGATGTTGTAGCTTTCACATGAGAACCTCGTTAAAATGATAATCTAGATGGGTTGATTTGCATTTTGCAGGGAAAACTTGATCCGACTATAGGACGACATGATCAAATATGGCGTGTGATACAAATCTTACGTAGACGTAGAAAGAACAATGCTTGTCTTGTTGGAGAACCTGGTGTGGGCAAGACAGCAATTGCTGAAGGTATCGCTCTTCGATTACTACGTGATGACATCCCTCAAGACCTAAGACAGAAAAAGGTCAGTGTACCTTTCACAGTACTACGTCAAACATTTTGGTCATTGATTTGATAGCCATATACATTGATCGTTTTCATGGACTTTTTTAGATATTTTCATTGGATATTGGATTGCTTCTTAGTGGTGCAACATATTGTGGTTCACTCGAGGAAAGGTTATCAAACCTGATGGCAGAAATCAAGAAAAAGAACGAAACCATACTGTTTATAGATGAGATCCACAATTTAGTCGGAGCCGGCAAAAGTCGGGATTGTTCACTTGATGCAGCGAACATGATGAAACCAGCTCTTGCCAGAGGTGAACTCCAGGTATATTTTTAAATCCTCGAGTGTGCACAGAATTCGACGTCAATGAAATTGCTTATGCTCGGATAAAATATGCATGTCTGCCATGAAATGTGCAGTGTATAGGTGCTACAACGCTAAATGAGTACAGGAAGTACTTTGAGAAGGACCCAGCACTAGAAAGAAGATTTCAGCCTGTCAAAGTGCCTGAGCCCTCAATCGATGAAACCATACAAATCTTGAAAGGGCTTCGAGAACAGTACGAGGCCCACCACAAGCTCCGTTACTCTGACGAATCTCTTGTAGCTGCAGCCAAATTGTCTTCCCAATATATCAGGTACTCTTTTGTACATGCACAAAATTCTTTCCAGGGAGGTTTACTTTTATACCATATATATATGCTCACATGGAGGTGATTCTGTTTGCCAGTGATCGTTTTCTGCCTGACAAAGCAGTTGACTTGATGGACGAGGCTGGTTCTGTTGTCGGACTTCGCCCTGTTGAGGTAAAGTTTACTTCCCATACTGTTTGATGGGTGTTTTCTTTTATTCTGCTGTTTTTGTAAATCTAACTGTTTATATGCTGAAAGGTTCAAGAAATGAAAAGGGTTAAGAGCAAGGACTCTAGACCTGTCGTAACCGAAGCTGACATACAACATATCGTATCCTCATGGACTGGAATCCCTATTGAAAATGTGTCAGTTAAGGAATCCAATCGCCTGCTGAGGCTGGAAGAGACACTCCACAAACGGGTAATCGGCCAGGTTAAAGCTGTTAAAGCCATCAGTGGTGCAATTCGCCGTTCTCGGGTTGGACTTAAAAGCCCTTCTCGGCCAATTGCCAGCTTCATATTCACTGGTCCAACAGGTGTAGGAAAATCGGAACTAGCCAAGGCACTTGCTTGTTACTATTTTGGGTCGGAGGACGCTATGGTCAGGCTTGACATGACTGAGTTCATGGAGATGCATACGGTTTCCAAGCTTATTGGAGCACCACCAGGCTACATTGGTTACCACGATGGCGGTCAGTTGACTGAAGCTGTGCGTCGTCGACCTTACACCATAGTTCTCTTTGATGAGATAGAGAAGGCTCACTCTGACGTCTTCAATATAATGCTCCAGATTCTAGAAGACGGACGGTTGACAGATAGCAAAGGCAGGACTGTGGATTTCAAGAACACGCTTCTCATAATGACATCCAATGTCGGAAGCAACGTCACGAACGAAACGGACGATCAGGAGGAGATGCAGAGTTTGGTGACCGAAGAATTGAAAAAGCATTTCAGGCCAGAATTTCTGAACAGGTTAGACGAGATGATTGTGTTCCAGCAACTGACAAAATCTGAAGTGCAGGAGATTGCTGACATGATGTTGGAGCAGATCATTGAGAGATTACAAGCAAAGAAAATAAAGCTTCAGGTGACGGAGAGTTTCCGGGACAGGGTAGTCGAAGAAGGGTTTAGTCCAACTTATGGAGCAAGACCTTTGAGGAGGGTGATAATGCGGCTCTTAGAAGACACAATGGCTGAGAAGATGCTAGCTGGAGAGATCAAGGAAGAAGACACCGTCACCGTAGATGTTGACACTGATGGAAATGTTAGTTTTGAGTCGGATTGTCCTACAAAAGCTTCGCCGCCGCTGGAGCTAAGGAGGACCACCAGAAAACGTAAGCCAACCAGGCGTTGGTAAGGCCCCAAAATGTTACGGCATCAGATATTGGCCGCACAACAATTTGGAAGCGAGTTTGTGCGTCAGAAAATTTCAAAGCCTAGATTGTTGACGCATCATTGGTTCAGAATGCTGTGAGCTGGGTAAGAAACGAAGAAATGCTGTGAAGGATAAAAACCGTTCTTTCAGAAAAAAGTGACATTATTTTGGTAACAAATTATTAGTAATGTTTTTAATTTTAGGTTTGCAGAGATTATATTTCAACTTATATTAATCAAATTCAACTTGAATTTCGTGTTTTGGTCAAAATGTTGATTCAGAAAATGAGTACATGAAATGTACCACTTCCGGTAAAGTGTAGTTGTCTACGCTCGTAAAATGTCAAGCTTATTATAGGGACGGCATGTTTTATTAGAGGGGCGACATTCTAATAAGACAAAAAAGGTCATTACATGATCATTCAAGGTGCCCTTTATAAAAAAAACTGGAAATGACAATTTAACCCTCATTATTAATAATTTAGTTTAGTGATGATAATCAAGTTTAGTGTTAATGACTAATTTCACTTATATTAACTCATAATCAAAACAAAATCATATTTTTGGAGTTAAAAAAAAAAGAAGAGAAGAAAAAGAAATTTTTTTGTGATATTTGTGAAACCCTAGATTTTGATTCAGTCAATCAAAATGAGTGATTCCAGTTGCAAATTTGAGATGGGTGAATCTCTATATGATAGAGAAAACAAGTATTATGTACCTCTTGATGGAGATCCTGATATGGAGTATTTGTTAGATGGTATAAATGTTTTAACCCCAAGTGAAGGTCAATCTCAACCAATTGATGAAACTAACCAACAAAGTGAAGAACCCAGCACTGAAAATGACCAGGTATACTTCTAAATTAGTTCCCATTATCTTTTTGTTGCTCAAAATTATCTAAAGTATGTTAAACAATCAAATTTTTAAAGTTTTCAGAAGAACATACGGTTGGAATTCAATTTCGTGACCAATCCGTAACTTTATGTTACGGTTCGTAAAGTAGGATATACCAACCGTAACTGGTTCAATTTGGGGAAAACCCAAACATAATACTAGTTACGGTTGGCTTAATTTGTGACATTACGAACCGTATATTAATTACAGTTTATTATTTCCTTAAGTAGTTACCAACCGTAATTCATCATGTGCATGGCACTATTTACGGTTGGTAATCTGTTAACATAAATCAACCGTAATTATGTTACGGTTTGTTATTCACTTTTCGTATCCAACCGTAATTACTCTGTGTGTTTAATTTTTTTTTGCTGTATTTACGGTTTGTTAGAAGATGACAATTTCTAACCGTATGTCTGTTACGGTTTGTATAGGATTATAATTATCAACCGTAACTGTGTTACGGTTTGTTTATATTCTTTCGTTTACAACCATATCTTTATATATGTTTTCGTTTAGTTGCCTCGTTTAGACTAATGTTGGTATATTTTTGCCCAGGTCGTTGATGTACCTCCCCTAATGGATGAAAAACCTTTAGCAAATGCAATTCTCACCCAAGATTCTAGCTTTCACTATTTAACCGATGAGACATGGAAAGACAAAGAAGATGCAAAGAAGTGGGCTAGAGAACAAGGCAAGTTGATTAAGTGTATCATAGTTTGTAATGGTACCACTAGTAATATTGCCTTTCAAATGGTTTGCGAGTGTAGTGGACAACATAGAAGTCACGCAAAAAAAGGTACCGTGCATGAAGCAAAGACAAAGAGGAAGATGACTACTTTCTCTAAGAAGACCCGATGCCCCTTCAAGCTTCAATTTAAAAGAAACGCGGCAGAAAATTGGTTTTTGGAGAAAGTTGTATGCGGTAGTCATAACCACCCTATACCGGAGAGTTTGCTAACACACTCTTATGCTGGACGCCTTACTGAAGAAGAAGAGAAGATCGTAGAGTCATTGACACAAATTCGTATGAAGCCCATTGATATCCTCGCTCACTTAAAGGAAAGAAATCCACAAAATGCTTCTACTTTGCCTAACATCTACAACGCAAGAACAAAATTGAAGAACCAGAAATGGGAACAAAGGAACGAAATGAAACAATTAAGTCATTTGGGGGAGACGCATAATTACTCGGTTTTCCACGATGAAGATGATAAAGGACGAATAAAACATCTTTTATTGGCTCATCCCGAGTTTGTAAAGTTGGCAAGGTGCTCTCATCAAGTGCTTCTAATGGATTGCACATAAAAAACCAACAAGTTTGAGATGCCGTTGTTGAACATTGTCGGGCAAACTTCTACCAATGCTCCTTTTAGTGTTGGTTTTTGCTTCTTGAAAGATGAGCTCGAAGAGAGCTATATGTGGGCACTAGAACAAGTGAAGTTATTCTACGTAGAGGGATATACTCCAAAGGTGATTATTACCGACAAGGAGCAAGATTTGTTGAATGCAATAAGGAGGGTTTTCTCGGAAGCTCATAACCTTCTTTGCACGTTCCACTTGTGGAAAAGTATTTAAACTAAGTGCATGCGCCTTGTCCGTCCAACCCAAAAAAGCGAAATTGATAGAATAAAGGAACTACCGTTACATAAACAAGATGAGGCCAAAGAGAAATTTAAGAACGATGACAAGTTGGCGGAACTAAAATGGGAAAGTTTCAAAACGGAGTGGAGAGCCTTGACCTATTCTATCACCGTGGATGAATATGAGGATAGAGCTCGTATGTTAGTGGCTCATTGGAAAAGAGGTTATCCAAGTGTTGTGAAGTATTTGTTTGATAATTAGTTGGATCCTCACAAAGAGAAGTTCGTATCGGCGTTCACTAACCAATATAGGCACTATGACAACCAAGCTACAAGTACGGAGGAGTCATCTCACAACCGGTTGAAGAAAAAACTTCATAGTTGTAATGGTGGGTTAGTTACGTTATTTGAAGACATGCATTCGTATTTCCTCCGTGATCACGATAGAGTTACGGAGTCTTTTGAAAAAAGCCGAAGTAAACATCACACTAAATGGAAACACAATGAGTGGCTAAGGGGAATTACACATCAAGTTTCGCACCGTGCAATTGATAAGATAATGTATTAAGTACAACATTATGAATTGGGGGATTATGAAGAAGAGTGTGTTTGTCCAAACATGACAAGTTTGGGACTCCCATGTCGGCATGTTATAGCCACATACCAAGACAAAGTGAACCCGATTGAAGATGTTGATCCCTTTTGGAAACAATTATCATTCCGTGAAACAATAATTGATCGAGATTTTGGAGGAACGTTTGGCGATACCGAGATTGGAAGAGCTCTAGCCGAGAAATATGCTACACTAAGCAAGGGAAAAAGGCAAATATGGTTGAGTAACTTGAGAGATTTTGTATATCCATAATTTAGGTTTGATATCAAGGAACCACCAAAGGGGAAGAGTAAGGGGAGGCCTCTTACCAAAAAAAAGAGGTACGTAGAAAATAAAAAAGCAAGGGAATTGGCGGAAGAATCAAAGAAAAGAGATCCTTCGGGTTATGAATGGTTGAGAAAACAATGTGAAGCGGAGGATGAGATGGAAGAGGATGATGTTCAAGGTAGAAACAAACGAAAAAGAGGTCAAGCGGATAAAGGAGAACCAAGCCGTCGAAATGTACAACAAAAATGTATCGAGCTTCCTACTCAAGAAAGTGCAACAACCAAAGTTGGCAAAGTTGATTTTAAAGCAAAAGGTCCGGGATTTCGCTACAAACAAGAACAAAGAAGTAGAGTTGTTGCTAAAGGAAATGGTTGCAAATAAAGTGGAAAAAAATATGATGGAGTTAAAGGAAAAGGTTTATATGAAACCGGATCAAGCCATAAAGAAGTCAAAGTTGTTGATTCCGTGGTTTCTTTCCTAGAAAGTTCAGTAAAAAGACTTGGTCGTAACGTCGGTGTTAAACAATTGGCAAGGAACAATGGAAAGACTCCGATGGTTGAAACATTTCCGTCAAGTGATGAGAAGCCAACGCTTCGGCTAAAAGGAGTTCCTAAACCACCACCTAGAGATGAGAATGGGCGATATAAAAGGAACTATTACATTCTCTATGATTATTACCTTCCAAATTTCCCCGACTATATTCGTGATTATATCAAGGCCACAGATGATGTTGATGGTGATGGGAATTGTGGTTACCACGTATTTGTGGATCAACTTGGACCCTTTGAGGACGCGAAAGAATGGGGTTGTGACGAAGTTACTTATGTAAGGCAAAAATGCTTAATGGAACTACGTGGTCACCGCGACTTCTATAAGCCAATGATGAGAATCGAAAGAGATGAAAATGATGCGGTGTTAAACGAGAGATTTGCAGAATGGGAAAAGCGGTTAAATGACAATAAATGGTTGACAAGTGAATATTGGATGAGCATGCCAATAGGTGGTCAACTACTCGCCAACGCCTTCAGTTGCGTCATTCATTTGATCTCATGAATTTTACATTTGCACCAACAAGAATACCGTTTGACGAAGTTTTGTCAACAACAAAAACAGTTGTAATGGGGAACGTGATAGGAAATCATTACATCGGCCTACAATTGAAATAAGGAAGCCCATTACCTCCATTGAGGATTGGATTTGATTGTGATGGTGAACTCCCCAAGACTTGGTGCAGTCGATTTGAGGAAAGAATAGAATTATGGAATGCTATACTATTGTCGAGGCCAACCCAATTCTTAGTTATGAGTGATGAAGAGGATGCGTAGATGTTCCTAAGGGTGGTGAGATACATTTTATATCTTGTATTTTGGTATTTTGACTAAATGTTGATGTGATTAAAATTGACAATATCATATCTATTTGATTCACGTTATGAATGAAGTTTTTTGTTCAATCTATATATCAAATCCAAGTATATTGAGCTAATATCAGCAGAATTCAAGGTTTCAGGGTTATTTACGGTTTGTAATAATATTCACTTACCAACCGTAACAAACCCCGCAAACACATTTAACTGCCATTATTATTTATGGTTGGTAACGATAATATATTTAACAACCGTAACTATAGTAGCAAACAAATTTTCAGTTTCATTGTTACTTACGGTTGATAACTATCATCTGGTTTCAAACCGTAAATAAATATAGTGGAATCAACCGGTACAGTTGACATGAAGAATAAACAAGAATGGTTGAGTCAACTGGTACAGATCTCTCTAAAACTTAAAAGGATACTTTGATATCAGATGTTCTACACATTACAAATATAAATGACATTATAACTCATTCATTCATGCGACTTAAAAGGATACTAATATCTGGGTCTACGAGTGCGATAGAAGTCGTTAAGGATGTTGAAATGAGGTAAGTATTGAAAATTCGACCTTTTCCATCGTCTCCATTCTTGAATAGAGCTCTCTAAAACTTCAGCATCAGTTTCACCCCTTAATCTATTTCACCCATAATACGAACTAATGCCATAAATTCTTTAACGTTATCCCGAATAGTTCCATATCGAACATACAACATAATTCCATCGCGGTTATAAGGGTTACCTGTTTCGGAAACAAAGTTTTCAAAAAGAGTTCTCAAATAACTTGTACTCACTAAACCACATCGACGTCGTTCTTCTCCTCTTTTTGGATAGCATAGAAAAAAGTTGCGGCAAATACATAAATCTTCTTCCAAAGTGAATTCAGGATTTGGAGCCATAATCTAGGGTAAGGTAAGAGATGATTCATGTGTAGGTGTAACTTTTAGCAAGGAGGATAAGCATATATATATATAACAAAAAAAAAATCCTCATTAACGGATCTATTTTTTGAAAAAGAAGTTGTTGAAGGTCTCAACGGCTATATTTTCAAATTGCAAAAGGACATGTCAATGTGATAGAAGTAAAGTTACGTTTGGTAATTATAATGACTATACCAACCGTAACTATGAAGAAGTTTGAAATCCAGAGTTACGGTTTGTATGTATTTATCAATTACCAACCGTAACTCTGAAGCATTTTGAATTCCAGAGTTACGGTTCGTAACTATTTATCACTTAACAACCGTAACTCTGAAGCATTTTGAATTCCAGAGTTACGGTTGTTAACCATTTAGCACTTACCAACCGTAACTGGCCACATTCTAAACTCAAAATATCCAGGTTGATCTATGGTTCGTAATTATAATAAGTAAACCAACCGTACCTTGTGATAGTCACCTACGATTTGTTAATGTGAACCATAACTTCAGTTACGGTTTATCCCTAGATTCAGTTACCAACCGTAACTGTGAATTCAAATTTCAGCCTAACTTTGTAACTACACAAACACACATATACATAACTGTCACAAATAAGTTCAAATTCATAACTAACACAAATAAGTTCAAATCCATAACTAACACAAATAAGTTCAAATTCATAGATAATATCCATAAGCTAAAATACATAACTAACACACAACTATTAGTTTGTCATAATATCCATAAGTTGAAATTCATAACTAACCACACACAACTAACGCATATCCAAAACTAACACAACAACCATAACTAAGCACGACGACCACCACGACCCCTTTTGTTGGCGCTACCACTACCATGAGTTTTAAGACCATCAAAATGACCACCGCGGATACCGCGACCACGACCACGACCACCTCTTTGGCCAGCACCCACTCCGTGCACCTCCTCTTCAAGATTTGTCTCTTCGCTACTAGGTGAAGGTTGACTATGGCTACTACTCGCACCTCCAAGAGAGTTTCTACTCCTCTTTAAGCCTCTTTCTTCCGTGACCAACCCCTTATACAATTCTTCCATGTTTGGATTATGCATGTTCCTTATTCGCTCTTGTAAGATCTTTTGTTGAGGAGCTTTGATCACACCATTACTACGGATGCATGTAGTCAAGATATTTGCCAAACCTTGGGCTCGCTCTTTCTATTCACATATAAAAAAGAATGTTAAGAGACTATTTCATAATATACATTAATCTTAAAATCCAAAGTCATGAGGATAACAAAATTACGTACCGACATGAAATATAGCTTCTTCCAAGTCAAACCAAATAGACCCTTTTTCTCTTTGGTCTCGTCGACCGACTTCCTTTGTGATGTAGCCTTTTGAATATATGGATGGGCCTCAGGATCAGTATTGATCACATATGGATGACCAAAATGATAATACCAACCCATGTAATCAGAAGATGATTCTTTCGTGTTGTTACAAGCCCTTGCCTCTCCCGATGCGAGTTGGTATCTTGCTTGATGGCGGTTGTTCCAAGCATAAACCGTCGGAGTTGGGCGGTAGTTGAGTACAATTGTGGGGCCTTTTGTCTCGGATCCTTGCTTGGATAATGTGAAGTTTTACTTGATAACCCTTTGTTGAATATGACCAACTTGGCGTAGAGTTCGACGAGGATTGGTCATAACGTAACCGGTGGGATGATACAATGGTCCGTTGTATCCTGCGGTCTCTGTGAACCTACGAGCATCAACTCCATTTTGGATCCTCGAATAATGGTCAAAGATAACATCTTCAACGGTGAACACATCTATTTGCTCCCTCATTAGAATGAGCTTCTCCTCTTTGTACCTTTGTTGTCTACCAGTGAACTTGAACTTCTTTCCCGTAGGGCCATAATCATGTTCTTCCCATTCAGTAGGAGGTCTTAGGCTCGGAAAGTGGTCATAAACCCATGCCTAGAAGAAGAAAAAAAGGTATAAACAATTTCCACATGACTAAAAATATAACAAACTATCATATAATAAAAATGTAACCAAACTTACCATTGGAAGCGCAACATTCCCTGCAATTTCAGTAGCTCCAACCCTCGAGGCCTTTCTTAGGCTCTCAAGTAAATATGCAAGGGTGGAAGTGGCCCATGAATAATTTTTGGTACCGTCCAAATTCTTCAACAACTGTAGGTAATGAATATTTACCCTATTTCCCGAGTTATCGGGAAAGAATACGGTCCCAAGAGAATACAACAAATAAGTTGTGGATGTACGCCTAACTCTTGTTTCATCCATCACCTCACCTGCCGCTTCCTTTTTCAGTGTTCCTTTAAACTTTTTCCTCAGATTCTTCAACAAAAGCTTTTTGATGATACGTGGTTTATGTGGTTCATCAGGGTTATAACCACCAGCCAACTGAAACTCCATCTCAGTTTCATCTTTCTCCCAACCAACTTTTTCTTGAAAAAGGGTGTAAAGGTCATCCCAAGACATGTTGTTGTCGAAACCTTCAAACACCGATGTTCCTTCAACTTCAAGGTCAAGAATACTCTTCACATCGTCCGGTGTTATTGTCATCTCTCCAAATGGAAGATGAAACGTATCGGTTTCAAGCCAAAATTGTTCCCTGAAGGCAGAGACCACAACACTATCATACTCCGATTGGGAATGAAGAATTCCAGGCCCTAATCCTGTACTAACAACTAGATTGCGAACCGCAACACATTCTTTACTTAATAGCCAATGTTTAGCCCTTTGACGCTTGAGCAATTTTGTGCATCTTGCATGGTCCTTAAAAAACAAATATACCAAAATATAAACATATACACATATTTTGGTGAACTGAAACAAACAAACAAAATGTACCAAAATAAGTTATATAAATTGAATGTTTTAAGAAAAGTAAGTAAAATCATACCCTTGTTTCACAGAATTTTGCGGCCCAGGAATCTTTATAACCAAATAAGATTGACGACTTATCTGGGGCCTCGCCCCAAGGTCTTCTATTCCTCTTCTGCGGAAACAAAAAGTCTTTACCTTTAGGAATATGCATCCATTTTGGTGCGGGTTCCTTCCTCGGCTTCTTTTCTTTAACTCTAGGTGCAGCTACAACAACCTGTTTTCCCTTGGCATTTTCTCTATCTTCATCATTTTCTTCCTCTTCTTTCTCTTCATCATTTTCTTCCTCTTCCTCCTCTTCATCTTTTTGTTCCTCTTCCTCCTCTTCATCATTTGGTTCCTCTTCCTCCTCTTCTTCATCATTGGATTCTTTAGATACTTCTTCATCTTCATCATAATTAGTTTCTTCCTCTATAATTTCATTTTCGTTTCCTTCACGGTTAGTTTCGACTATGACCCCTTCTTAATCATTATGTTCCACTCCTAACTAAACTCCAGATTCAGCCACAGGTTCTTCTCTCAACTTAATTTCAAACTTATTATTTATATTCTCATTCTTGTGGATACCTCTATTATCTACCCCTAAATGCTTGTCACCGCGAGGGGTGGGCTTATGATCAATCGGGGTTAAGTTGTTTCCTCTCTTTTTCTTCACCCTATCAGGATTCCTACACAAGCATTACAATTGATTGATTTAGTAAGTGTATAAAAAATAATATAGAAAACAAAATACAAAAAACAATTGGTGAGCATGCATAGTTACGGTTTGTAACTAATGAATCGATACCAACCGAAACTAAACTACGGTTTGTAACTAATGAAAATATATCAACCGTAGCTAACTTGTCAATTACTAATCAATTACGGTTCTTAACATACATGATGATGTACGGTTGGTAACTTTTATTAAGTTACAAACCGTAAAAAAGGTACGGTTCGTAAGTGAGATGCAAATATGAACCGTAACTATTTCGGTTACTAACTTGTCAATTACTAATCAATTACGGTTCGTAACATAAGAATCGAGACAAACCGTAACTAAACTACGGTTAGTAATTCTGTTACATTTTTGAACCGTACATCACTACTTCAAATTTATTAACATACAGGATGATGTACGGTTGGAAACTTTCATTAAGTTACAAACCTTAAAAAGGGTACGGTTCGTAAGTGAGATGCAAATATGAACCATAAAAAAACTTTGAAACATACAGAAGGAATTACGGTTCCTAACTAAGGTTTCGATACGAACCGTACCTGAACCTAATTCTCAAAAAAAATAAGTTATGGTTCGTATTTGGGTTGTTAGCAACCGTATGTTCTTCAAATTATACAGTTACGGTTGGTATCTAGGTTATTACGAACCGTAAGTCACATGCAACAAAAAAAATCCAGTTTCAATTTCGATCCAAAACCCTAATTTTTGATACAAAACTAACTTAAAGCATACACAATATACTAAACCCTAACTGGGTTTTCCGAAACATACCTCATATAAGTCATTGGGATTGATTTAGACGGTTGAGGAGTTTCAAATTGATGTTCTTGACCTAATGGAGGATGTGGTTCATTAGAACGGCTACAATCTTCGTCAACCTTTTTCTTCGGCATCTCTAATATAGGTTTCAATCAACGATTATCAATTTTTCAAATCGCCGATTAATCGAATACGATGAAAATTTCAGTTTTAATGGTGTTTACGGTTGATAAAGTATGAGAAGAGAAGATGAAGATGAAAAAAAGAAAACTGATTTGGTTTATTGATTCATTAGGTTTATAAATAGGGTAGATTAGTACATTTAATGTGAAAAGGGTAATCTAGTCAATTGACATTCCCTTTAAGACATACCCTAACCAACTATAGGGACATTACTATCACAATGCCGCCCCTATAATAAGCTTGTAAAATATAGCTCAAATTTAACTATAGAAGTGAAATAAAAAATAAGGTTTTACCTATTTCCCATCCCCATTTTCCCTAAATCCCATCCTAACTATACAGATCAACTTTTATTTAACTTTTTTTGGGTTGGGTAAACAATACTTCCATGTTATAGGATCAAACGTTATCCTTTTTCTCCCCCTCTCTTTATTGAATCCAATTTGTAAATCGTTTCTCACCAAAAAAGAAAAAAAAAACCCGAAAAGAAAGTATAATCTAATCCTAAATTTGTTAACCTATCACTAGATTCACTACTAACCATCAAGCATCATCTTGTTTCTTATCCTCTCTCTAATCTAATCAATTTTACAAATCTTGGAAAGTAATTATTTGTTTTCTTTCTTTGTTGGATTTTTAATTTGTGTACTGATATGATTCATCATGTAATTTTTTTGTTTCAATTAGGTTTACATTATCATCCCCAGATTCAACGATTGCATATTAATGTATTGATTTACTCGTTGTTCACAAGATCTTGACTACCATATTATGTATGAAATAAAAGTAAAGTTTTGAAATTCATCTTCAAACCTAATTAAGATGGTGATTTGAGAATTAATCTAAATTTGGTGGCAGTGATGGAAGTTTAGGTTAACTATTAAAATATAATAGAGTGAGTTTTCTCTACCTATTTCAATAAGAGTTAGACAAAATATGGCATGTACAGTTAGGATGGGATTTAGGGAACGAGGGGATGGGAAATAGGTAAAACCAAAAATAAAAAAAAAAAAAAGAAGTGAAGATTCAAATATAAAAAATAAAAAATTTAAGTGTTTAAAAAGAAAAAGGTTCTAAATTTTCCCAACTGTAAAGTTTAACCGCATGTTAAATTTTATCTTTATGGTGGCATATATGGAGAATGACAGATGTGATAGCATGAACGACTCAGGTGTAGAGTTCTCGACACAACCCTAGACAACGCACCAACCCGGCTCCTTAAGGAATACTTGCCATATTTAACCGGCTGTATTGGCTAGTTTCGAAGAAAACTTTTAAGAGAGAAGGATTAAAATTCGCACAACCATACTGCAAGGAACGTGCTTCCACACTTAATAGCATTATGTTGCTAAATTGGTTATAACTGTTCTTACTCTCTACACGTGCACTACAGTTGTATGAGATTGTCTTATTATTGGTTGATATATCTGCTGTATACAGTCTGTCAAGATTGTACACGTCCCCTCTATATATGATGTGTTTGTCTGGTCTTGTAATTGTGAATTGTGTAATAATCATTTTCAGTTTCATTATCTAATCAATGATACTATGGTATCAGATGAAAAATAGCTTCCACCACCGCCGTTAATGGTTTCTCAAACATTTCAGATCTAATTTTTCAATTCTTGCATTTCTTCTCTTCTTTCTTCTTCTCCTCTTCTTACTGTGAGTCTTTTCAAACCTTTCTTCAATTTCGTTTTCAATGGTTGTGTATGAATCAAGAATTTCTCAGGTACCTCTCAATCAAATTTCACAAATTCTCTCATACAAACTCAAGGATGACAATTTTCTTACCTGGAAATCACTTCTTTTGCCACTTCTTCGAAGATACAAATTTGATGGTTTTCTTGATGGCTCTTTACAATGTCCACCTTATCTTCTTGACAATGCTGTCAATCCTGGTTATACTGCTTGGCAGATGGTGACACAACTCTTATACTTTGGATCCAAATGTCAATTCCAGAAACTGTGATTCCTTATGTTGTTGGAGCTGATTCATCAAAAGACTTATGGGAAAACATTGAATCTAGGCATGCAAGAAGCTCTTCTACACACTCAATTCAACTTCGTCTAAAGCTTCAATCTACAAAACTGGGAGCAGGTACTGTCTCCACTTTTCTAAGTGAAATTAAGAAGATAACTGATGAACTATTTGTTGTTGGTTCAATAATTGCTGATGATGAATTAATTGTCACTATACTCAATGGATTAGGACCAGATTATAGTTCTTTCTGTACATCAATACGTATTCGTAATCCACCAATCACTTCCAAATAACTGCATAATCTTCTTCTCAGTGAAGAAATAGTGGTTACTAATAAGCAAAAGAACTTGCTTCATGAGACAAATTCCAAGGCCTTTGCTGCTACAAGGCCTTATACTCCAATTTTTAGAGGTGCTGGTAGAGGTTATTCTCAAGCTCCAAGATCTACAGTACCTACCTCAGGGTATTTCAGACCACCTTTATCTTATTTTCCAAGAGGTTATTCTCAATTTCATATGAATCATGTGCCATCACCACCAACACCACCACCTCATTACAATCTTCTACCTCCTTCTGGTGCATCATCTTCTACAGCTCCACCACATATTATTGTCAAAATCTGTCAGATTTGCAACAGAACTGGCCATCTTGCTTTGGAATGCAGACATAGATTGAATTTTACATAGGGATGCACATGGGACGGTACGGCCCGGTTCTATTATGGAACCGGTCCCTGTACTTGGTGTTGACCGGTACCCCATTTTGAAGACCGAGACCTGTACTTGTACCTGGTGTTGTCCCGGTCCTCCGGTACAAGCCGGTACCGGTTTTTTACCCATTCTAATTATCAATGAGAACAAAGAAAATCAGATGCAAGTTCTAAAAAGAAATCCTAACTAAATTAAGATAATTTTGGAAAAATTACAGATTTAAAAACCTTGGTGATGTATGATTATGTTCTTCACCTCCCTAACATACAAATACAGAAACAAAAATTAATGATTACACAAATTACACAATTACAAAAACACAAATTAATTATTCTTTGAAGGAAAAATCAGTAGAACAAAATTATACAATCAACAAAATTAAAAAATACAAATTAATTAGCTCTAACATACATCTATAGAGTATCAGAAACAATTATCAGAAACCCAAAACTCTTCTCCATTTCCTTAGAAGCACAATTCTTGGTCCAAGCAAATTCCAATTTGAATTTGAATTATCATCAAGATATTTCCAAAATATTAGTTCACGCATCAAACCCTTATTTTGTCCTCCAACACCATTAATCAAATTCACCCTTAGTTTGTTCACGCATCAAATCCACCTCATCTAATAACATCGCAAATCGGAGCAAAAACAGAATAAATGAGTACAACCATGACTGAAAAGGTATTGAAAGAGAAAGTAAAACACCCCAGATATGTGATTAAAGATAGAGAAGATGAAGAAGTGAACCTAAGTTGGTGATAGAGAGACCCTCGGCTGCTCTCCATAGAAAAAAAAGAAGAAGACGAAATAAATGATGTGAAACCCTTAAATTTAGTTATAAACTCATGTAAACAAAACCTAAAATGGATGGTCAAGATTAATCCATGAATTTCTAATCGATGGCTCTTATTAACCGGTACATATGGGACGGTTCCTGCCGGTACTCCCCCTAGAACCGGTCCCTGTACTTGGTCTAAGCCGGTTCCCATTATCCATTCCCGGTCCCCTGTACCGGTTACTCCGGTACCGGTTCGGTTCCGATCCGGTATTTCCGGTTCCAGACCGGTACAGGTCCTCTTGATCGGTTCTTGTGCAGCCCTAGTTTTACATATCAAAACACTTATACACCTCACAATCTTAGTGCCATTCTTGCTACTGCTAATATCTTGGGGGAGAATCCTTGGTATGCTGACTCAAGAGCCAATAGTCATATAACTAATGATGAAACTGAACTACCAGAGGCTATATCTTTTGAAGGAGCAGATGAAATCCAAGCAGCTAATGAGGAAGGTATGCCAATTACTCATATTGGTAATGTCTCTAAGCAAACTTCCTCTTACTCTTTTCACCTAAACAATGTTCTTCTTGTTCCAAAGTCTTCATAAAATCTGTTTTCAGTACATAAATTCACTAGTGATAACAACTGCTCTATCACTTCTGATTCTGTTGGTTTTGTTGTTAAGGATTACACAACTGGGAAGATCATTTTACAAGGGCCACATAAAGGAGGTTTATATCCAATCAACTTTATCAAGTCTTCTGAGAATCAAGCTTTATTTACCAACACCACTTCATCTTCAGTTTGGCATCAAAGGTTGGCTCACCCTTCTTTTCAAGTACTTCAAAAAGTCTGCAAGGATATGGATTTATCTATCTAGTATAGTCAAAACACCTATTTTATGTAATGAGTGTCAGTTGGGTAAAAGTCATAAACTACCCTTTACTTTGTCATCTCATAGAGCTCAATCTCCACTAGAACTACTACATATGAACTTGTGGGGTCCTGATCCTGTAATTTCATCTAGTGGTTTCAGATATTATGTCAACATTGTAGATGACTATTCAAGATTTTATTGGATTTTCCCATTATATGAAAATTCTGAATTCAAAGAAATTTTTCTACATTTTAAGGCCATGACTGAAAATTCCTTCCATACTTCTATTATTAGAATAAGAACTGACGGAGGAGGAGAATTCTTAAACAATGAACTCAAAGGATTCTTGAGTATTCATGGCATAATACATGAAGTTTCTTATCCACATACTCAAGAACAAAATGGTGTGGCTGAGTCCAAACATAGACATCTTGTGGATACATGGAGAACTTTTTAAATTTAGTCAGGATTATCAGATAAATTTTGGGTTGATGCTTTTCATACAACAAATTATTTAATTAATAGGCTACCAGCTAGAAGTTTGGGTTTTATATCACCTTTTGAGAAGTTATATGCACATAAGCCTGATTATTCTTTCTTCATATCTTTTGGTTCCTCCTGTTATCCATGGACTAGGCCTTATACTACTCATAAGCTACAACTTAGAAGTGTGCATTGCATATTTGTTGGTTACAACTTTATGCACAAAGGTTACAGGTGTTTGGATCTTAAAACAGGGAAAGTGTATATCTCCAGGCATGTGGTTTTTAATGAAAATAACTTTCCCTTGAAACCAGTTGTCACTGTACTTCCTGGTCTTGCAACTTCTTCAACAACTGATTCTTCACCTTCTACAAACAGTTCACCAACAGTAGCACCAACTCATACTTCACCTGCTACAAACAGTTCACCAATAGTAGCACCACCTCATACTTCTATAACTACAAACAACTCAACATCAACAACACTAATTTCTACTTCTACTGCTCCAACTACTACAAATAACTCAGTACCTACTCCAGTTCAACCAACTCCACCTTCTCATACAGAAATTCAAGCCATTCCTGCTAATTATCATTCAATGATTACAAGAGGAAAACGAGGTATCTTTAAACCTAAGGTTTATAACACCAAATATGTTTTATCTTCTAATCTTACTTCTGCTATACCTCCTTTTACTCCTACTTTTTACTCTAAGGCCATCAAAATCCCAAAATGGAAACACTCTATGGTGGATCAACATACAACTCTTAAGGATGCAGGTACTTGGACTCTTGTGGATCCAGACCCATCTTATAATGTTGTTGGTTGTAAGTGGGTGTTTAGAATCAATTACAATGAAGATGGTTCCATAGATAAGTTTAAATCTAGATTAGTAGAAAAAGGGTTTCATCAACAAGAGAGGGTAGACTACACTGAAACATTCAGCCCTGTAGCCAAACCTACTACAATCAGATTAATATTTTCTTTGGCAGTTCACTTTCACTGGGAGATGAAGAAATTAGATGTAAGTAATGCCTTTCTCCATGGGGATTCAGCAGAAGGATGTCTATATATAACAACCTCCAGGTTTTGTAGATCCTACTAAGCCTAATTATGTTTGTAAACTTCACAAATCCATCTATGGACTTAAGCAAGCCCCTAGAGCTTGGTATGACAAGCTACTGCAAGGTCTTATTTCTCATGAATTCAAGCCATCACTAGCAGATGCTTCATTGTTTGTTCAAAAGTTTGGGTCCAGAATTATTATTATTTTGGTCTATGTAGATAATATCATCATTACTGGGAATTCACCTGAGTATATCTCTCAGTTCATCACTCAACTTCAGTCATACTTTCCCATTAAGGATTTGGGGCCACTTCATTACTTTCTTGGTCTTCGGGTAAAAAGAAATTCTGAGCATCTCTTTCTCAGTCAAACAAAATATGCTTTGGAATCGCTGGAAAAGTTTAATATGACTTGTGCTAAACCTTGCAACATACCAGTATCACTTTCTACTCCTCTTACTGCTTCAGGTGGTGTACCTTTATATGATCCAAGTGAATACAGATCTTTAGTATGAGCTCTGCAGTATCTTACCTGGACAAGACCTAAAATTATTTTTTTTGTTAACCAAGTATATCTCTATATTCAAGCTCCAACTGATCAACACCTCATTGCAACCAAGAGAGTTTTAAGATACATCAAAGGTACTCTGGATTATGGTGTATTGTTTTCTCAAGGTCTTCTTACATTGCATGGTTTTAGTGATGCTGACTGGGATGGGTCTATTGATACTAGAAGATCTACATGGGGTTTCTGTCTCTTCTTTGGTTCAAATCCTATTTCATGGTCCAGTAAAAGAAAAGGCAGTGTTTCTAGGAGCTCCACTGAGGCAGAGTACATGTCTCTAGCCAACACAACAGTTGAAATTGTTTGGGTCTTCTAGTTGCTCAGAGATTTACATCTTTTACTTCCCTCACCTCTTTTGATCTCTTGTGATAATCAAAGTGCAGTATCTCTCTCTTCAAACCCAGTGATGCATAGCAAAATGAAGCACTTAGCCATTGATTATCACTTTGTTAGAGAAATAGTTCAAAACAAGAATGTGCATGTAACTTATCTTTCCACTTGGCATCAAATTGCTGACGTTTTTACCAAAGGATTGGCTGGACCACGATTTGTTTATCTCAGAGACAAGCTGAAGGTTGTTCTTGGAAGCACTCTTCACCTTGGGGGGAGGGGGTAATAACATTATGTTGCTAAATTGGTTATAATTGTTCTTACTCTCTACATGTGCACTACATTTGTGTGAGATTGTCTTATTATTGGTTGATATATCTGCTGTATATAGCCTGTCAAGATTGTACACGTCCCCTTTATATATGATGTGTTTGTCTGGTCATGTAATTATGAATTGTGTAATAATAACTTTCAGTTTCATTCTCTAATCAATGATACTAGCACTATTATTACCGTGATTGTTTTAGGGTTATCGAATATGAGTAGGTGTTCACTAGTTCGGATTCATGAGGTATACCATATACGTATTCATATTATTTTTTTAAATATTTTTTGATGATGTAATTGGTTATCTGCCTTCTTCTTTGTATCTCTAGTTCTGAAAATCCAGGATTTAGTTCTATTTCAATATCCCATCTACTTTTACTTATTAATAGGGTTTCAATTTTCTCATAGTAGGTTTTGTATATACTCTTTATAATTCAAATACCTTATCTCCGAATTTCTCAAAAGTTTAATGAGGTTAGTGATACCGGGTTATTATTATTACTTTCAAATATAAATAAGAAAGGGTGCCAAAATAGCACCCTCTCGAATGATACAAGAGAGATTAGTAATATCAAGATTGGTAATTTTGAATTTGATTGAGCAGGTTTATTTAGAGAGCTTATAACAAAAAATACTCTCTAAACAAACTTGCCCAACCAAATACAAAATCATCAAACTTGATATTTCTAAAAGAATCGACAGTAATGGACCAACTAAGAAACAATACTTTGATGTCTATGATAAAGAACTTAATAGGATTTTTACATATTGTTAGAGCATTGCTCGGTCAAACTCGCATGTGTTGTTATCTCAAGCATGTTTGTCAATGTTAGTGATCAAAACTATAAAGTCTTGATTTCTAGTCTACTATAGTTAAGGTCTCGGACCAGGATATAAAGTGTAGTTGAGCTCAAGACTCCATGGAAATCATCATACAAGACGAAGGACTACTCAAGGAACCAGTGGATCTTCATCGACTAAAAGGTATGTGGAGACTTGAACTTATGTATCACTCAAAAGTCTATCTACTCTATCTTCTATCTTTGAGACAAAAGTCATTTTTCTATATAGACTAAGAATATGCACATATGACATTTCGAGCTGAGTATATCTTGCTTATCAAGTTCTCGAAATGGGTGTTGGTAAATCTTTCGTTGTAGCCAAGTTCATCTTTGCCTAGTGACGAAAGTCATGTTAAGTTTCAATCTTCTTGGAAAATGTTCTAACGAAAAATAGTTTGTGAATAACAACTATATAACTCCCTATGAGCATGTTTCAATGATTGAAATGAGAGTTTAGACTATATAACCATTGGGGGATATAAACATTGTTGTGGTAACACATATATGTATAAGTCCTTAGCACTTGAACCGAAGTTTGCGAACTTTGTTGATCAAGTGGAACCGGAACGTGAGTAGCAACTTAGTCCGTGAACTGTCATAGTTCTCGAACCCGAGAATTTCTGCTGGAGTTGTAGCTCATGTAAAGTCCGCGAACCCAATCCGAGAACTGACAGAAGCTCTCGAACCCGAGAATTTCTGCTGGAGTTTATAACTTCAACCGGTTAGCTTGAGTCCGCAAACTCATTCCGCGAACTCAAGAGGTTATGTCTAAAAACGTTGTTCGTGAATTTATTCTATATTACTAAGGGATGCTTTTGCAAACCGTGGCTTTATAGTTTATGATTAATGATTCAAGTGAATCACATCGTTTTTTATTCAACTGTGTCTCTTGTAGTACTTGAGATCTCATAGAAATTGAACAACTCTCTAACTAGTTCATTTGAGTCATTTGGACTAGTTATGGGGAAGAAGAACATGGTTGATATGGAAGTTATCATTTGGCTAACCTTTTGGTTAACTATTTGTGAAAGAAACCATTGTACACGTTTGGGTACGGTTACACAAACCCAAAACGTCAAGTACATGTGTGTATGGAAAGCTAATTTTTCGATCTAACGGTTGAGAGATATTATCTTGCTCTAATCAGGTTTTCATCTAACGGTGAATATTGAATGCTTTGTTAGCAAGCTAACATTGATTGCAAACCCTGATTTGAAGACTATATAAGGGAAACTCTAGGCATTGAAAAAACTAATCCCCACACACCTTTCTTGTGTGATACTAGTTTTCTCTAAGCTAGAGTCGATCTCCATTAACCCTTGAGTTTTCTATCTAAACTCGGGTTAACGACTTAAAGACTTCATTGGGATTGTGAAGCCAGACCGATACTATTTTTCTTGTAGTTGTGTGATCTGATCTTGCTCTTTCTATCGTACGAGTACAATTGTAATAATTGGCTTGAGATTTTTATCTCCGATAGGCAAGATAAAAGTAGTCACAAACATCTTCGTCTCATTGTTTGTGATTCCTCAATAATCTTCTTCGATGCGTCAATTAAGTTTATTGTGAGGTGATTGATGAAACTGAGTTGTTATTCGGGAATATAAGTCTGGTTTTATCGATTGGTTCCTGTTCACATTGATTTATCAAAAGACGGAACAAAAATTGTAGGTTTATTCGTGGGAGACGAATTTGTCTATTACTTGTAGACATTTCTGTGTGAGACAGATTTGTTTATTAAAGTCTCCGACTTTGGGTCATAGCAACTCTTGGTTGTGGGTGAGATTAGCTAAGGGAATCAAGTGCGTAGTATCCTGCTGGGATCAGAGGAGTAGGAGCATAAATGTACCTTGGATCAGTGTGAGATTGGTTTGGGTTCAACTACAGTCCAAACCGAAGTTAATTAGTAGTAGGCTAGTGTCTGTAGTGGCTTAATACATTGTATGTTTAATCTGGACTAGGTCCCGGGGTTTTTCTGCATTTGCGGTTTCCTCGTTAACAAAATTCTGGTGTCTGTGTTATTTCTATTCCGCATTATATTTTGTTATATAATTGAAATAATACAGGTTGTGCATTGTTCAATCGATTAGAATATCCGACCTTATTGGTTGTTGATTTAAATCGATTGACACTTGGATATTGGTCTTTGGTACCATCCAAGTTATCTCTCTTTGATTGGACTCGTGAATTGCATTTGCTTGAGTAAATCAAATTGAGAGATTGAGATAATAACTCCTTGAGTATTTTATATTGATTGAGTCTTGTTGATTCTCTAGAAAACAACTCGGAGTTGTCCATACAGATTGGTAATCGAATTATTGGGTGGTTTTGTTAGACCCCCTCTTTTTCACATATCATGTTGAAGTTATTTCTTCTCATTTGAATTGTATATATCTTTAAAGGAACATTGTTACTAATGCGTTTATATTTGTATTTTTCTTATTTACAGCATCCCAGGGAATGACTATGAGGTTTCATTTGATTGTAACACTGATTCTGAAGATGAATGTGATTGTTTGATAAGAAAATTTGATTCCATTTTTACCGGTATTGTAAGTGAAGAAGAAGAGTAAGAATACAAGGAAGGTCAATCTTTTGATTTGACCCCAAAGAAGGTAAATATCCTGTTTGGTGATGATATTATTCAAGAATATTTTAAGAGCCATAGTGAATCCTCTTTACCTGTCATTCAAAAGAAAAGTCGCAAACGTGTTAGTTATGATCAGATTTGGAAAGAATGGGCTCTGAGAACCTATAAGGGATTTCGAAGTGCTATACCAGAGTATAATGTGGGAATGGCTTATTTTTATATCAATGTTGCTAGTTACTATGGTAAAAATGGAGGCTCGAGTATTGGGGTTCTCATACAAAATCGTCAAGGTGTGCCGATTTCTGCATGTTCCGAATATGAAGCTAATGACTCGAAACGGGTTTTACCATTATATCAAGAATTATGCGCGGCGAGCAAAGGCATAGATATGGCCGTCAAACTTGATATCAAATATTTCACATAATCTGCACTTCTACCGAAGCTTCTTATGCAATTAGTTTTTGTGATTATGGAGGACCTTGCGAGGGAGGTTGTGAAGATAAAGAAAATATGGTGTACAATCTTTCTTGTGAAATAATGAGAAGCTTCGAAAATGAAGAAATGGATATCAGAAATAAGATAACTCTATCGGTTTTTATTTTCCAATTTTGCATGTGGAAAAGTAGATAACACCGCAGCTAGATACCTTGCAAGACTCAAAAAAACAAACGAGGATATTGGGTTGGAAGAGTTAAGTGAGTTTGATAATGGTGGTCTAATGGATGTTATATTCAAAGATGCAACTGGTAGGTCTGGAGTGAACTTATTCCAAAGTAGAATTTATTAAGGATTCAAACTTATTTTCATTTGATCTAATTAGATGACATCCAAAATCCATTTAACTTGGGATTCTTTTTTTTTTTTTCGTATTTATTTTTTCTTCAAAACAAACTAATTTCGTTACTCTAAACTCTAGTGAAACCAAGGTAATTATTACCGTCAACCGGTATCGTATCATCCATGTGCGATATACCTACACAAAAGATTATATCGGTTTCGGTGATATATCATTAAGACTAGAATTTTAAATATTTACAATGCTTCTATCTCGAATGAATTTAATACATGAAATGAAGTTGATAACACAACTCTGACACAAATAAAATGCAATGCATCCATGTTTTAGCGATCAAACACTTGATGACTTTATTTCTTGCAAAGCAGCCATACATTCTTGCCAAACTAATTCTATTAACATAAAGTACTTAAATCATACATAATAACTACAGACCAATGATATCCCATAAACATTATGGTAGTCATATTCCCCATAATCATATACGAAGTTACTAAAATTACTAGTCACTTTCTTGAACTGACAGTATAAAAAATCAGAGTCAAACGATAAAAAATAATCCTAGTTACATTTATAAGTTTTTTGTTGGAGGGAGAGAAAAAGCGATATTAGGAGAGTAGAAATCGTGGTCGACTCGCTAACTAGGACCTAGTCCATATATTTTTTTAACTTAGACCAAATTACCCATACTAAATACACCTAATACCCAGAAAAAATTGTGATTTTTTTTCTCCCCAATCAATTCCACCATTGACTCTAATGGAAGATGAACCCCGATAGAAATAAAGCAGAAACCAAGATTGAAAACACAATATTGATAATAAAATTCTAAATAAGTTTTATATTTCTCTAATATAAAATTGGGAACACAACTTCTCAACAATGTTCTATCTTAGTTCTAAATTTTAAAGACTCTCCTTATTAACAATGAAAATCAGTATATCAGCAGATCATAGATATATATTGTTATTATGATATAAACTTAAAAAAAAAATTATTCCATTCTTTGTGCTTCAATCTTTATGAATAATTATACGTCAATTTATTTTCTGATTGATTCTATTATTTAATTTTATGTTTTGATTTGTTTCATTTTGGATCTAAGGATTAATTTTCCAATGATTTGGGAAATAGGAAAATATCAGCAAAAGGGTCTTTAACTAATAAGTATTTCTGTTTCTTGAGTGTTTTTTATTTTAATTTTTGGTGTTCTGCTTTTATGCGTTTGATGAAATGAGATATAAAGATATTTGAGTCTAACGTGTTGAAGTATTAGAATTGAGTGGAAATGCATCGAACGTACCAAGAATAATATGATTTTACCAAGACCGAAACAACTTTCCGCGAGGAATAATGAAGTGTTAGACAACTATTGGATACTCTAATGGAGATATTTTGCTAAAGATTAAATTGGAAATATCTCGGTGGCAGTGTTCGTGGTGGCGGTGAAAGGGTGTGATTTTTGTATGGTTAGTGGGTGTATTTAGTATGTCTAAGTTGGTCCGAATTAGAAAAATATATCGACTAGGTCCTAGTTAGTGTGTCGACCACGGTTAATGCTCTCCTCAGATCGCTTTTTGACCCCCCCCCCTCTCTAACAAAAAGCATTTGTAAAATAGATCAACCATAATAGCGTTTGCAGGATCAGCCAAAGGACGTCTAACACTATATAATCCCATACTGGCAGGTCCTATAGCTTTACTGTTGAAATCAAAATAAAATCCATCATCCATGGAATAAATTGGAGAGTGGATCCTAAGAACTTGTCGGCTACCTCTTGTACATAACTGGTCCTCAACTACCCATAACACTATTTGCTTGAGCACTAATAAGCTCATCATCTCTATGAAGCAAATAACTCAAGTTCTCAGGGTCCAACCTATTATCTTCTTTAACAAATACATCAAAGAAAATATGGATTTCAGGACCCCCAGAATTATGTCTTCGTATTTCTTCGTATCTACGCTGCAATTTCTTCTTGTTCCGAATATACACATATTCATTCATCTTTTATTGTAAGAAATGATTTCGCCTCTCTGTATACATATGATTTGCGAAGAACGACACATCAATGAACATTTACACCCATAATAAAAAGAAGATACAAATATATATAGCATTGCTCCTGCCAGTTGAAAAGTCTATAGTCACATTAGAAGAGAACCTTTGTATTTTATTTTTAGACTGAACAATGACATCCACTTCAATCTCCTCTACCCTAATATTTCCACTGTCTCCAGATTCTCCATTGAAATCATCTATTGCATACATCAAATCAATTTGATCCTTGTGAACCTTGTGCTTCTTCTTTATTATTCCACCTCTCTAATCTTGTCAATAATATTTCTAGTTTCTGCGGACATCCTTTAACTTTCCCTACTCTGATTAATATATGGTATTTTAATTTATTGATTCCCCATATATTATTTTCGCACATAACTTACAAGCCAAAGAGTTTCTTATAGAATGATAATTGCTTTCAGCCCCATCCCCAGCATTTTTTTTTAATCTAGAGAAAGAGTCTGAGATCGAGGAGCAGCACGAAATGATAATGAATCACTTTCTATATCTATCCTGAATAGAAGATCACATACTTTAGTTAGAAATAACTTCAGTAGAAGACATGAAATAATATCCAAGGACTATGCAGATGTAGAAATTTACTATAGTTCACCCAAAAATACTACTATGGTGATCATGCGGTTGTATCACCAACAAAATTTTAAAAATCAAGATGAATTATGATTTTGAATCAATATAAAATACAAACATGATGCTATTGAGTGAACATCCATGCAAACATCAAGATAAAATTAAAATTGGGTGTTATTTATTTTTTATTATTAGAACTATAAGTGATTTGTAACTGGTGAGCCAGATTAAGAAAACATTGGTTAAATCGGTCAAAAAATCAGAGAAAAGATCGGTTAATCCAATGATAATTAGATCATACATCATAAAACAACTATGAACTATCAAATTTGAACGAACAACTATCAAATTACAAGCAGTGATCAGTACTTACTTCTTTTATGTCTAGATAAGAGATGTAACTGAAACGTTGCTGCAAGAGATAAAATGGAAACACTTATAAAATTGGGTATTTATGAAATACAAAGTAAATTACAAAAATAACTTGATTCGATTTTATCAGTGTATAAGTAAAAACGATATATCGGGTTGTATCGGCCGCTACAAACATTTTTATCTTTCCGTCTTTATAACGCCGGTATTTTCATATATGTATATTATGGTATACGATAAAAATCTATAATATCGGAATGTATATTCTATATTGATTACCTTGAGTGAAACTCTTTTTCTCCTACAGTTTGAATTGAAACTTTCTTATGTATGTAGTACATATTTTGTAATTGGTATTTGTTTGCTTGTTCTTTGGTTTCTTCAAAGAAGTACACAATTTCTAAGTCTCTGTGAGCTTCAACAAGGTTCTACTCAGAAAGATATATCACCGTAATAGAACATTACCACATCATATATTGGTATATATCAGTTTGGAAGAGACCTGAAATGACGATGGTACCCAAATACACCACGTTTTTTGTTTCAACCTATTAGTCCGATATTAAGTGTGATCGTGTATGGAAAAATTCGAGACAATACAACAACAAGGTATTCAATTGATGATAGTTACAGTTCAAAACCGATTTATTATAGGATCAATATCAGGTGATTAGGATTTAACGTACAAGTGTATATACTTTTAATTATAAATTCAAGGTTTTTAAAGCGCGAAGCGAAGCGTTTTTCATTTTTAAGAAGCGAAGCGTATGCTGAAGCGTGAAGCGTCGTTTCATGTTGATGTTTGAAGCGTCTATAAATAATATTAGTTGTCCTTAGGTAGGCAAGAAATGTAAATTTAAGAAAATAATATTTGGATAAATTAAACATAAGTCCAATTAATGTCAACAAACTAACCGTGGCTCAGTGGTTTTGTTCATTAAAAAGTGTGAAGCAGGTCTGGGGTTCGAATCCCCTCAGAAGTTATCTATTTTTTCTTAAAATTTTTAGGCGGGAAAATTCAAAAATAGGGCGGGAAATGCTGTGAAGCGTATCTTATTTGGGAATCTGCCGCTTCACCGCTACGACTCGAAGCGTTTTGGGAATTTTCGGAGCGAAGCGTACGCTTTTAAAAACCATGATTATAATAAAACAATTATAATTGCGGAAAGTAAAAGTAAATCACATAACAAGATTTTGTTAACAAGGAAACCGCAAATACAGAAAAGCCCCGGGACCTACACAAATTACAAAACCAACTTCGTATAGTTGAGACCAAGTATTCTACCTCTAGTTACTTAATTCCCTCAGTATTCATGCTCTACGATCTTTTGGTCACACATGTGAATCCCAAGACAAAAAATCACTATCTTGAGTTGTTTTACCGATGTAAAGTTTTCATCACTCAACTCATTTTGATCGTCTTCCAAATAATATAGTAACAAAGTTGTTTGGTAACTACTCCAATATTATTTTAGAAAATTATTTGTTGAGTTTGACAAAGGCTCTTCCGTTTAGACAAGTAAACTCCTTTGCCGGGTAAGATCAATCCAAATCAGTAACTTAGATTCAAATTCACATCTATCAAATTCGAATATTAAAGAATACCACCAAATGATAGTTGCCCATCTAAGCGACTATATGATCGAATATATCAAACATAAATCTAATCTAAGTCGGATCCCAATCGATCAAGATGTGTACAGAAATCACGAGATACGAAAACCAATAAGAAAAATCTTCTTTTTCTTCAAATCTTCAATTGCCTTCTTATGTACCTGCACATCATAAACTTGAATCCACTTATGATCGATCACACACAGAATGGAGTCTGTTAACAATAAATGATCACAAGTTGTCTTTAGATCTAAAAAGAGTTTTAAAGATCCAATCAAAACTTTGATCTAATTTGAGTGACCCTTATGTCAGAAGAGAAGGCTTTCAAGAATAATCAAATTAGGTACAATCAAATTTTCAGCAACCGTTAGTCAATCAAATCAATAATCAAGAACTAAAATGACAATGCAATTATCTATTTTCCCACCAAAGGTACTCGTAGAGCTTCTTGATCCCACAAAAGTCTTTAAACAAGCGGTCGTAAGAGATTTCGCCTAATTAGGGTACTTTCCTCTCTAGATAGAAGGATCCACCATAAACAACACAAAAGAAGTTTTCCTGGCTCTTAGGATAATTTGAAAGATATGCAAACTCAACTATTTATAGAGCAAGGTTGTTTGGACAACAAGGAAATTCGAAAACTGAAAACATTTTCAAGACATGCAATAAGTACCTGATTTCAGTTTTCCTGTTTCCAACTAATATCCAACCTGTAATTCCGAAATCACCCACTAAAAAATATCTAGTATTAGTTTAGTACTTAACTAATATAACTTTCCAAGAGTTATGTTTCAATTTTAAGAAAATCAAAAGCATATAATTGAAAATCAATATTTCGGATTGGGATCACCTTGAGTATCAAGGAATATCTTTGGACAATAAAGATAAGATTGGTATTCATGTCCAAATTATGTCGACATCTAAAAATTTCCTATTTATTAATCCCTAATTCCAAGCTCACACAAAACTTTAAACTAATATGTGAATACGAAAGATCGATTTTTCTCTTGATAATGGTTCTGTCATGACTCCTAACATAGGTTAAGATCGGTTCAACCAAGTCTTCAAATATAGGCAGGGATCGGTTCTACCATGACTTCCAATAATAGCTAGGATCGGTTCTACCAAGTATCCCAATATAGGTAGGGATCGGTGTTAGAGCACTGCTCAGTCTAACTCGCAAGTGTTGTTATATCAATCTTGTTGTCAAGTTTAGTTTCCAAAATTATGAGTCATTATTTCTAGTCTACGTATAGCTAAGTATCGGATTAGGATAGAAAGTGTAGTTGAGCATTAGAGTTCACGACGTTAATCGATTGAATACAAAGAACTACTAAGGGGAGCTTGTGAAACTTTATCAACAAAAGGTATGTGGAGACTTGAACTCATCTATCACTCAAAAGTTTATTTACTCTATCTCCTATTTGAGGAAAAAGTCGTATAGCTATATAGACTTCAATTATACACATTTGATATTTCGAGCTGAGTTTAACTAGCTTACATATTTCTCAAAATATGCGATGGTAAGCTTTTGCTTTAACCAAGTTCATCTTATATTCTTGACGAAATTCAAAATATGATCATGTGAAAATCGCCTGGTAACATCTTACATGATTTGTGTGAGACAGTCATTTGATGTAGACTCGAAATATTTCGTAATAATCATTCGATCACTTGAAAATTGCTTTGAAGCTAATAATTTGTGTGAGATATCTATTGTCATCTTCCGAGAATATTTCAATGGTTGAAATGAGAGTTTAGAACAATTGGATATAAGCACAGTATGCGTACTTGCATATGTGTAATCCAAGTCCGGGAACCATGGTATGCATACTCAAGGTCCGGTAACTCAGTATGCATATCGGTACTCGTACTGGCGTAAGGTTCAAGTTCCAGGACTTTAATTGAGTTTGTGGTATATGTACCAGTTCGCATACTGGCGAACCCAAACTTAGTCCGACCTCCTAGGTATGCGTACCCGTTTGCAAACCTGAGTGGATTATGTTCTAAAATCGGTTTGTTCATGAACTAATTTATATAATAAAGAATGCAATATTTTGCAAACCGTGGCTATAATGTTCGTGACTTGATTCGAGTGAATCAAGATCGATTTTGTTTCAATTGTGTCATGTATACTTCTATGAGAATATAAACGATTGAACAACTCTAGAACTAGTTTCATTTGAGTCATTTGAACTTGTTATGGTTAAGATAAATATGGATGATATGAAAGTGTTCATATGGATAACTTTGGTTCATTATTGGTGAGCCAAAAAAGGTGCACACGTTTATGTATGGTTAATCATATCTAAATGAAGTCACTTTTCATTTGTGTGTAATAAGCTAAGTTCGATCTAACAGTTGAAAGATATTAGCTTGAGTGTAATAAGGTTTTCATCTAACGATGAATATTGAAGCTTTGTTACCAAGGTAGCATTGATTGCAAACCCTGATTTGAAGACTATATGAAGGAGAACTCTATCAACTGGGAAACCTAATCCCCACACCTCATGTGTGATACTAGTTGCGACTAGAGTCGATTCTCCTTTAACCTTAGGTTTTTCACGAAACCCTGTAGGTTAACAACTTGAAGACTTCATTGGGATTGTGAAGCCAGGCCCAATTATTTTTTTCTGTAGTTGCGTGTTCTGATCTTGTTGTTTTCTATCGTGATTGAGTACTATCTTCTCTAAGATTTTCTCGAGATTTAATCTCCGATAAGCAAGATAAAAAATAGTTATAGACATCTTCGTCTCATCGTTTGTGATTCCACAATATCTTGTTTCGCTAACATAAGATTAAGATTATTGTGAGGTGACTGATATTTCTAGGTTGTTCTTCGGGAATATAAGTCCGGTATATCAATTGGTTCTTGCTCACCTTGATTTATCAAAATACGAAACAAAACTCATAGGTTTATCTGTGGGAGATATATTTATCTATTTAATAGACTTTCTGTGTGAGACATATTGGTTTATCAAGTATTCGACTTTGGGTCGTAGAAACACTTATTTGTGGGTGAGATCAGCTAAGGGAATCAAGTGGGTAGAGTCTTGTTGGGATTTAGAGACGTAAAGAGCGTAACTGTAACTTGATTAGTGTGAGATTGGTTAGGGCTCAACTGCATTCCAGTCCGAAGTTAACTTGGAGCAGGCTAGTGTCTATATCGGCTTAATAAAGTGTGGTGTTCAAATCTGGACTAGGCCCGGGGTTTTTCTGCATTTGCGGTTTTCTCTTTAAAAAAAATTCTGGTGTCTGTGTTATTTTTTTTCCGTATTATATTTGTTTATATAATTGAAATATCATAGGTTGTGCATAGTTCAATCAATTAGATAATCCAACCATTGGTTGTTGATTTAAATTAATTGAAACTTGAATATTGGTCTTTGGTACCGTCCAAGTTATTTCAAATAATAATCAGGCTCGCGGATTTCTATCTGTTTGATTTGCTGATTACATTGTGAAATAGAGATATAACTCTTTGATATACTTTTCTTAAGATTGAGTCTGACTGTCTAGTTGATTCTCTTAAAATTATATTGGAGTTTGTACATACAAATTGCTAACCGAAATATTGGGTATGTTTGTTGTACCCCCGCTTTTTCAATTGGTATCACAGCCGGCAGACACTTTAAACCTAATAGGTTTATGTTTGAATGATCCCTAAAGTCCGTCCTTATGGGAAATTTCTTTGGGAATCTTGCTCTTGGCATTTATAATGCACGCCATAATTATTTAAAGATTGTTCAGAGCTTATTATCCATTAGACCTCTGGTCTCTCATGAGAATCTCGTTCCATCTAAGAGTTTGGAAAACTTAGATGATGAGAAACAGTCTAAATGAAAATTTAAAAGTTATTCTAAGAAAGGAAGTTTGAAAAAACATGGTCAACGCTCAAAGATATGGAATATCACTAGATCAACTCTTAATCTTTTTGAGAAATACTATCGTAATGGATCAATTGACAAAGATCTATCTAGATCTTTTGAAAGCGTTTTTAAATCCTTAGAAAATATTAATTCGATTAAGAATAAAAATCGTTCTAATAGAAGTTATGTACCTGTCAAACTATGTATTCATGATGTATGAACAAGGCTTACTACCAATGATAGGTGTCTAAAACACCTTATTATTTATCTATTGTTTATGCTTTCTCTGCTAGTTTTCTTATAAATTATGTATCTTATGCTTTGTTTTTGAGTATTTAGGTACTTTGGAGTCATTTGGATCAATAGAAAAGGAAACATGGCAAAATTGTTGGAGGCCAATTGTGTCTCATTATTTGCTTTTATTTATTCATCTCTGTCTGAAAAGTATGCCAGCTTTAGTGATGCAAATTATGTCTGAAAAGCATGGCGGCTTTAATGATGTTAAGACATTGAAGAGAAGAAGTGGACTTGAGATGCAAGAGGCGGCTACAGCTGGTGGAAGAGCATTCATTTGGAGCATAAAGGGGCAAATTTGTCATTTCCTAGGCGAATACTAACGGGAACCCAGTCATGGTTGAGGGGTTGCATACTTGGTTATCCCTTATCTCAAGTGCTGGGGTGGTCCTTATCCTATGAAGTGGGGTGTTGTTATCCATCCCTTACTTTAACCTAAATCTGAAATTGAGAAATATCTTCTCTCAATCATTTGCAAAACAGAAATTGAGAAAGAAAAATAAAAGCATCAGCTGTTGTTGGTACTACCAGATCGAGAAATTGAGAGAGAAGAGGGATTAATGACAAAGATGATGTTCAAAAAATGAAAAGCAGAATCAAGACATGCCGCTGAAATTGTTAATTCAGATGTAGAAGATGGGTTTGTGTTGGTGTTCTTGGAGATGAAATTAGAAGGGTAAAGTGGAAATAAAGAATCAGAGATTAGGGATTTATTCAATCAGCAGGAATATATGAAATTGTGCTACAGATGTTGCTGCCATCGATTTATGAGGTGGGTTTTCTTTGAGTCTGTATAATTCGAAGAGAGAAGATGCAAATGATGTTGTAAGAGAGCTACAACAGGTGGTGGATCTGAATGAAGAGAGTACTGTGACTGAATGTTGAATTAGATGTATGCTTAGGTGATGTTTGAGATGTTAGTACATGGATGAGAATGTGCTAGTGGTAATGAGATTGCAGGTGATGGGTTTGTGTAAAGAAATAGAGTGGGTGATTAAAGCTTCTGGTGATGATAACAATCGATTGAGAGCATAATCAGATTGGGTGTTGCTCAAGAGAATAAGAAATTACAGCTGTAGTTCAAGTGGTGATGTTGTTGATGCCTTGAGCTAAAGGACACAGATGAGATGATGATGTAGCTGTGAAACAAAGGAATTTGGGTTGCTGCACTGAGAATATATCTAGTGAAATAAGGGGTGTGCTTATTATCGCAGTTTCTAGTGAAGCTATCAAAAGTGAATGGAATGGATTGGATGGAGTTGGCCTGAGCTGTGCATTGCAGTTTGAAGCTGCAGTTTAGGTTGCATTGGGTGCAGCTGTTGAATGTTACAGGGAATTTCTGCATTACCAACTTGCAATGAACATTAGATGTGTGTTTAGGGTGTTTGAGTTGCAGCTTAACTGAAGCAACCAAGAGAATGGGACTGCAGTTGGGAGTTTGTTGGTGTGTAGTACAACTTAAATGGAGGTATTGAAATGAAACCAGTGATGCTGTCTAGATGAATGTTAAGGGAAGATGCTTGAGCTGCAATGGAAGCAGCTAGGGGGAGCCGTTGTTGCTGGTACTCAGATGTTGTGTTGCGGGCAAGAATGGAATTGAGTTCAGTGTTTAGTGATGGGTGAACTAAAATTGCAGGTTGTAATGAATGGTCATGGTGCTGTCAAGAATGAACTCTGAGATGAATGGGCTCAATGTGTTGTGTCGCTATTGTTGGTGGAATTCAGTGAATCTACAAATTTGGGAATGTATGAATTGCAGGTGGTCTGATATTGCATTTATGAGATGGGTATGATTGGTGTTGAGAAAAGATTGCAGGTAGGCCAGAGATGCTTGCAGTATGGCATGAACTAAATTGGAGTTAGTATTGCCATGGCCTAGAGTTTTGATTGAAGCTAGAATACATTTGAACAAGAAAGCAATATGTATGAGTTACAGGGGGTGGTTGAGATGAGATTACATGTAAGAATGAATAGGTGTTGATGCTTATGTATCTGATGTGTGTTGCTTTTGAGGTTAGGTGCAGCTGGAGATGGATTCCATGAACACAGTAGTGGTAATTGCTTGCAAGGGAGTCATGGAGTTAGCTTGGAGAGATTAACATGGTGATGTGAAGAAGATATTTACTGTTTCGCAAGGAATGGTGTTGTTGCCATGGATTTGGCTGAGAAGATATGGAATTGCAGGTATTGTGGAGCGTTGATGATAAATTAGAGGGTCTGGTAGTATTATTATCTATTACAGGCAAGTTTGAGGAGTTGATGCTACTAGTTATGAAGCTACAGAAGTTAGGCTGATGCAGCTATGGTTCATGGGTTGCAGTTCAGATTTGTGGGTTGTTTGAAATCAAGATAGCAGGGAAGACAAATTGATTATGATGGTGTCTTGTTGGTGAGAGTAAAAGTTGCTGGAATGAAGAAATGGAACTGTGCATAGCCAAGATGGCGCAAGCAAGGCCAGTGCAAATGGCCTAGGCCAATGTAACTTAGGCCATTCAGCCGAGTCAGGTAGCTGACTCAGTCACAACTCATACTTTGACTCAGATGCAATTAGTGACTATTAGTCAACCGTTAACTTTAACGGTTTACCTATTTGACCGGTGACCGGGTGGACTTTTCCGGTCACCTGAACTACTCCTCAGACTACTATTCCAGCCAACTTCCGGTATAACACCAGTTTTCCGGTGATACTTTTTTGCAAGAATTTTAATGGGTTATTTCTGCACATAGTTTTATGGGCTTGGTGGACTATTTGGACTTGGATTTTGAAGACTAGACCTAATTTTAGAAGTTGGATAAAAGCTACAAAAAGAAAAACTTCTACAACTTTTGAGATGACTTATTTTCTACTGGGAGCTCTTGGAGATAGCCGCAACTAGGGTTTGCTTTCGTATTTATTTTTAATCTTCTTTATTTGATTATTGATTATGATGAACTCCATAGATATGAGTAGCTAAATCCTATATTATTGGTTAAGGATGTAGTCCTATTTCTAAAATAAAACTTGTGCTTGAGTTATGTATTAGTTTTCTCTCTTGATTATCGTTTAATTCTCTACTGTTTTTAATAATCACATGATTGATGTATTGTGATAGGACTTAGATGTTTGGTTAGTTAAGTGGACAATTAATTAAACTTGCATCCTTGTCCATAGCTATATTAGGGTTTTCATCGAGCGATAACCCCAAATACAAGTAGCATGATATGATTATAGTTTGTAGTGATACACTCTTGTAATCATATGTAGAGTTTGACCCTTGTCCGAATTGTCATGCGCAATGTATGACAATTGCATTGATTAGCCTATTTCCCGAACTTAATGCTCCTAGGAATTGAACTTAATTAGCGCAAGGCGTTAGGTTATTCTTTAGGTATAATTCGCATACGCAGCTCTAATGCGTGTGTTGGTGAACTTAGGAAATTATTGGATTATCTTGCTCTCTTGATAATATAGGCTTTTGATAATAAAAGAGATTAAATTGTAATTCTAATCATATATGCAAGCACATGTTTAAGATTGAAGATGAATTCCTTGACCAATATCTTCCTCTCATTGATTACTTCCAACTATTTACTTTGCTTTTATTTTACAAAAATCATAAATCCCCCCTTTTGGTTACTAAGAAACTAGAATTTGATAACAACAATCGCCTCTTTGTGGATACGAACTCTTCCTTACTTTATACTTCATTTATATTTTGTTGAGTAAGAAAGTTAATTATTTTTGACGCTTGCGACATCGATCAAATTTTGGCGCCGTTGCCGGGGAGGCATTCGGCTAGTTATTAAGTTTTTAGTTTCTTTTTATTATTTTTGCTTGCATATTTGCTTTTCATTTCTTGTCTTGTTTCTCACTTGTTTGCGAGAATTTTTTTCAGGTACCTAATCCATGTCTTTTAAAGATTGGAATTATCCAAGGTGCGGGATAGCTACTCGAAAATGCACAATACTCCAACCAAGGCGAGGCATAATGGAAGAAGAAAACTTGGAAGTAGAACACGATATTTTACAGCAAGTAGAAGAAGAAGTTGTAGAACAAGAGGTTCCGGTTGAACAAGAACCACCTTTTGAAGAAGAATAAGAAGCAATGGGTGATGCAAATCGTACACTCAAGGACTTGGCTTCTCACAAGCTGGATACACAACAGGGTTGTATTCAAACAAACTCTACTTTTGAGATCAATCCGGGGTTGCTTAGGGAATTTCCAAAGTTCCATGGCATGGTGAATGAAGACCCAAACAAGCATCTTATGGACTTCCACACCATTGTCACGGCCATGCTTCCAGCTGATATAGAAGCGGATGGTGCAATGTTAAAAGTTTTTCGATTCTCTTTGGCGGATAGTGTTAAGGATTGGTTATACTATTTGCCTCCCGGAAGTGTCACAACTTGGAATGGGCTGAAGAAACTCTTTCTAGAGAAATATTTTCCTGCATCAAAGGCTACTCAAATTCGTAAGGAGATTTGTGGAATGAAGCAAAATGTGGGAGAATCCTTATATGATTGTTGGGAACGATATAAGAGATTTGTGGCATGCTGCCCTCATCACCAATTCAGTGAAACGATGATTATCCAGTACTTCTATGAAGGACTCCAATCAAGTGATGGGAATCTTATTGATGCTGCGGGTGGTGGTGCACTAGTGAGAAAGACGGTGGCACAAGCTAGAGAATTGATTGAGAACATGGAAGCAAACTCCCAACAATTTTTGAGTCGTGGTTCAGATGTGCTTCTTAGGAGAGTCAATGAAGTGAGCGAGGTCGAGGAACTTCGTCAACAAATGGGTAACATGACATCCATGATGCAACAAGTTGCATCCGCGGTGATACCAAATTCTCATCAAGGATATGAAGAAGCCAATGAACAAGCTAATGTGATCTTTCCAAATCATCAAAGGCGGTATGATCCTTATTCCAACACTTACAATCCGGGATGGAGAAATCACCCCAATTTTAGCTATGCGAACAAGCAAGGAGCGGTTCAACAATCTATTCCATCCACGACAACAATTTCAACAACAACAACAATAACCTCAAAATCAGGGGTCAAGTATGGAAGAGTTGATGAAATCTTTTATGCAAAGAACAGAGAGTACGTTTAAGGAGTTGAAACCCAAGTGGGTTCCATGGATACTGAATTGAGCCAAGTGAAGGCACAAATTAGTGGGAAACTCCCCTCTCAACCTATCAACCCAAAGGAGGGTGTCAATGCTATTACGTTGAGAAGTGGTACACAACTTGTGAAACCCGAAGTTACTGATTCGGGCAAGGTGGAAACACTAAAGGAACCTGTTTTGGAGGAGAAGAATGAGGATTCTCCCCAAACTTTGGAGGTACCTATTCCTAACTCTAAAACTACGGTTTCTACTTATGTTCCACATTTACCTTTCCCTCGCAGATTTGCAAATTCCAAGAAGGAGGCACTAGAAAAGGAGATTTTAGACGTTCTCAAGAAGATCCATGTGAACATACCACTCATGGATGCTATAAAGCAAGTTCCAAAGTATGCAAAGGTAATGAAGTTCTAAGTATGGGGGAGAATGCTTCGGCAATCTTACAACACAAACTCCCACTGAAATGCAAGGACCCGGGTAGCTATGACATTCCCGTCACAATTGGTAATACTACATTTAATAAAGCTATGTTGGATTTAGGTGCATCCGTAAATGTTATGCCTGCATTTATGTATAACTCACTTGATCTTGGTCATCTTAAAAAGGCTGGAATTGTGTTTCAATTAGCCGATCGCTCTAATGTCTACCCAATGGGTATTGTTGAGGATGTTCTTGTGCAGGTTTATCAACTAGTGTTTCCAGCAGATTTTTGTGTCTTATAGATGGATGAAGGTTCACCGGACTCGTCTCTTCCATTGCTACTTGGGCGTCCCTTCATGAAAATGGCGAAAACCATTATTGATGTTGACAAGGGAACGTTGACTGTGGAGTTTGATGGAGAAATAATACGTTTCAATATTTTCGAGACGATGAGATATCCTAGTGATGTCCACTCTTGTTTCTCTATTGATGTGATGGCACATTGGCGCAACAAATGTTTGCGTTGAATAACGCTGATTCTTTGGAAACCGTGCTCACTACACCTATAGATAATGGTTTGGAGTACGGTGATGAGATTAAGGAAACCATTGGTTCTCTTGACTCATTACCGGAAAAATCTGTAGTTAAGAATATTTCATATGTTTCTTTACTTTGCAATGATGAAAAACTTGTGCCTTCTATTGTTAAATCTCCAAAGTTAGAATTGAAACCTCTTCCAAGTCACTTAAAGTACTTGTACTTGGGTGACAATGAAGAGTTACATGTGATTATTTCTAACGAGATTAGTGAATCACAGGAGAAAAAACTTCTAAGGGTGCTAAGGAAGTATAAGACGGCCATAGGATGGACAATCGTTGATATCAAGGATATAAGCCCTGCCGTTTGTATGCACAAGATCCGTTTGGAAGACAATGCAAAGCCTACAAGGGAAGTGCAACGTCGATTGAACCCCCCAATGATGGAAGTTGTGAAAAAGGAGATACTCAGTGTGACGGACTCAACTTTCTTGGGTTTTGACTAAACTCAATGGAGATTGAAATCACATTATTTCACATAGAGCGTGATTTAACATTTTTGTGTCTGCCTTAATAGTTAAAAATGCTACTATTTTTTTCAAACACGTGTACACAAAGTGGTGTACGTGTCCTGCATAAGAAAATAAAATAAAAATATAACCGGAGAAAACGAGGGGGGATTCTTTTTCTTCTTCTTCGTTTTTTTCATTCCCATCTTCTCTTCCGGAGGTGATCGAAAAATCTAAAGGAAGCTGATTTTGTTACTTTAAATTAAGAGGGTAGATTTTGGAGAGGATTTAAAGTGATTTTGAGTCTTTGTGTACAAGGAAAATTGGGTTTACCAAAAATGAAATCTAGCAGTGAGGAAGGAGGGAGTTCTCACATTTTTCTTCTTACTGTTTTTCTTCCATTTCCTTTCTTTATAGATAAAATAACGAAGATCACGAAATTAGTAAGCCTTGTGGAAGTATAATCACATCTAGTTGCTGATTTCGCTCATGCATGTTGGTTGGATTATAAATGGAGAAGAGGAATTTCTATTCCTAAATCTAGAATTTGATTTCAGGATGATACAAAGAAGGAAAAAATGGTGTAGACTGTTATGTGCCTATTATGTGTGTGCTTGGATAAGCATGTGTAGTTATATTGTAGTTATGGAATTAGGCAGTTATGTAAGTAGTTTCTTCTAGGATGTTATATATATATATATATATATATATGTCTTCCAATGTAATAATGAAGATTATGAATTGAATTATGAAAATGTTGGAGTTCTTCTCTGATTAGGAGTTTGATTACACTCGAAGTAATCGTTGGGAGGTTTGGTATACCTCGAATGATGCCAGAGGTATTGGTGTCCCTCTAATGAGACCACAACAATCGTTTATCTGCCATAATCTTCACTTTGTAAACGAAAATTATGGCAGATAAACGATTGTTGTGGTCTCATTAGAGGGACACCAATACCTCTGGCATCATTCGAGGGACACCAGACCTCCCAACGATTACTTCGAGTGTAATCAAACTCCTAATCAGAGAAGAACTCCAACATTTTCATAATTCAATTCATAATCTTCATTATTACATTGGAAGACATATATATATATATATAACATCCTAGAAGAAACTACTTACATAACTGCCTAATTCCATAACTACAAGATAACTACACATGCTTATCCAAGCACACACATAATAGGCACATAACATACAACCATCCTTATAAACAACCTTGTCCTCAAGGTTGTAAACGCTGATACTCTTTGCTTGATGAGGTTGTTGTCGGTATAAGTTTTTTTTTCTTATCAATCTTCCGTAGCTTTTCTTGTTAATCAAATGGTTTACTCTCTGCAAATTAGGATACCTTTTAGTTACGTATAGTTCCATCTCTTCAGCATATCCACAATTCTTTTATTTGCCTTGAGGAAAACAACAAAGTAGATAGATCCGACCTTCAAAGAATGTAAATTCTTTTTTGTCTGGAAATGCATATCAATGGTGACATGAATACTAATGACAACAAGCAAATTTATTTGAAACCTATATTCTAGATTTTTTGAATCAAGGAATTCCAGCAAAAATATTCTCCAAAGTTTTTGACCGAAAATAGTTTTTAAAAGAGTGTTTTAAGGTTTTGGTACTCCTGGAGAAAATCAAGCAAGATATATCAAATTGTAGACCAAATATGCAACTTGAAGCATCTTTTTTTTCTTCTTCGTACTGGAATAGAACAAATCTAGGCTTTGTTGACAATGAATCTAACAAAAGCAAACAACGAGAATCTTGCAATATCTTCCTGACCGACACTTTTTTTTTTTAAACAAAATCTAAAACCTAAACTTTGAAAGCGATAAAAAATCTAAAACCTAAACTTCGAAAGAGATAAAAAATACAAGGATAGTTTGATCGGATATTGCAAACACTTCACTGAAACAAACTTTAAGATTGGTGCGGAAGAAGAAAAACCTGCTCTGATACCAATTATTATGGACTCGCATAACTTGTCTTGATTTCGTCTACAAAGTGAAGATGATTATGGCAGATAAACGATTGTTGTGGTTTCATTAGAGGGACACCAATACCTCTGGCATCATTCGAGGGACACCAGACCTCCCAACGATTACTTCGAGTGTAATCAAACTCCTAATCAAAGAAGAACTCCAACATTTTTTTTATTCAATTCATCATCTTCATTATTACATTGGCAGACATATATATAACATCCTAGAAGAAACTACTTACATAACTGCCTAATTCCATAACTACAAGATAACTACACATGCTTATCCAAGCACACACATAATAGGCACATAACATAGACCTAGTAGAGGATTTGAGTAGTAGAAAAACTCAAGATTTCAGCAATAAATTGATGTTGTTGACATTGAATTTTGGTTGCTGTGAATTTGAATTGTAAACAAATTCCTTGTTGTTTTTGAGTCTATGTTTCAACTAAGAATGATTATTTTGGCAGTTAACATTTATGGGTGGATGGATCTGATTCTTGAATGTTTTTGAAGTCTTTGTAGCATTAAAAAACTTGGGTTGTGGTTTGATAGGAATTTGCAGTTGGTAAGGAGAAAGTATAAAGGGATTAGGCTACGGCACAAAGGCTATCTCATCACCACAATTTCCAGAGCTGCAAACTGTTCGATAGAATGCTTGAATGAAGAGGAAAAGGGTTAAAGGCTTTTATTACTTTCCTTTCATTTCTGGTCTTTTATTTCTATGTTTGATGATAGGAGTTCAAATTAGAATCTTCAAATGATAGTAGATTGTGGGTTTATATGAGATTAATGTTTTTTTTGTATCATAGTTTGGAAACCTAATTTATCTCATTGGTTTACAGTACCTTTAAGGCTCCTGTTTTTGGTACGTGATTTTATATCTGAACATCCAAGGTGATAATGTGCTAGATTGAATACATGTTAGTATTTATAGCCTGTGTATATAAGTGGGTATACAAAGAGAGAGATGATTATCATATATTCTTACATAGCTAAGCCACACAAATTTAATGGGGGACAATTGGGATATCCGTGTGTGGAATCTCTAGATTAATTAACTAAAGAGGTGTACTCCATGATCATAGTTAATTTCTAATATGGATTTGGTTCGAACGGTTATGCATATAATGCTTCTTAAATCGGGTAAATTGAGAATGGAACATCTAAATTCTGTGTATGATGAAATATATACATATATGTGTGTGGCAACTGATCCCTTATTGGTTCCATATTGTCGTTAATGCCTTGTGACACATTTGACATTTTTCTGGCCGGATATGGAGCCCTAGCTAATTTTAATATTTTCAACTGCTAATGCATGTGAATGGGTATTCTTGTCCTACTCCATTTTATTTCATGTTTAGTCTTTGATTTTATTGATGTCAGCTACACAAAAATTGTGCCATTGAGTTTGTTGGATGATTTTTGATTCCTTAAGATAATGGATGAAATACATGACTACTTTGAACAAAAGTTGTGACTTCCTTAGCTCTCATCTCTTCTCGTGCGTACCTGGTGTGAAATGAATTACTTGTTGGGCATAATTAGTTGATACCCAAGTGTTGTGTACATGTTTCGTACTAAACGGAAGGAAGTGCATCTATCCAACGCAACTTCTTATAAAATGCAATGAGTTTTACTTAGTACGTATTTTGGGAAATGTAATGATTTTAGTATCCGTGATTAAATGGTATAGACTATGATTTCCCATTATCCTTTGTATGAGCTAGCTGGTTTGCTGACGTCGGATTGTGCTTAGGACAAAAATGAGTTCTAATTATCTTTTTATTGATTATGATCAATTGAACTTACTGGTCACTTTTGCAGATAGGATGTTAAGCTACTTTTTTTTTAATATACTGCCGTGCGACTAAATACGGTATGTTGTGTATGTCTTTAAGTTACAGTGGCACTTATACTACTTAATTTTGTTCCATAAATGAGAACTAAAAATGGAAACTCTTTCGCATGGTTAAATTCACGTTTATCATAAATGCGAGTTCCTGCTTCATTTTACTTAAATTAAGTAAATAGGGAAAAGGTGTTGCTACAGTTCTATACGAACAAGTAGAAATTAATTGGTTAAGCTAAATGTCGATGTTCTACATTTTAATGACAATCGCTGTAGCGTTTCGAATGTGGTTAGATGATTGTGGTTGTTAATTTTATTTTAACCCTCTAAAAATGAAGGCGTTAGCTCTCGTGTATTTTTTTTTTGGAAATCACATTTCAATTCATTCAAACCAAAATAGTGATTACATGATTGCTTACAAGATTATCAAAAACACCAAAATACAAGATAATCAAAACCCAAATACAAATGATGACACCAATTGCAAATACATCGCGAAGAGAAAGAGCCATGCACCGCAAAGATATCCAATTTTTATACCAGTAGTATTGACGAAAGATGGTGTGAACCGGAATCAACTCCGACCATTTGAAATAATTATCTTCTTCTTCAATAAGAGATGCTCCAAATAAAATGGAGTAATTTGCCCAAAATCTTGTAGATCCAAACGAATCCGGATGCCCTAAATCCCTCTTGTTGAAGATGAATCCAAAGCGAATCAGAGCAGAATCATTGATGTTCTTGATGAATCGAGAATAGCAAGCCAAGAAACACCATGGAGATTTGAGAGAATCGCTATTAGAGCGAAGAGAAAATCGTCCCAAAGACGAAGAGAATATCGCCCAAATAGCGAAGAAATGTGTCCATAGACACCAAAAATAACAAAAACAAAACCTAAAACTACAAATTATTCTACTTTTATTCATAAAAAACAGAAAATCCTTGTTCAGATCTAGCCCAAAAGGACTAAATCTGAGCAAGAAGATGAAGAAACTCTAGAGTTTTTTTCTTTTTTTTTTCTTAGGAGAGAGAAGTGAGAAGATTTTTTTCTTAGGCTCTCGTGTAGTTTTGATATTTCTATTTCAATATTTTCGGTAGAAGTACTACATACCAAAATTATTATGTGAACTTGGCGGTATACTATGTACTAAATTGTGTATCGATTAATCTTTGCTCATCTACTATGTACTTAAGTGTGGGGTTGGGACGTACCTTTTTTTTTTTCTTTGTTAAGAGTTTGCGGAAAATTCATTAGCCTCAGGTCACATGAAGTTCTAATGTTTCATGGCTAGATAGGGAATCTAGCTAGATACTTATTGGCAAGATGTCTTTAAGTTGAGAAGGAAAGATGTCTTTCATAATTGGCAGCAGTTGCTAAAGTATGAGAATCATCCTTGAGTTATTGGACCTAGCCAAACTACTCAGGGTAAACGGTTAAGTTGCATTTAGAAATGTGTTCTATAATTTTTATGTATGCTTAGTTGCTGTGCATATTGAGTGTTCGCAAGCTATAGGTGTTTTAATGTTTAAGAAGATATTTGTAACCTTTGGCTTTGAGTGCAGTATTTGATTAAGTGCACTCTAGTGTTACTTGATTCCATATGTGGCAGTGTATGAGATTTATTTGGGTTTGTGAATTCTTTCAAAAATATAAGCTTGAATATTTTGTTATACGTATGCATACTTATCCTTGTGATTTTTCTTTGGATTGACGGAGAATGGGAATAACTCTCTTTTATAGTCTGCAGTGTAGTTGTGGGCTCATTACAGGTTTAGATTTTGTTATCTTGGAGGTGTATCCGTTTAGACTTCGGATGTAATAACAATCTATTCTTTGCAAGAGATGATTACTACCAACTATGGTACTTCATATCATTTGAAAAGAGATAGTTGCTACTGTTTTGGTAGTTCATACTATCTAAATACGAAAGATGACGAACAACGGTCGTCGTGCTTGATCCCTTCGAGCAACGGAGAGGGTATGTAGGCAATCGATATGCGGTTCAGCACAAATTTACAAGATTGTTCATATCATCTGAAAGTGTTGATTGCTTCTTCGGCAGTTCATACCACATGTTCGGTGATGATTGCAATCTTGGCAAGTATATTATTTTTGGGCAACTGGCCCGTGTTAGTTTTGGGAAACTGGCCGTATATTATTTTTGGGCAACTGGCCTGTGTTAATTTTGGCAGAGGGCCGTATAAATCGTTGGAGTTGCCAACGGGCCATCATTCACCATTGACAACTAGCCAGGGGTGTCTAGTGTCTGATAGACGTTCTTTCGTTGTAAAGATAGAAATTTATTTGTCGGATTTCATGTCTGAAGTATAAAAGCATGTGTGCTTGTTATAAAGCAGTTTTTGGTATTCTATGAGCATGGTAAAAATCGAATTGGTTCAAAGAATTTGAAGGCCGGTTTCTTGAGTGACGTATCAAAGAGTCAGAGCTTGCCATGCGGGTCATAACCCGACCCGTTGGAAGCACAAATTCTCTGATCCGTCACACTCAAGCTTTGGGAAGTGGGTATTATCTACCCCATATCCGATAGCAAGTGGGTAAGCCCGGTACAAGTTGTACCAAAGAAATCAGGTGTGACCGTGGTGGAGAATGATAAGAATGAACTTGTGCCAACTCGTGTGCAAACCGGTTGGAGGGTTTGTATAGATTATAGAAAATTGAATGCCACCACTAGGAAAGATCATTTTCCATTACCTTTTATTGATCAAATGCTTGAACGTTTAGCTGGACACTCTTATTATTGCTTTCTTGATGGCTATTCAGGTGATAATCAGATTGTGATAGCACCGGAGGATCAAGAGAAATCCACTTTCACTTGTCCTTTCTGTACTTTTTCTTATAGAAGGATGCCTTTTGGCTTATGCAATGCTCCAGCTACCTTTCAAAGGTGTATGGTAAGTATCTTTTCAGAATATGTTGAAAACATAATCGAAGTGTTCATGGACGACTTTAGTGTCTTTGATGATTCATTTGACCTTTGCTTGAACAATTTGTCATTAATCCTTGAACGATGTGTTGAAACAAACCTTGTGATGAATTGGGAGAAGTGACATTTCATGGTAACTCATGGCATAGTTTTAGGCCATATTATATCTTCTAAAGGCTTGGAAGTTGATAAATCTAAGATAGACCTTTTTCGTGCTCTAACCCCTCCCACTACGGTGAGGGAGATACGTTCTTTCCTTGGTCATGCAGGTTTTTATCGTATATTCATCAAGGATTTTTCCAAGATAGCATCACCACTTTGCAACTTATTGCAAAAAGATGTGGTTTTTAACTTTGATGAAAAGTGTATGGCGGCATTCAATCATTTGAAAAAACTTTTGATTTCAGCCCCTATCATTAAACCACCGGATTGGAGCAAGCCTTTTGAGCTCATGTGTGATGCAAGTGACTATGCGGTTGGTGCGGTGCTTGGGCAACGTGTGGGGAAGATACCTCATGCTATTTTTTATGCTTCTAGAACGTTAAATGAGGCCCAACAAAACTACACAACCACTGAAAAAGAGTTGTTAACTATTGTTTTTGCTTTGGAAAAGTTTCGCTCTTATCTAATTGGTACAAAAGTTGTTATTGTTTCTGATCATGCAGCGCTTAGGTACTTGCTAATGAAGAAAGAAGTGAAACCAAGGCTCATACGATGGATTTTACTCTTGCAAGAATTTGATATTGAAATCAAAAACAAGAAAGGAATCGAGAACACCGTTGCGGATCACTTGAGCCGTCTAGCTGTGGACAAGGAAACTATCCCGTTGCGTGAAAGTTTCCCGGATGAGCAACTATTCTCAATTGCTTTTGGAGAACCATGGTACGCTGATATTGTTAATTACTTAGTTTCTAAACAAATCCCAAAGAACTTGTCTCGTGCTAAGAGGGACAAACTTAAGAAATTAGGAAACCAATACATATGGGACGATCCATACTTATGCAAACATTGTAGTGACCAAGTAATACGAAGGTGTGTTCCCGAATCTGAATTTAACTCCATCTTGTATTTTTGCCACTCATATGCTTGTGGAGGACACTTTGGGAGCAAAAGAACCGCTCTCAAGGTACTAGAATGTGGTTTCTATTGGCCAACTTTGTTTAAGGATGCACATGCATTTTGTACCACATGTGATAGGTGCCAAAGATCAGGCAATCTAGGTGCCCGAAATCAAATGCCACAAACTATTATTCAATTTGTTGAGGTTTTTGATGTATGGGGAATTGATTTTATGGGACCTTTTGTCAATTCTAGTGGGAATTATTATATCTTGCTTGATGTTGATTATGTCTCAAAATGGGTGGAAGCTAAAGCCACCCCAACTAATGATTCTAAAGTTGTTTCAGATTTTGTGCAAGCAAATATATTTGCAAGGTTTGGAATTCCAAAGGCTATAATTAGCGATGGAGGTTCACACTTCAAAAATAGGTTCTTGCAAACCTTGTTAAGGAAGTACAATGTGTTGCATAAGATTGCAACACCATACCATCCATAAACAAATGGACAAGCCGAGGTTTACAACCGAGAGGTGAAGTCCATTCTAGAGAAGACGGTGAATCCAAAAAGGAAGGATTGGAGTTCACGACTCAATGATGCTTTGTGGGCGTATAGAACCGCATACAAGACACCTATTGGGATGTCTCCCTTTAGGCTTGTGTATGGTAAACCTTGTCACTTACCCGTAGAAATTGAGCATAAGGCGTTTTGGGATATTAAGCAATGCAATATGGAGTTGGATGGTGCTGAAAAGCAAAGGAAGTTGCAACTTCAAGAGTTAGAAGAGATTCGCAATGATGCATTTGAAAGCTCACGGATTTACAAGGAAAAGACGAAGGCATTTCATGATAGTATGATTACAAAGAAACAATTTTGCATTGGGCAGAAAGTGCTTTTGTTTAATTCTCGTTTACAATTATTTCCGGGTAAATTAAGGTCACGTTGGATTGGACCTTTTATTGTGACTAATGTGTTTTCTCATGGTTCAGTTGAAATTCGTAGTTTGGCTACATGAAATGAACTTAAAGTGAATGGGCACCGGTTGAAACCATATTATGAGAACTTCTCTTCGGATGTCGTGGAAGGAGTTAACCTTGTGTAAATTCTCCCTCTGGAGGAGTCTTAGCAAACAAGGAGAACGTCGGGCTGACGACTTTAAACCAAGCGATAAGTGGGAGGCAACCCACTGGTTTTGTATCTTTATCTTTATCTTTTTATTTTTAAGCATTTTATTTTTATTTTCTTGTTTTTGCATATCATTTACGGAATTTTCCACCTTGAGCTTTATTTTGAATGACTCAATTTTACATTGAGGACAATGTAAATTTTAAGTGTGGAGGAGCATTTATATGTTTCTATAGTTTGTTTTATGCCTTTAGTAAAAAAAAGAAAAAAAAAAATCAGAAAAGTAGAAAAACCAAGAAAAAAATTGTGCTTTTTGAACTCTGAAATCTAGAAACTTGTGCCTTTAGGATGACACTATAAGTGGATGGAACTATTTTGATTGCAGGAGTTGAGGAACCCATTAATTAACAAGGACGGACATAGCTAAGAAATTACAAATAACATGATAGTTGTTACCATATCTCGGAATATCACCATATCACATTCTATTTTTATTTTTCCATATTTATCTATTGTTCTCTAAGTGCTTTGGTGGGTCACTAAACATCGACTTGTTATTACTGCTAGGATGAAATAAAGTGATTGAGTTGCTAAAAAAAAAAGAAAAAAAAAAGAGAGACCGACCAATTAGACCAAACGGGATAAAAATGACACTTGGATAGCAATATGTGTGTGTTCTCCCTGTCTCCGTCGCCTAAACAAGCGTGGAATGCAGGATCCAAGGGAGCTATCATGTAATCTGCTGACAAGAAGCATGCTCTTGGATCCAAAAGATCTAATCATGCTGTCACATGGAATTTTTTTTTACTATTGTTGAATAAAGTCGACTCTTGGTTCTCTTGTATATGCCGGTTGAGTTGATGTAGAATTAAGATTGTTGACCATTGGTTCCCTTGTATATGCCAGTGTGTTGACACTATAATTCAGACCAATAGCTCAATCCAGTAGGATGCTTTGGTTCATCTTGGCGGTGACCTTCAGACAGATAAGGGAAACACCGATCACTTGTGAACATTCGCGAACATCTACCTCTATATCCATCTTCTTAATATTTTCATTGTGATTATGGTTAGTTATATTCCGAGTATTGTGGTTTGTTCGACTATCTAATTAAAGCTTTTATTTGCTTGCTTATATATGAATTGAAATTGCATTAAGGTACCTCCTCCTGTAGTAATTTTGGATTCGTTCATTGATTTGTCACAAATAGACGGAGTTGTATGCATGTTTTATAATTATTTTGTTTGATTTGCTCGAGGACTAGCAAAGTCTAAGTGTGGGGGAATTTTATAGGTGTCTAAAACACCTTATTATTTATCTATTGTTTATTCTTTCTCTGCTAGTTTTCTTGTAAATTATGTATCTTATGCTTTGTTTTTGAGTATTTAGGTACTTTGGAGTCATTTGGATCAAAAGAAGAGGAAACATGGCAAAATTGTTGGAGGCGGATTGTGTCTCATTATTTGCTTTTATTTCTTCATCTCTGTCTGAAAATTATGCCAGCTTTAGTGATGCAAATTACGTCTGAAAAGCATGGTGGCTTTAATGATGTTAAGACATTGAAGAGAATAAGTGGACTTGAAATGCAAGAGGCGGCTGCAGCTGGTGGAAGAGCATTCATTTGGAGCATAAAGTGGCAAAGCTGTCATTTCCTAGGCGAATACTATCGGGAACCCAGTCAAGGTTAGGGGTTGCATACTTGGTTATCCCTTATCTCAAGTGCTGTGGTGGTCCTTATCCTATGAAGTGGGGTGTTGTTATCCATCCCTTACTTTAACCTAAATATGAAATTGAGAAATATCTTCTCTCAATCATTTGAAAAACAGAAATTGAGAAAGAAAAATAAAGGCAACACCTGCTGCTGGTACTACCAGATCGAGAAATTGAGAGAGAAGAGGGATTAATGGCAGAGATGATGTTCAAGAAATGAAGAGCAGAATCAAGACCTGCCGCTGAAATTGTGAATTTAGATGTAGAAGATGGTTTTGTGTTGGTGTTCTTGGAGATGAAATTAGAAGGGTAAAGTGGAAATAAAGAATCAGAGATTAGGGATTTATTCAATCAGCAGGAATATATGAAATTGTGCTACAGATGTTGCTGCCATCGATTTATGAGGTGGGTTTTCTTTGAGTCTGTATAATTCGAAGAGATAAGATGCAAATGATGATGTAAGAGAGATACAACAGGTGGTGGATCTGAATGAAGAGAGTACTGTGAATGAATGTTGAATTAGATGTATGCTTAGGTGATGTTTGAGCTGTTGGTACATGGATGAGAATGTGCTAGTGGTACTGAGATTGCAGGTGATGGGTTTGTGTAAAGAAATAGAGTGGGTGATTAAAGCTTCTGGTGATGATAACAATCGATTGAGAGTAGAATCAGATTAGGTGTTGTTCAAGAGAATAAGAAATTGCAGCTACAGTTCAAGTGGTGATGTTGTTGATGCCTTGAGCTAAAGGACACAGATGAGATGATGATGTAGCTGTGAAACAAAGGAATTTGGGTTGTTGCACTGAGAATATAGCTAGTGATATAAGGGGTGTGCTTATTGTCGCAGTTGCTAGTGAAGCTATCAAAAGTTAATGGAATGAATTGGATGGAGTTGGCCTGAGCTGTGCATTGCAGTTTGAAGCTGCAGTTTAGGTTGCATTGGGTGGAGTTGTTGAATGTTACAGGGAATTTCTGCATTTCTAACTTGCAATGAACATTAGGTGTATGTTTAGGGTGTTTGAGTTGCAGCTTAACTGAAGCAACCAAGAGAATGGGACTGCTGTTGGGAGTTTGTTGGTGTGTAGTACAACTTAAATGGAGGTATTGAAATGAAACCAGTGATGCTGTCTAGATGAATGTTAAGGGCAGATGCTTGAGCTACAATGGAAGCAGCTAGGGGGAGCCGTTGTTGTTGGTACTCAGATGTTGTGTTGCAGGCAAGAATGGAATTAAGTTCAGTGTTTAGTGATGGGTGAACTAAAATTGCAGGTTGTAATGAATGGTCATGGTGCTGTCAAGAATGAACTCTGAGATGAATGGGCTCAATGTGTTGTGTCGCTATTGTTGGTGGAATTTAGTGAAGCTACAAATTTGGGAATGTATGCATTGCAGGTGGTCTGATATTGCATTTATGAGATGGGTATGATTGGTGATGAGCAAAGATTGAAGGTAGGACAGAGATGCTTGCAGTGTGGCATGAACTGAATTGGAGTTAGTATTGCCATGGCCTGGAGTTGTGATTGAAGCTAGAATACATTTGAAGCTAGAATACGTGTAAGTATATTATTTTTCAAGAACTTAATCACAACCCTATGGTTATTGGTTTTACCCGCAACCCCCTCAATCCACTTAGAGACATAGTCTACGGTGACAAGGATGTATAGGTTACCAAAAAAATTAGGAAATGGACCCATAAAGTCAATACCCCACACATCAAAGACCTCAACAATTAAAATCGGGTTCAAGGGCATCATATTCATACGGGAAATGGTTCCTAATTTCTGGAAACGTTCACAAGTAACACAGTAACTATGGGAGCCTTTAAACAACGAAGGCCAATAGAATCCACACTACAATATCTTAGCAGCAGTCTTCTTAGCACTAAAGTGACCCCGACAAGCATGATTATGACAAAAGGAAATAATACTGGAATGGTCATTCTCAGGTATACATTTCCTAATAATCTAGTCTGGACAATACTTAAATAAATAAGGATCATCCCAAAAGAAGTGCTTAACCTCGGATAAAAACCTAGAACGATCTTGTTTACCCCAATGTTGGGGCATTCGACCAGTAACAAGATAATTCACTATATTTGCATACCAAGGTGATTGGAAAACAGATAACAATTGGTCATCAGGAAAGCTATATCTTATATGAAGGGAATCATTAGGGGAACTAACAATTAGCCTAGACAAGTGGTCTGCTACTACATTTTCTGCACCCTTTTTGTGTCTAATGTCTGGACAAAATTATTGTAATAAAAGGATCCATCTAATCAATCTAGGTTTGGTATCCTTCTTATACAAAAGGTATTTCAAAGCAGCATGATCAGTATAGATTACGATCTTAGAACCTAAGAGATAGGGTCTAAACTTGTCTACGGAAAACACAATGGCCAACAGTTCCTTCTCTGTAGTGGTATAGTTCAACTGGGCATCATTCAGAGTTTTGTTAGCATAGTAAATCACATGAAGTAATTTGTTTTCTTGCTGACCTAGCACAACACCAATAACATAATCTGAAGCATCGCACATGATCTCAAAGGGTAGGTTCCAGTTGGGTGCCTGGACTATGGGGGCGGTAGTGATTAAAGTCTTAAGCTTCTCAAAAGCCTCTAAACAAGCATCATCAAAGACAAACTTAGCATCTTTTGCAAGCAAATTGCAAAGAGATCTAGAAATCAATCTAAAATCCTTAATGAATCGACGATAAAAACCAGCATGCCCTAAGAATTACCTAATATCTCTTACGGTTTTTTGGACCGGTAAAGTTTTAATAAGGTCAACTTTGGCTCTATCTACCTCTATACCCTTCGAAGATACGATATGCCCTAGAATGATTCCTGAACGAACCATGAAATGACATTTCTCCCAATTAAACACTATATTATTTTCCTTACACCTAGTCAAAACTAATGACAAATGATGCAAGCACTCATCGAAAGATGAACCAAACACTGAAAAATCATCCATAAAGACCTCTAAGAACCGTTCTACCATGTCAGAAAATATTCTCAACATACAACGCTGAAAGGTCGCAGGGGCATTACATAGCCCAAAAGGCATGCGTCTATACACAAAGGTACCAAAGGGACAGTTAAAATTGGTTTTTTCTTGGTCTTCTAGGGCAATAAGAACCTGATTATAACCGCATTATCCATCTAAAAAGCAAAAATGGCTACGTCCAGCTAATCTTTCTAGCATTTGGTCTATGAAGGGAAGTGGAAAGTGGTCCTTCCTAGTGACCTTGTTCAATTTTCTATAGTCAATACAGACACGCTAACCCGTGGTCATTCGAGTTGGGATTAACTCATTGTTATCATTCTAGACTACAGAAATACCGGATTTTTTGGGAACAACCTGAATGGGGCTGACCCACTTAATGTCTGAAATGGGGTAGATAATGCATGCATATAACAGCTTAAGAACCTCGGTTCGAATTACTTATCTCATATTAGGGTTCAGTCGACGTTGCATCTCTCTAGAAGTTTTGGCTTTACTCTCAAAATAGATATGATGCATACAATCAGTAGGACTTATACCCTTAATGTCTGCTATGGTCCACCCTAAATCTTCCTTGTTATTATGAAGGACGGTCACTAGCCTACTTTCCTGATCACTATCCAAGTCGGATGTTATAATCAGGTAAAGTTTCAGATGGGCCTAAAAACACATACTTCAGGGTATCTGGTAATGGTTTAAGGTCCAAATTAAGAGGCTTTTCTAACGAAGGAACTAGGGTAGACTTAGAAACGGTTAGAGGTTCGAACTTAGGTTTCCATCCATTATTAGTGTCTATCAAATGGGTTGAATCTAACAAAGCATTCACCTCATTAATCACATCATTATCATCGAAATTAATCCCAAAGTGAGCTAGGCATTTCTCTAATGGATCTTCTAACAAAGTGTTTGGTAATGAATCCTCGACTAATGATCCTATCATGTTCACCTCTTCTATGCTCGAGTCATCTAGATCATAGGGTAGCTTACTAATATTAAAAATATTCATCTCAATAGTCATATTACCAAAAGACAAATTCATAATTCCATTTCGACAGTTAATGATCGCATTGGATGTAGCTAAAAACGGGCGACCTAAAATTACCGGTATCTGGTTCTCTGAGTCAGGGACAGGTTGGGTATCTAGGATAATAAAATCCACTGGATATATAAACTTGTCAACCTCTATAAAAATATCCTCGATCACACCACGAGGAATTTTAACGGACCTATCAGCTAACTGAAACGTCATTTGGGTAGGTTTCATCGCACCAAGTCCTAGATTAAGGTACACATGATATGGAAGTAAGTTCACACTGGCTCCTAAGTTAAGCAACGCTTTCTCAACATGGTATTTAGGAGACCCTGGGTCTTTGTACTTAGGAGTAGTGGTATTCTGAATAATAGAACTCACGTGACTAGCTAGAAAGGCTTTCTTCTGGACACTAAGTTTTTGCTTTCGTGTACACATATCCTTAAGAAACTTGGCGTAAGTGAGAATCGGCTTAATCACATCTAACAATGGGAGTTTGATAGTAACCTGCTTAAAAACCTCCAATATATCATTAAAGTTCGACACCCTCTTAGTTGGAGCAAGCAGCTGGGGGAACGGGGCTCTGGGAACAAATCCGGACTCATCATGACCTCATTGGTCTCCTTAAAGACTCTATCAGTCTCCTCGGTTTCTGTATCAGAAGGGTGAACTATAGCATGTTCACTATCAGGCATGGTTACCTTGTTGTCTACCATTCTACCACTCCTAAGGGTTTTAATAGCATTCACATGTTCTGATGGTGTTCCACCTACTTCATGAACTCCTCTAGGATTGGGTTGAGTTTGACTAGGAAACTTACCTTTTTCCCTCAAAGACTCATTTATCTGACTAACCTGGGTTTTCAAATCGGAAATAGCCTGAGAGTTAGCATAACCTATACTCTTACTTTCTTCTATCCCTTACACAACCATTTGGTTTATCTTTTCAGAGCTTTTAATAAACGAGGTGAGAATATCCTCTAAACATGCGATCTTTTAATCTGAATGGTTCTGGAACTGGGGTTGGCCTGAAGAGTTCTTAGCATAACCAAAACCTGGGGGAGGTTGAAAATTACTAGAATGACCTTGATTTTGGCCCTTAGACCAAGAAAAATTAGGATAGTTTCTCCAACCAGGATTGTAGGTCTCTGAATATGGGTCAAACTTCTGACGGTTCTCAAACCTAGCATTGTTATAGATATCATGAGCTTGCTCTTCACTAACCTGACCTTCCCAAAATGACTTATCGGGATCTATTCCACAACTAGAGACTTGAGAGGTTCTATTAGGTTCAACAAGGGACCTATTTTTATACTGACCCATTTCCAAAGCTTCTAACCTTCTAGACAAAGCAACAAACTTAGCATCCGAAGCAAAACTCGTATCTACCATATTGGTGCTACTTCTATTAACCAAGAGTCTTTTAGGGGGGTCAACACAAGACTCCCACTGTTGGGATTTCTCAGTAACAACTCCTAAGAAGGTAAAGGCATTATCAACACTCTTACTAGTGAACTCACCAGCGCACATAGACTCGACCATGGCTTTGGTCGAATAGTCTAAACCATCATAAATAATCTCTACGAGTTTAATCTTATCAAATCCATGGTGAGGACACTTGGATAGGAGATCATTGAATCTCTCTAAAAACCTATAAAGAGACTCTCCCTCTTGTTGCACACTAGCTCTAATATTCTGCCTAACAGCTACAATTTTATGCTTAGGATATAATTTCATATAGAAAGCTGCAATCAGTTCCTGCCATGTTTCAATGGATTCAGATGGTAGGTTGTTCATCCAGGTCTTAGCTTTATCTCTCAAGGAAAAGGGAAACATATTAAGTTTCAAGACTTCATTAGTAAGGTCTTTTATTCTAACTGTCCCACAAATTTCCTCAAAGTCCCTAATATGAAAATAAGGGTTCTCATCATCTTTTCCTAAGAATATAGAGATCATCTGAAGAATACTAGGTTTTATCTGGAAATTAGCTGTATTGGCTGGCAATTTAATGCACGAAGATCGGTTGGTCCTAGTTGGGAACATGTAATCTTTCAAAGTTGCCATTGCTGGCACAACTGATGTACTAGGAGTACTTTCCTCACGAAGAGATAGATTCTCAAAGCTGAAGTTTCCAAAAATAGGGCTCTCAAAAGAAGAGTCTTCGAGCTCCCCGCCTTCATAAGAATAACTACTAGGTTTGTCACTAATCAAACTACCTAGAGTGTTTCTTTTCCAAGACCGTTCTCTAATGACCTCGGGCATACACTAGAAAAACAAAATAAAAAGAAAAATAAAAATCCTAAAAGAAGGGGAAGTTCTATGCAAACACAAAAAAGGCTGACTCCACCAAAGCAAACCTAGAGATTTCTAGCAAACAAAAAGCATGATGGCTCCACTTAGATTGTTTTCTATACCAACTTCTAATCCTTTGAAAGGGAATTCGTTACAATATGAGCAAACCCCTATGGAATCAATCCAAGTTTAAGCAAGTTGAATAGAAGCGAGGGAAGCTGCGTGGAGCTTTGATACCCAAGGCCTCACCGCATTACAAGGTGGTGCAGTCACGCATTCAACTTATAGAAACCATTATGAACTTCAAAGCATGCTCAAAAGAGTAACCAATATTTTTCGGATTTTCCTATTAAGCTTGTTACCCTATCAGTCTCGTTCTATTCCAAATTTTAAATCTTAGGTTCGCGTTAAGTATCGTTTTCCTAAGGCGAGCAAGAAGAGAACAGTGATGAAATCCGAACCCTTATCTTGTATGGCCAGTCCTTGCCCTTTACTAGGAAATTAAAGCAGTCGTATTCAAGTCCTCGACATATATGCAAACGAAGGAATACAGTAACTCGCTGACAGGGGATTCGCGAGTGTTTCGGCAAACTTACCTCCCGTTCCAGATGGGGGATGAACCGTTGAAGTTGACTCAGGCCACGACTCCTATGTCATGTACGAACCTGAGGGGCCGAGGCGATATCGTAATCGTCATCCTTCTCTGCAAACAGTTTATATTTAATACTACCCTTCCTTAGGGTTTAAAAAATAAAAATAGTGTCCAAAGTTTAAAGTTCAAAGTCCAAAGTCCAAAAATAAAGTGCAAAAGAAAAAGAAAATTACAAGAATAAAAGATATCCTAATACAATCTAAAAAAAAAAAAAAAACTCTCTCTTTTTTTTTTCTTTTTTTTGGTTCTCGCTCTTTTCGCTTTGTCTTTAACTCCAAATCTTTAAGTATTCACCAAAAGCTTTGGCAAATTTTTCTTTCGCTCCAAATTCCAAAATCTGTAGTAAAAAGACAAAAACCCAAAAAAGGAAAGTAGAACAAATAAAATAAAAACAAAAACCTAAAAATAAATAAATCTAAAAACTCTAGCCTAAAGACAAGTCTGTGTCGACGGCGCCAAAAATTGATGTGATCTCAATAATGTTGTAGTAAATAGGTTCGTTGAGACTTGTGAAAGCAATAGAATTTAGACTTAATGAGACTTAAAAATAAACAAAACTTAATATAAAAAGTGATTTCAAGATTTAAAAATAGACCAAGGCTTCGGATTCCACTATTCCTCCTAATTGATTGGTTTATAATGATATTTCAAGACTTATTATTAAGCTCTTTTTCTCATTAATTCACTATTAATCTATATGGTGTCCAAATATTAAATCTTTTCTCATTAATTCACTATTAATCTATATGGTGTCAAAATATTAAATTGTAATCCCTAAGCATGAATTATCAAAGAATTTATTCTAAGCATAACACATCGAATTGATTCACAACTAATTAAGAAAACCAATTTTATCTTTATGTTGATCCTAGTGAATTAAATAAAATAAATAATTAAAGAAATTATAAAAGAAATTACCAATCAAGCATGAGTGAATAGTGTCCTCCGTTGCCTTAGTCACTGGGTATTTTAGCCGCTCATCATGTTGAAAACCCCCTCAAAGAATTTATTTATGCTCAAAAATGGTTTACAAATGATGGATAAGGGAGAAATGATGAAAAATCGGGTTTGTAACAGTTATATTTGTTACAAACCGAACTATTACAAAGAACGATAACAAAAATGTATCACTGTCACTGTAGAAATACGACTCGCTATTCACTGTCGTTGTCACTGTTGCTAAACGACTGACTTTTTGCTTCTAATGTTCTTCGTGATCTTCACAGCAGCAGAAGTGTGTTCTTTGCAACTCGATCAATCTCCTATGTGGTTGCTCTAAACTCTCCACAATCACTCCGTCCAACCTCTCTGACCTCCGAAAACTCTTTATATAGCAAACAGGAACAAGAAATCTTCGCAGTATAGTCTCCAATTCTTCTCATTACTCGGGAATAAAATCTTTCCATTTTTACGGGATTATTTACTTCTTCATCTACTTCTTACGTTGCATGTAGGATAACACACTCCAAAAAGACCACAACACGTTCCATAAATGCTGTAGAAGGATTAATATTCACTGCAACCACACGAAATCCCGTGAAACACTTCACCCGTTGACGTGCTGGCCTATTTTCTTCTCTCGGATTAACTAGCCAATTTTAACCGAAACAATCAACCATACCACGCATGTTACGCTCAGTCAAGTCATCCCAATGAATATCATCCATTTAATCTCCTTCTATCATGCCCAAAACACGAACAGAAAATCTTCCAACGACTGCCACAATTTTCCTGCCAAAATAAAATTCAAATGATGAAGATGGGTGCGATGGATAAATGGGATATATATATACGTGGGTGCTGAGTAAAAATTTGGGATACAAGTATCCGTGGCTGCCCCTTATCCAAAGTGGGGGTCTGTATAGCAAATGTCCTCCGGGGGTGCTCCGAGCAACTTTTCGAGCCGAGTTTTCCAAAAATGTTTATTTCCCCAAAATACCTACAAACATATAAAACATCATAATAAGTACGAAAACGAGTACTAACAATACGAAACATTGAGGACAAATTAGACACATAAATGCGTCTTTCAGTAAGACTATTCCTGAAAAGGACATTGTGATAAAAATTCTCAGATTGTTTCCATCTAGATACAACTCTAAGAAACATGCCATTGAAGAAGCAAACGATCTTTCTACATTCTCCAGAAATACTCTTGTTGGAAAGTTAAAGATCTTTGATAATGAACACGCATCTAGAAAAGAGGTGATTTCTCTTAAAGATGCAAACAATTCTGAATCCTCTAAGGATAAATGTGTTTCTCCAGATACTAAGGATGTTACTCCACGAAAATTTAGAAAACTCTTGAGAGACAGGAAAAAGAGTTTTTCTAAAGGTTCAATATCTCCTAATTATGATTATGTACAATGATATAAATGTCGTGGTTTCGGGAATCTTTTTTCAGTATGTCCTAGATGGAGCCATAGACAATCGGCATATGCAGCAGCTTTGCCTACTCTTGATGATGGACCTGAATATTATAATCCCTAAGAGTATGCATGAGAGGTTTCATTAGCTTATGGAAAAAATCTTTCGGATACTGATTCTGATGAAAAAGTGTTCCATGTAGATCCGGTTGCTAATAATCTTCTTGATGAAGTCATAAGAAACTCTCGGAAGCTGAAAGCACCATTTTTTAGTGAGAAAGTTAAATATGACAGACGTCGTAGTCAAAATAAAGACTTAAAAGACCAACTTGATTCTAGTGGTGCAAGAGATTATCTCGACGAAATACGAAAGATGAAAGAAGAAATTGCTGAAGGTCGTGATCGGGAAATTATTCTGCAAGCAAAGCTAGATAACTTGGAAAACATTGAGATGAACTTGTTATTTGATTCATAACAAGAAGATCTCAAATTTCAATGTGAATCATCTAAGAATGATCTAGTTATTGCGCTTGAAAAGGTCAAAAGTTAGGAAGAAGAAAACTCGAGCTTAAAAGAGAGTTTGTCTAGAAATAGCAGCTCAGATAAATTAACCTCGATATTGGGAGCATGTAGAATTCATCGTGATACACGAGGATTGGGATATGAAGGAATAGACGCTCCTAGTATTTGCAAAGAGGTAAAATTTGTCAAAGCTAAAGATTCTTCTCAACCAAAACCTTCCACGGTTGACAAAAATAAAGTATCTCTATCAACTGCTGATAACGAAAATAGGAAATCCTGTCAATCTCCAAAGAAAGAACATACACATTCAGGTAACACTAAACATAACCTTTTCCATTCAACTAAACGTTGTTTTTATTGTGGAAAACCAGGTCACTTGCAAAGGAATTGCAGATTTCTTAAACAAAATAAATCCAGATATGATTCTATTAAGAAGACAAGATGTTCCAAACTGGAGAAAAACTGAGACTCATAATATCAGTTCTTCTAGTATTCCCCCGAAGAAGTTTCATAACTACATTGGGGAGAAAAAAAAATACGTTGCTCCAAAAGTTACTCAGAAATGGGTACCAAAGAAGATAAATAAAGCAACAATTACTATTAAGAAGGATCTCCCAGACAAGAGTTCGACAAGGGATAACATATTAAAAAGGTATGAAATAGTTATTGAAAATTCCAAGGAAGTTGTTAAATTCCTAAAGTCCGTGCATGATTTGGTTTCGAATACCTATGGTGAGCAAGATTTTGTTCACCTCAACACAACCTAATTGTGTTGAAAGTGCATCCTCACCAAGAAGCCCTTGTAAATACCATGAGGATTGCAAAATAATTGGGGCGCACAAATTATGTTAGTAATCTTTCGCTTTGGCCAAGTTCATCTTTACCTAGAGTCATGTTATGTTTCAATTATTTTGGAAATTGCTCTGACGAAAAATAGTTTGTGAATAACAATTATATAATGCCCTTTGAGAATATTTCAATGATTGAAATGATAGTTTAGACAATATAACCATTGGAGGATATAAGCATTATTGTGGAAACGTATATATATGTATAAGTCCTTATTGCTTGAACCAAAGTTTGCGAACTTCGTTGATCAAGTGAAACCGGAGTAGTACGTGAATTTCAGTCCACGAACCCAGTCCGCGAATTGGCGTAGTTCTCGAACCGGAGAATTTTTGCCAGAGTTTGTGAACTCCGTCCGGGAACTTAAGTCTGCGAACCCAGTCCGTGAAATTAAGTAGGTTATGTCTAAAAACGATGTTTGTGAACTTATCTTAATAAACTAAGGAATTCTATTGCAAACCGTGGCTTTATAGTTCATGAATCGATTCGAGTGAATCACATCGTTTTTGCTTCGATTGTGTCTTGTGTAGTACATGAGATTTCCTTGCAATTGAACAACTCTCTAACTAGATCATTTGAGTGATTTGGACTAGTTATGGTGAAGAAAAATAAGGTTGATATGAAAGTGCCCATACCACGCGTATGATTCTTAATTACCTAACTTGATTTGTGATTGAAATTATTAAGGTTAGAAGCAATTATCAAAGCCATGGATGTTGGTTTTTATTGTAAAAGAAATCTTTTCATACTCTTATGGTAACAATTCTTGGTGTAAATCCTTGCGGAAAAGGTTATTCTTCCATCTAAGCACATCATTTCTTGTTTATACAAGTTTGTATCTTAGAAAAGATGATCACAATACTTGATCTGATTACCATGAGATAGTTCTAACATTTTTAGCAACACAATCTCATGAGAATCTTTCAATGATTGGTTCTTAAATCGTATCTCCTTGTAGGATTTCTAAAATCCAATATATAAATCCTTCTCCTTGGAGACAGGTCACTCTTGTTGTTCTTTCGGGAATAACATTCTATGTGCGAGACTTCCTAAATGAACTTGTGCTTATTTGTTATATCTTTGAGGAGAGAAGTGGTTGTGGAAAATGTAGGAGTTAACTTATATATTAATAAACTCCTTGATGAAGTCACTAAGTTTCGACTCTGTGATATCGTCTAAACAAAGTTGATATGTTTTTATTTTGGTCAAGAAATGTCTCTGTGAAAATTTAATAAGGATCCCACTAGTTTTCGTACCTTTGCCAATTTATATTGACAAAAAGGGGAAGAATTAATGTGTAGTTCGTACTACAAATACATATGGTTTACGGATCATTATGTAAGGGGGAGTGGTTTTCATGTTGAGATGGAGTATTGACTAAGGGGGAGTGATACATATCACCGTAGTATTATTGTCAAAGTTGTGATACAATGAAACTTTGATGCTATGTAATAATACTATGATGGATATTCAACGAGTAAAGGATGAACACACGCAGAGTTGAAGAACCAAGGAAATCAAGATTGTCGATTTTGTTTTGAACAAGTTCAAACCATAAGTAAAATGGTTTTGTCACTAAAATTGACAAAGGGGGAGATTGTTAGAGCATAGATCGGTTGAACCCACTAGCGTTGGTATGTCAAGTTAGTTGTCAATTTTAGTTGCCAAAATTCATTCTTGATTTGGCATACTAAAGATAGTTTCGGACTAGATTAGTTCTAAGAAGTTGAATCAAAGCTATCCTTAAAGGATGAAGATTGAAGACTACAAGAAGACATCAACGAGTACTTCATCAACAAAGGTATGTGATTGATTTCATTTGGTACCTTTCTAATCTATCGAGATAAATGCTCACTATATGGACCAATTCATATGATGGTAAATGTACATTTATGTATATATACTTGAAGTTATTTGATTCATGACTTTGGTGACAATAACCTTTATCCCTATAGAGTATCTCATGTTATAGTGAATGAGCTTGCGAATCCAACGAGCCAAGAATCCAATTCCGAGTTATAAAGATAAAGTTATGAGTGATTTATTAAAGTAACAATTATAAGTGTTATTGTAATTGTTACAGTTCGTTAGTAGAAAACAATCCATAGACTGTTTGTAACAGTTCGCGGACTTGGGCCCAACTACGTGATTAAAAGGAATTTTTGGTCAAATTGGTGATGTTTCCTTATCTAGGCAAGTTAGCTATTACTTCAAACATCTTTTATTACCATATTAAAGTGTTTGTGATTCCTTCCTAATTTAATTTGTGATTTATTCACATAAATACAATATTTTCTAATTAATTATTTATTTAATTATTTTGGCAAGAGTTATAACTTAGGAAAGACTCCCAAAATTAGGAGAGTCTTGAAAAAGGAAAACAGCTTTGCTTAGTTTTCAGGCTATGTTTCACTATAAATATTGAATTCGTGAGTTTACACGTTTTTCATCCCCTTTGGAAAATTAGCGTAAGCTCTGCAGGTTGTTTTCCACGTCTTCTGTTCTTCATGAACAAGAGTGAGATAAAGGTCTTTGTATTGGGGATCACAAAGACAAGTTGGATTAAATCTTCGTGATTGATTATACAACTTGTAATCTAGGTTTTTCACCTCTTGTCCATTCTAAGGTTTTCACTTCTGATATAAAACCATTCAAGAGTTGTTGATCATAAACCCTAGGTTTTGATAGATTTCAGTTTCTGATCATATATCAACACTTGTTAGTCGAAATCGGAGACTAGAAAGAAAAAATTCTATTGAGGAATCTCGTAAAAATACTTGAGAAGTTTGAAACAAGATATCTATAGATTTATCTAGTTGTTCTTGTTGTAGAATTATTAGGGTTTTCTTAACTTGGAAATTGATCACTGGAATCTCCCAAGTTCACTTACAAAAATCAGGTTCACGGACTTCTTAGGAGATTCTATCGAGTTTTCTAAAGTTTTACCACTCCTAAGGCTGATAACTGCTTTGACCTGTTCATTGTGTTTAGAACTACCCGACCCATTAACCTGGTTGAATCCTTTAGGATTTGGAGTCCTTTGGCTAGGAAATTTCCCATTCTACCTATCATTTAACCAGTTCTAAAGTTGACTTAATTGAGTCTCTAGGTTGGAAATTGCCCGGTCACTGTTTTGTTGGTTACGGTGACTCGTCAGGACAAAGTCATTGAGCTTTTGACTTGAATGGTTGATGTTTTGGGTAGTCTCGGCTTGGTTTGTCATACTACGGTCAATAAAGATCTTTAGACTTTCTTCTAAAGATGACACCTTTTTATCAACTGGGTTCGGTTCTTGTACTTGAGCTTGGTTCCTAGAGAAACCTGGTGGTGGGTTGATAGATGGGCTACCTTGATGGTTACCTTTAGACCACGAAAAATTAGGGTTATGTATCCAACCAGGGTTATAGGTGTTAGAGTATGGGTCAAACTTGGCTCGACCCTCATATTTAGGATTCATACCACCATGTAGGGCACTAACCTGGTCATGAGTTGTTTCACTAGGGTAGAACAGAGGGAAGTGAGGTCCTATATGACTTCGATCACCACAAATGGTACATGGATATGTTCTAGGCTCACTATTACATCTCATATTATGGTTTGACCCTTGGTTCATTTCTAAGGCCTCTAAACGCCTAAGGATATCTGACCCATTATCAACTCTATTGACCCTATGGATAGGGTTCCTAGTTATTTCGGGCTCCCTCATTGAAGCCCATTAACGAGTCTTTTTAGCTAACTTGACCAACTCGTCAAAACATTCCTCTGGGTCTTGATGGGTAAATTCTCCACCACTCATTGTTTCTACCTGCATTCAGGTTACACTATCAAGTCCCTCATATAAGATTTGGGCCATGTGGGCTTTTTCAAAGCCATGGTGTGGGCATTGGTATAACAATTCATTAAACCTTTCTATGTAATCATGTAGGCTTTCACCTATTTTATGCTTAAAGGTTTGGATAGACTGCCTAACAGTAGCAGTCTTGTGGTGTGGGTAGAACTTCTTAACAAAGACCTCTACAAGGCCATCCCAGGTAGTGATTGTTTTGGAAAGAATTATATGATACCACTCATTGGCTCTCTCTTCTAGGGAAAAAGGAAACAAACGCAACCTAAGCACATCTTTTGTGACGTTTGGATAATTCATTGTGTCACAGATCATTTCAAAGTCTCTTACATGGGTATACGGGTTTTCATTCTCTATTCCCCTAAATTTACACAACATGCCAAATGTATCAGGTTTAATATCGAACTTAACGGTAGTGGCCGGTAAAACAACCCCAGGTTCACGTATAACTCTAGACGGGTTTAAACGGTCCCTAAGGGTTTTGGTTGGTGGGACTTGACCCTCATCATTTTCATTAACCATCTTGGAAAAATTGAAGTACCACCTATATCCGTGTAACGAGTCGGAGTCAAATTAAAAAGGTCGTTTTCCTCAAGTCTATCTCCTACCCGTTTCCAGCGTCGCATACACAAGCAAGAAAACTAGTGAAGCAATAAAATCGTGCACATGAAAATGCAGGGTTTAATAAATTAGGTAAGCTTGGGCTACCTCAGCAAAATATACCTAAAGGTACTAGGCTGAGGCTTGTGGAATTTCGTCTGGTAACTCCCAAATGGCCCAAGACACGGGTTCAGCGTACTTTTCCACAGGTTTCCTAAATTCGGTAATCTGACGATGCAATTGGTGTGTGCAGCGTGTATTTTTTTGATTTTTTTTTAAATAAAATAAAATAGATATACACAAAAAATAAAATAAAACCTAAAAAAAATAAAATAATAAACTTTGGGTTTTGTTACTTACCTCTTTTGGTAGGCAATTCCACAATAAATATAGAATATTACCTGCACAATAAAAACAAGAAAAATACCCAAGTAAAATCAAAGAAAATAAAGTAAAATAAATCTAATTAAACTAAGCAAAAAGAAAAATAAAAGAAAACCTAAAACAAAAAAACAAAAAAATTAAAAAAAAAATTCAAAACCTAACCTGAAGGCAAGTCAGCGTCGGCGGCGCCAAAAACTGATGTAGTTTTGAAGTGGTAAGAAAAGATTCGTTGCTCGGACTCTTTTAAAGATTTGATTTCAGATTAATAAAAAAAAAATACTAAGACAAACTATTAAAATTTGATTTTTGTTTACCAAGGAGAGAAAATTCTAGGGTTTTGGATTCCACTACTTCCAATATTTGTAAACTTAATAATAGTTCCTTTGACAAAATACTCATATTTTACTCAAAACAATTTCGAACCCAATCTCATGCTTTGGAAGATAAAATGCTACAAGCTCTTTTTATGACTCTCGTCGCTATACTAAAGCCTAATCCTCCTTCGCTTATAAAATAACGGTAGAAACTACCCAAAACAATTATTACGAAGCATGTAAAGAAGAGAGAATTTTTATACAAATTAAAACACAATTTTGGAGTATTTTTGCCAAAGAAAACAATTACTAAAATTCACTCATCGAAAATAGCTTCTTCCAAAACCCTAGAAAAGAAATTTAGCTACTCATAGAATCAAAATTGAAGATAATTTCATTAATCATTGTATTCAAAAAGATGTAAATAAGCTTACAATGATTCTGTAGTAAACAATATAAGCCTTCTGTCGTTGATTAACGACATTGTATTCCTGCTATTGATTAACGATATTATTCTGCGACTGTTTCTGGCAGTTCAATGTTCTTCATGTTCTTGAGTTAATGGCAGCAACAACAACTTTCTGAGAATTATGATTTTTCGATTCTAAGCCTATATTTCTTCTCCAAGAATAGGTATGCCCTCCTAAAACTCCCAACACCTCTTTATATACGCAACAACGCCTTAAATCTCTCGGAGATCTTTAAAATATCTTTCTTCTTCTTCACGGCTAAGTCACGAGAATAATTCTCTTTTTTTTTCCTCATTTTGGGTCCCTGAGTTGTCGAATATATTCACTAACCTTCCATGGAATCGAACAGAGAATATACATCCCTTATTTATTCATAACTTCCTTTTATTCAACCAAAACTTCCCGGTAAAACCCGATAATGTTTCCACCTCCATGTTTTCTTCCAATTGACGAATGCTTCCTTATTTCTCGATTCCAACTCGTTTACCAGCCCTGTTAAGTCGTAACAGGATAATCCAAACCCATTCTTGTGGTTGACTCTCTCTCATACGTGTCTAAAATTCTGTCGGAAAATATCGCAGGTAAACCCGAGGCTGCATGGTCATTCTGTTTTCTTCAAATTTGGTTATTAAGCCCAAATGTATCGAATAACACCACTATATCATCCCTGTTTAGCTGGTACAAGTCATCCCAAGCAATTTAATCCTTTGAATATCTCTCAAATAACTTTAATTATCGAACCCTAATATTGCCGGAACTGGTTTAATTCAAATCCACGACTTTAGCCAATTCTAATCGAAAAAGAACCCATTACCAGCTCTGTTAAGACAATTAGGACAAACCCATTTTATTCCAGCACTTTAGTCTCATTATAGCTCGGCCAAATCACAAACCCTAATCTGCTGCCATTGAAAATCAAATTTCCCGCCAAAAGCAAAATTTAAATGTTGAAGATGACTGCCCCTTAACTGATATTGGTGTCCTTTTAGCAAATTGGGGTATATTTAGTAATTCCTGGGGTGCGAATAGTGGGGTACAAAGATGAATTTTGGGCTGTGAATAGTGAAAACTCATGGGGTACCTTTATCAACTCCTCTGGGCGCCTTTACCGACTCTTCTGGGACATTTCTGGGGGTGCCTTTAACACTTTTATGGGTGCTTTTAGTAGTTTCTCGATCAAACATCTCTTACCTCTCATATTCACTTCTTCTCTTCAATTTCATCACTAAGGTTTCCATGCTTTTCAGACAAAACTTGCATCACTAAAGCCGACATGCCTTTCAGAGATGAAGAAATAAAAGCAAATAATGAGAGATAATTTGCCTCCATCTGCAGTTGCACATGAAATGACACTTTAGCCCTTTTAAGCGACGTTTCTTCTTATTTTGCTCCAAAGTACCTAAAACTCAAAATCAATCAAAAGATACATAATTTACAAGAAAACATAGCAAAGAAAGCATAAATAATATATAAATACCAAGGTGTTTTAGACACCTATCACTGGGGAAATGGGGCTCTAGGCACATAATCAGACCTCTCAGGAACATAATTGACATCATCAGAAACTTTATCAGCCCCATCATCTAGTGGTGATCCTGAGGGGTGAGATCCTAAGGGGTGAACTACAGTATGTTCAATATCAGGCATGGTTACCTGATTGTCTACTACTCTACCACTCCTAAGGGTTCTAATAGCATTCAACTGATTCGATGGTTTTGAACCTGCTTCATGAACTCCTCTAGGGTTTGGTTGTGTTTGACTAGGAAACTTACCTTTTTCTCTCAAAGACTCATTTATCACTTGGGTTTTTAACTCGGAAAATAGCCTGACTGTTTTCATGTCCTATCCTATTACTAGCTTGTAGACTCTGTTTTACTGATAGTTGAAATTTTACAGTTTGCTGAGTTAACAAGTTGAGAGACTCCTCTAAACTCAATATTTTCTTATCTGACTGATTCTGAAACTGAGCTAGTCCTGAAGGATTCTTAGTATAGCCAAAACCTGGGGGAGCATTAGAATTACTAAACTGACCTTGACTCTGACCCTTAGACCACTAAATGTTCGGATGGTTTCTCCAACCAGGATTATAGGTTTCTGAATATTGGTCAAACTTTTGAAGGTTTATCAAATCTAGTGTTATTATAGAGAGCATTGGCTTGCTCTTCATTATTCTGGCCTTCCCAAAAAGGCTCCAATATAGCAGCAATTTTGGCATCTGATTCATAGCCTTCTTCTACCTTATTGACATTTCCTCTACCTAGAAGAATTGTTTTCTGGGGTCCTCTATTATTTTCCCACTATTGGGTCTTTTCGGCGATTTCACTCAAAAATGTCATCACCTCATCAACTGTTTGGTTTTCAAACCCACCTGTACACATAAATTTTACTATGGTTGTAGTGGAATAATCTAAACCCTCATAAATGATCTGAACTAACTTAACCTTTTCTAGACCATGATGAGGACATTAGGCTAATAGATCATTGAACCTTTCCAAATACCTATATAAAGATTCTCCCTCTTGTTGAGAAAATGTGCAGATTTGCGTCCTAATAGACGATGTTTTGTGCCTAGGGAAAAACTTGTTCAAAAAGGCAGATGTAAGTTGTTCATATGTTTCAATTGAACCGGAATCCAAACTATATAACCACGATTTAACTTTATCTTTCAGGGAAAAAGGGAATAACTTAAGTTTCAAAGCATTATCATCAAGATTTCTAATCTTTAGGGTACTACAAATTTCCTCAAAGTCCCTAACATGGAAATAGGGGTTTTCATTTTCTTTCCCTAAAAAGATTGGGAGTATCTGTAAGGTCCCAGGTCTAAGTTCATAATTTTCTTCCGTTTCAGCTAACTTGATACACGAAGGACGAGTAGTTCTAGTTGGATTCAACAAAGCTTTGAAAGTTGCCATTTCTGGCGCTATCGGAGTAATAGGGATTGTCTCCTCAAACGGACGTTCAAAAGTGGACTCTTCAAAAATCGGACTTTCTAAATTAAGGTAATCGAGACGCTTAGAACCACTAGGTTTATCTTTAATAAATTTACCTAGAGCGTCTCTTTTACGTTCAGGCATACAAAAGAATAAGGAAGGGGATTCTAAGCAATCACGAATCAAGGCCGACTCAACCAAATCAACCCTATTAATTTCTATAAAAAAAAAGCATGATAGCTCCACTTAAAATTGTCTCTAGACCAGCTTCTACCCTTCCAAGAGGCAACTAGGTACAATTTTAGCAAACCTCATAGGACGATCCGAATAAAGTAAGTCGAAGAGAAGTAGGAGAATCTCTAAGGAGCTTTGATACCCCCACCTCTTTGGCAACGCTTCCCTGGGTTACAAGACGGCTCTAATCGACTTCCAGTAATCTTCATATATGGCCAGGCCTTGCCCTTTACTAGAAAAATAAATATCTGTATTCAGTCCTCAACATATATGAGGAAGACAGCAACTCACTGACAAGGGATTCGCGAGTGTTTAGAATCTTACCTCCCGTTCCAGACGGGGGATGAATTGGTTGTAGTCAACTCGGGCCACTGAATCCTATGTCAGTGTACGAACCCAAGGTGCAGAGATAATATCGTAATTGTCCTCCTTCTCTGCAAACAATTATATTTAATACTATCCTTCCGTATGGTATAAAAATAAAAATAATGTCCCAAAGTCCAAAAGTCCAAAGGTGTCCAAAAATAAAAGAAAAATTACAAAAATAATAAACCCTAATACAGTTTTTTTTTTCTAAAAAAAAAAAACAAAACCCTAAAAAAAAATTACTAAAATAAAAATGTCTTCTTTTTCGTTCTTTTCTCTTTAATCTTTAGCTCAAGTCTTTATGGAATCACCAAACTCCTTGGCTCAATTTTCTTTATGATCCAAAACCTGTAGACAAAAGATAAATACCCAAAGACGTAAAATAGAACAAAGATAATAAAAATCTAAAAAATAAATCTAAAACCCTAAAAACAAGTCCGCGTCGGCGGCGCCAAAAATTGATGTGATTTGTAGATAGTGGTAAAAAGAGTGTCGTTTCTCAGACTTGTGAAGGATAACTTTAGACTTAAATTCAAAACTAAAACATAAAACTCACTCAATATTATAGCAAACACTGACAAAGTTGATATCAATATTAAAAGAACACTGAGGCTAAGATTCCACTATTTTCCAAGTTCAAAGTGATTTAATCCAATATTTATATTTATGCAATTTTCTCATTCAAGTTGGTTATAAACTATTGCAACAAGTAGATTCTCAAAATAACAAGTGTAAATCCGAAGCATAGAACATCAAAAACCTAGGTCCAAGTATGCTCTATCAAAAGAAATAACAATTGCTTGCTCTATCAAAAGAAATAACAATTGCTCAACAAAAATCATTCAAACAATTTTCGATCAAGGAAAATAATCATATAATAGTTGCAAATAAATAGATAAAATAGAATATACCACTTTTTGTTGGAAAAATAGCTTCCTCTATCGCCTCAACAATGGGGTTTAGCTCCTCATATTAACCACTTTCTCAAACTACATGCTTGTTGCTCACAAGTTGATTAAAAAGAAGAGAAGATATAAAACAGCATGTTTGTAACATATATAATTGTTACAGAATCACTATTACAAAGAACCCTAACACTGAACTGTTGCGAACTCTGAAAAATTGTTATATAAATTGTGACAAATGGTATTGAGTTTGAAAGATAAGGCCACGGTTTCTGCGACTTTCCTTAAGTGTTGTTCTCTGGTTCTTCTTCAACCTCGCGATGTGAGTTGTGAAATCGCCTCTGCAATGTTTCTAAACCTTCCAAAAGTATACTTAAACCCTCCTTGACCTCCCAGAAACCTATATATAGCCAGAAGACCCAAATAACTCAATGAAATCTCGAGAATATCTCGTCTTTCCTCTCACGGCAAGTTACGATAATTTTTATCTCTAACCTTCTCTGCACACATCTTTTGAGTTCAATATGACGTCCCAGAATCTCTCAATGATATTATGGAATCGAGCAGCTACCGTTCTTCCCTTATCTTCCACCAATAGTTTACATATTTTCAACCAAAATCCCGTGATACTCTCCATGCCTCTGTTTCCTTAAAACCGAATATATGAAGCTATTTTCTCGAATCTAAAGATAGTACCAACCCTATTTTGACGAATCAAGTGAATCCCAATCCATCTCCACGTCAAACTCCGACTAAAACTGACCTTATTCATCAACAGAACCCGGTAAATTTCCAACGCCTCTGTTTGCTTCTCCCGGCCTATCTAGCCCATTCTGATCGATCCAAACACTCTTACCAACCCTGTTGTGCTCTAACAGGCCCATCCCAACGAAAATAAGCCATTGAATCTCGTCAAAACTTGCCGAGAAATCCAACACAAATTTTGCTTCGCTGCTTCCATTTTTTCCGCCAAAAAGTTCTTTGAACATGAAGAAGAAGAGGCGCCCCCTATCCAGAGTAGGGGTGCCTTTAGCATCTGACGAGAGTGTGCCCTAGGGGTGCCCCTTATCCAAAACGTGGGTGCCAAAATCAATTCCTCTGGGAGCCTTTAGCGACTTTTCGAGCAAATTTTTCCAAAAATATTTATTGGCCAAAAATACCTACACACATAAAACACCGTAATAAGTACAAAAATGAGCACTATCAATATATAGAAGCAAGACAAATTAGACACAAAAATGTGTCTATCATAGATGCGCATCTATCCTGTTATGATTTTATTCTAAGTTTTAAACTAGTACTTATTGTATGCTTTTATGAATGCGATGGAACATGTTGAATGGTTCTGAAATCAACTGAAGAAATTGTAGGCTTTTGGGTGGTTAAATGTTCATTGTTCATTGAATTAGAACTGAATTAAGAAGTAGTTATTTAAAGAAAACTATAGGAAGTAGTTATTCTGGAGTGTATCCCTGTAAACATTCTATAGGAAATGTTATTTGACTACAAATTTGGAAAACAACCTTTACTAGTTGCTTTCATATTTGGAGGCAACTTATGCTAGTTTTGGAAACAACTGGTACTAGTTGCCTTCATATTTAAAGATAAAACATGTGCTAGTTGTTCCCAGTTTTGGAGACAACTTCTGCTACTTGCCTCTATATCTAAAGATACCTGGGATACTCACTACTACTGTTACTAATTGATTCTCCAATTTTAGTACACTGATTCTTGTGTAAGTAACGATTTGATGGATGAAAACTGATGGTAGCATGAATATAGAACTGTTGTGCATAGAGTTCATTGTTTGTTTAAAATATATGTATTGTAGTATTTAAAATGAATGTTGAATTTTTGAAATCCAAAACAGATATGTAACATGCTTTTTAACCAAAAGTCTGCTTCAACTTCCCCCATTGTTTTAAAAGTCGATGAATATGAATGTGGTTAACTTCTGAAGATGGTTTTCTGCATTTTTTTATTGTGTTTTGGAAGCAACTTGTTCAAGTTGTCTCCAGATACAATTGCAACTGGCATAAGTCGTCTCTAGTAGTGGAAGATACTTGGACAAGTTGTCCCAAATCTGAAACCTAGGAAATGGTGATATTTTGATTTTGCTACAAATTTAGGATCACCTAGCATATTTTTTTTCTTCCAAATATGGGATCGACTTGCATAAGTTGTTTCCATTACTTGCTTGAATTTTTTTGCTAGGTTTCTAATGAATTTTTTTCCATCTGTAATTTGTTAAAAAATGCAGAGAACTGGCATATTCCGGACTGGATCATATAGTATGTTGCAGATCTATATAATTAGTTTTATTAGGCGGTTAGGGTACGAAAGTGATTTTGGTAATATATATATACTCGATTATATTCATTTGGTGATATTTGTTAAATTTCACTCTGGTAGTGTTCAAAAATTTTGGGTGTTGTCGTAGTTGAGAAGGAGCAAACTAGTAAAGGTAAAATAGAATTGTTGCTTGTTTTGATACGTGAAGAAATGATGAAGATATTTATCTTTTGTTTATGAGAATGTTTGTATTAGTATGTAGTTTGAAATTTCTTGTTCAATTGTAGTTGGTAATTGGGTCTGTGTAATTAGGTTGGAACTGGTATTTCGTTACACGTAATTAGCTTAGGAAGTTGGCTCTGTTACTTACTGAGTAACTACTGATTCTGTGTAATTAGGTTGGGACTGGTATTAGATTTGGAAGTTGGCTCCCTTGCTTGCTTTAAAAACTATTTGCTGAATCTTTGACTCTTTTGTGCTTTTTTAAAATGTAGTGGATGGCAGTGAGTTCCATATTATGTATTTATTCCATTGTTGATATTGTTGGTTATGACTCTAAATTATGACATTTTGTGAGCTATAGTTTCTAGAAATTTTTTGTATGACATTTGGTGCGTGCTAATTTCGAAGTGCAGAAGTAATAACACTGTTTTTAGTTTGTTGTTTTTTCTCTTGTGTTTATTTCAATTTTTATTTGGTTAATGTGATGCTCATCTAATTGTGCTTCCTCTATGCCAGAACACCGGAACATGTTATTTCTCATTTAGAAAGCAACTTGGTTAAGTTGTCTCCAATGGTGGAATCAACTTGTTCAAGTTTTCTCCAAGTTAGAAGCAACTTGTATCGAGTTGTTCCCAAAATCCAGCACACAAGAATCTGTAGCATCTCATTTTGGAAGCAACTTGCAAAAGTTGTCTCCAACATTGGAAGTAACTTGTTCAAGTTGTCTCAAAGTTCGAAGCAACCTGTTTCAAGTTGTTTTCAAAATCCAGAACACATGAACCTGTGGTATCTCATTTTGGAAGCAACTTGTTTCCATTTTGCTCCAGATTCTACAGTAAACTAACTTAAGCCTGACTCATTGTGGTATGTTTTGAAAATAATTTGACTAAATTGATGCAATCATGCAGTTGCTCATGAAATTCGTCATAGCCAAAGGAGATGAATGTGTAAGAGGGAAGCAAGGTTTCATAACTAGTAACACAAACAAAGAGATGTAGCCGTCTAATGGAAGAATGACTACTAAAATAAACAAGGAAAGGGTCAATATGGCGTTCCATTTCTTAGATGCAACTAGTGAATGGAATCTTCAGTCCGGGACGGACCTCTCTCTCTCCCCTTTTATATATGAATCAATTATTCCTAGGGCATCCGAGAGAAAAGAAAAGGAAAAGACGCGATAACCGAGAGGGAGAAAGATCAGGGTTTTCCAATCAAAATTTGTAGAGGGGAGCTAAGAGGTATATTTATCTACGTTGGTTTCAGAGTTTGATCGATTTCCCTTCTTTTACTCTAATTTCTAGCTTCGGTTTTTTCATTTTTTTTCTTTCTTACAGATTTATTATTTTTGTGTGTAAACAAGCTTCAATTTTTAGGGTTTTCTGTATCTTCATCTGTTCATTGTAGAAATTTATGAGAATATCCAATTTGGGTAAAAAAATTAGGTTATAATAAGAATATATATCAACTTATTGAGTTGATATTTTCATCATTGGGGGATTTTAACCTCAATTGCGGGTTTTAATGTGTTAGCGAGAGATGGGATGGGAAACTACTTCTGTCAAAGAGATATTCTTTCTATGTATGTAATTAGGTCTAGATGGGCCATAGTTTATTGCATACGGTGTGTTTTTACACACTGAATTTAGTTTTGCTACAATACCATGTACAGTGTCTGTAGTGGCCGATAAGATATTCACACCTCTAGCCATGAAATAGATAGCACTAAACCCAACACGGTGCATGGTTTGCAGTATCGATGCTATCCTGTTGCTTCAATCGTATTTATGGTGTCGAATTATACACACACAACCTCATGTGTTTAGAGAAATATCAAATATATTATGTGTCTTCTTTTTTAATGATTGCAAGGTTTGAGCATGTTAAGGAAATCTATTCTTTCTTTTTAAGGCTAAAGAGAGACAGCTTCTGAAGATGGCACTGAGAGCTGTAGGAAGACTCGTTTCTCAAAGGCTCTCCAAAGGAGCTTCTAGGAACTTTTGTTCGAATGCAATAGCTTCGAAGAATGCTCAGGTCAAGGTAACTTCTTCAGTACTTTGGCTCCGAAGCTTTTGAGTTATGTGGAAATATGTTGATCTCGTCATATCTTCCTAAATGCTTCAAACCCAATCAATCTTAATTCCATTTTCCTATTATTTTGCTCAATTAGTCTATGCATCACCGGGGCAGCAACAAGATTTTGGAGGAACTCGATGAAGTCACCCGCGATTGTATGCATCACAATGTAATGCTTTTCTTCTCCTCTTCCTGACTGTTAATCGTAAGACAGTATATTACATGTGAAAAGCAGAGAAGGCCATACTAATTAAAGATCATTGCATGTCTCTTTCAGAATTTCCTTGAAGCTAAACGTGACTCAGAAGCTTCCTATATAAACATATGGACTGTTTATTTTTCGGCTGCATTAATTTATTTTGGGCAATCCATTTATAATACAAAAAGCTCAAGCTCACAAACAATCGTTGGGATGCCACGCTGAGAGACACTTTCATCTCACGGCAAGTTCTTTTCCTTGGCTTCTTTTTCACTCTCTTCATAGTAATATGCCTTGGCTGCACTGCCAACTCTTGAATTGATTCTTTTTGTTGTTGCAGGGGGGTTAGTACGGTGGTGCTTTTATCATCTATTTGAATGTATGCATCTTTATTTTTCTTTATATTTTCCCTGAAAACCCAATGTGTGCTTCTCTGGGGATATTTATGTGAGTTAAGGTTCTCATTTGGGGTTTTTTGACATTGCCCCCCCTACAAAATGTTAATCTGGGGTTGCCCCCCTTATTCAACAAAACACTGGGGTTACCCCCCTAATTCAATAAAACACTTTTATTTATGCCCCTCCTATTTTTCCATCCATCTCCCGTTAAATTAAACCTCCCCTAAAACGTTCTTCTGTTTCTAAACTCATTTTGGGAAAATATTTATCCAGGTAAAAAAATATTTTTTAAAAAAGAAAAACTAAAACTCAGAAAGTTTTTTTAAAAAAAAATACTTATTTGATTTTTTTTTTTATTTATTTTTTTTTTTTCTCGGTTTTGAACTATTAACTTAAAACTTTTTTCACTCAATTTTTTATAAAACTTGTTTTTTTTCCCATTTGATATTTTTTTTCAAAAAAAGTACCTAGAAAAAAAAATCAAATACCCGTATTTTTTTATGTTTTTTAACTATTACCTTAAAAACTTCCCGTTTCACTCATTTTGGTTTTTTTTACTTATTTGATTTTTTTTTTTTACTCTAAAATATTTTTTAACCTAGATAAATATTTTCCCATGAAAGGAAAAAAAAACGAAAAATGTACCCGTTTGGCACTATTCATATGAATACTGAGTACGCATCTAGTGTAGGGAAGGAAACGCACGTTTTACATTTAACGAGAGATAATGGGAGATGGATGGAAAATGGTGATAGGGGGGGCAACCCAGTGTTTTGTTGAATTGGGGGGCAACCCCAGATTAACATTTTGTAGGGGGGTCAATGTCAAAAAACCCCTTCTCATTTTGTGGGGTAGCTACTTTGAAAGGATAATGTTGCATGTGCATTTATATTTGGGGGAATTAATAAAATGCCCATGAGGTGAAATGTAATTAAGAAAATGTCCACGTTTTTTTGGAAATTAATAAAATGCCCATGAGTTGACCTTTATCGTCCCGTTTTTTCAAAAAAAACGGCTAACGGACGTTTCATGACATGTGGCACTAAATCTGCTATGTCAAATGACATTCTAACCCCTAAATTAGCTGGATCGGCCCGTGTTGGAACTATGACTCAACATGAACTCGGGTCATGAGTGACATCACGTCATCCACACGTGCAAACTTGAGAATCTGGCCACCGACACGTGTCAGATATCTTGTAATAACCATCAATGGCCCGATTTAATCCCCTTTTATAACGGTCATATTCTCTTGGAGCCTGTATAAAAACCAATGATCAGACCCAAGTTCACCAAAAAAACAAACCAACTACAAACAGTCATGAGCAAAAATCTGATACATTCTCCTAGTAGTAGTAGAAACAACAACATCAAGTCTAGTGAAGAGAACCAACCAAATCTATGTTCAATCTGTGATGTAGGAAGCCATGAATCAAAGGTTTGTCCTTGGATGTATTCTAGGTGTAAACATATACCTTGTAATGGCATAAGGCAATTACTTAGATCAAAGACAACTGAAACAGAAGGTGAAATGTTCTTCAAGTGCTCAAATCCTACCTGCACATATTTTGAATGGTTTGCTTTAGCCATTGATGTAGTCAGATGTGCTGATATCAAGGCGCCATTTAAGATTTGTTGTTGTGCTTGTGGAGAAACCGGTCACTCCTACAACAAATGTCCTTCGCAAAGATACAATGCTTCAAAGATCTCTGCAAATCGAAATGAAACGAAATTATGTAAGAATAGTCACAACTTCAACATAGCTTATCTTACTTGCACAGATTGTGAAGCTTTCGGATGGGTTTCGATCACATAGTCATTCTTTGCAAAGGAAAGTGTTATGCATTCAAGTATTCATGTCAAAGAAATATGTAAGGAAGTTAACAAAAAGCTTACAATGTAATTTTCCCTACTTTAAACTAATAAAATTTGATTAATATTAAAAGTTACTTCAAATCCATATTGTTTTGTCATCCATAATCAAGTTCAGACCTAAAAGCAGCTGAAACAAAAGTCAAACACTGCAAGAAAGGATGACAGATCCAACAAAAAAGCAAAACACACACCACACACACACACATTACTTCTTCTTTGCATTCTTTATCTTCTTTCCCTTAGCCTGTGTAACAGTAGCAATATTCTGAGCCACATATCCAATACCTGCAAAATCTTGACTGAAACTTTGTGTGTTACTAGGCCCCTGCATTGCAGAGATCTTTGAGTGTTTGGTACTGGAGGTGGTTTTCCATGAGAGGATGTTCTTGCAGAAGACTCACCAACATATGATGATTTTCCTTGCTTCTTTGCTTTGCCCCTTGCAGTGCTAGTTTCAGATCCATCTGAGTTTGTGAAAGTGAAGTTTGTAGCATCACACTCAGTTCTTGGCCTATATCCAGTTTGATTCTTACCAACATCACCACCTTTACAAGTTCTCTTGTTGTGACCTTCTGTAGATCCACACTGAGTACACTTCCTTTTCTTCTTCTCAGTTTGAGGTTCATCATAACTTCTTCTTCTCTTTGAATGAGGTCTGCCAGGCTTTCTTTGGCTAGGAGGGTGTAGTATTTTGTTTTCCATTGGTGGATGCAACAAGAAACAAAGAAAAGAAAAGATCAGAGAAGAAAGAAGAGATGAGATGAGAATTGATGAAACCCTAAAGTGCTTTTAAATAGAAAATAAAGTTAAAGTTTAAAGTAAATGCACAACAACCCATAAAGTATAGAATAGTACCTCTGGATAGTCAGAAATGTCTTCTAGTGGAAAAACTTTTGGAGCATATGTGGTCCTATAATAATCCACAGAATAGTAAGGAGAGCAATACCTGACAAAACAAATGTAAATATTGTTAGAATCTTGCCTTGAATATTTGGTGGTACATTAATGCACAAATAAAAGAGAAATAAAAAATGTAAATGCCACAATAAATGGTAAGATCAAGACACATACTCAGCCCAATTTGGTGAGATTGTCTTCAATGCGGATTACTGACATGTTGACATGGGAATCCCCTAAACCGCCACTTTGCAAACAAGTGCACTTCTTCTCAATAAAATTCACTTTGTGAATATTTTTGGTGGACTGTTGGTGAGCAAATAAACCTCCCCAACCACACTAGCTTGAACATGAAATTTTTCACTAATAGCAAGCATTTTTTTGATAAGGTCCTTAGCTTTAGGAACCAAATCTCCAGATTTCCACTTTGTACATTGTTCCCTTCTCTTTGTAAACATTTTCATCATCAATGCACCATACAACATTCCAAGAATAACTATAGGTTTATCTCTCAGTTCAGTAGCCATTGAATTAAAAGATTCAGAAAAATTGTTATTCAGATGCTCACAACAGCTAGTGGGATCAAAAAAATCCCTAGCCCAATTACAATGACCTTGTTTCATAAGGTACTCTGCAGCTTTAGCATTTTCTTGGTACATAGCAGTCATGTGTTCCTACATTACCCATTTGTACATTAGTATGTATTTACATTACTCTAGAAATGTAATACAAGCAAAATTAAAAGTAACAAACCTCAAAATGCTTTATCTTGTAGGCTTTGGCAGCATTCCACATTGAACTGTGCAAGGTGGGGGACTTGTAAGTTTTCTTGAAATTCTTGTAATTGTGCCTGCAACATAATTCACACAAACAATATGTAAAATTTATCATTGTAAATAAATAAGTTATAAATTTGCTACAACAAATTTAAAAGTAAGATAATTACCTCCAACAATATCTATGGGGCATACCAGGAAACACCTCTCCGCAAATCGCTTCCAACAAACCTTTTGCTTTGGTCCGATATGAAAGTGACTTTTTCAAGAATGATGAGCTAATATCAACTGGTGCCAAATCTCTGAGGAATATTAACCAGTTTTCTTTGGTTTCACTCCTAGCCACACCAATACCTAGAGGTACTAATCTATTCTCACCATCAAGTGTTGTTGCAGCCATTAAGACACCACCCCACTTGCCAGTAAGATGGCATGCATCAAACCCTACAACACCTCTGCAAGACTCCTGAAAAGCTTTCATTGGTGCAGCAAATGATATTGTCATAGTTTCAAACTTGAAATCTGCATATGCAGTTTTCAACATAAGTTTTTGGGTAAAAGAAAGTACCAATATAAAGAAGAATACAATACTGAAATATTAAAAGAACTTACCTTTTCTTCCATATGTAAACTTGGCAACAGACCATGGGTTAGTATTGGCCACCATTGAACAAAACTTAGGTACATCAGCATAACTTTCTTCATAATCTCCAAAAAATTCCTCTAGAACCAGATTCCTAGCTTTCCATGCACAAATATAGGGGATGTTGATGTTGTGAGTACCTGCAAAGTTTTCTTGAATATTCTTGGGCTTTGGTATGAAAGCCCCGGAACTTTCTTTCAAACTTTCAAGTACAACATCTTTTACAGTTTCTGGATCAGCACTCCTATTCTTACCTTTCTTATCCCCAACACATGTGTGTTCCAAGTTAACACTTCTAACAACAAAAGTTGACTCATTTTTTACTCTACTAGCATAAACAAACCATTTACACTCATATTCATCCTTAAACCTACACTGAGCCCTAACTTGCATAGAACAACTTTTTCTACATTTGAACTGCCAATTATGAATCACACAAAACTTTTTAAGGTGATTTTTAAAATGTCTCTTGTTATGAAAGGCATACTTTACCAACATCTTACTAGGATCCACTAGTGGTATTACATCTTCTTCAGGGAATAGATTTGGATCATCTTCCTCAGCAATGTTGTTGATCTCAGGTTGGTATTTGTTGTACCAATCAGGTTTGCCACTAACTTTCTTAATCACTACTTCAGGGCCAACATCATCTTTATCTTCATCTTCAAGAACACTACCATCTTCATCTGAAAAGTACAAACATTACAGTTATTATGCTTACATAAATTAAGATTTAAAATTTGTTACTACAACTCTATTTTCAAGATTTACCACTTTTCATACCTTCAGTGCTACTTGATTCCTCATTATGATCTTGAAATTTATATGTCTTTAAATATTCAGCATAATCCTTCTCATCATCTTCATCACTATCAAATATTAAAGGGGCATCTGGATCTTCAACTAGGTTACACTCATCTAACTCAGTATTCTCTAGCTGCACATTTTCCTCATCTTCAGATTGATTCTCATCATTGTACACAGTGCTTCCTTGTGTTACATTAAACCAGTAATCATGGTTAAAGCTCTCTTGACTTGGTTGATCAAACTTCTCCTGTGTTGTATTAGTTCCAACTCTATTTGCTTGACTCAAACATGACATACTCTCTTGACTTGGTTGATCAAACTTCTCTTGTCATGGTTGACTGCTACTCTGTGTTGTATTAGTTCCAGCTCTACTTGCTTGACTCAAAGATGACATACTCTGCACTTCATTCAATAAATCCACAAAACATAATTTCCTAGATGCTCCTCCTTGTTGATCAAAGTTCTGCACTTCAGAAGTTGTATTTAACCTTGGTGATCTCCTAGGTGGCTTAGTCTTTTCCTTTGAAACAGGCTTCTTATTTGTCTTCCAAGTCTTCTTTGGTGTCTCATCATTTGTTATCACTGGAAGCTCCACTGCAGCATTCAAGAAGTCATCATCTCCAAATTCAGAATTACTTATAGACAACTTCAGATGTATAAAATCAGCTTCATCAGATACAGAAGTGTCCCAGAACTTAAAGAAGTCCTCATTTGTTACCAAAGATTCAGGGGAACATGGATCATCAGGTGTGTAATACAAGTTCACTATTTCTTCTTTTTCCAGACCCAACCTTGCATGCAACATTTTCTCAAATCTCTTCAAATCAATTTCTTCTTTGTCTATGTGAGGGAATTCTATTGTCATCTTACTAATATGAACATACACACTGATGTTTCTGTATGGATAATGAACATATCCCCTGCAACAGAACAACAATTACCTAAATTAGTCTAATTGAAATACCAAATACAAATTAAAACTACAATTCCAAATAACAAACCCCAATCAAAATATTGAAACCCTAATTAAATCAAATACCCAAATTAAAGCCCTAATAACATCAAATTCAAACCCTAATTACACATAAAATGGACAAAATAATTAAAAAACAGAATCTAATACTAGATTTGTTTTGGTCGGGATAGATTTTGTTTTTAAACAAAAAAACAAAAGTAAAACCCTCACAGCACCTTAAGTACAAGTACGAAGAATAAATCTTCGATTTCAATCCCTCAAACAAATAAAACCAAACAAATCTAATCAAATCTAAAAGAAACAGATCTAAATAGAAGAAAACAAAATTAGGATTTATGAGAAAAACTTACGGCTTAATCGACTTCGACTGCGATTTCGACTGCGCCTTCTCCTTCTCCTTTTTGCTCTTCATCTTCACGTTTACATAAATAGAGATCTAAATACCCTAAGTACAAGTACGAAGAATAAATCTTCGATTTCAATCCCTCATACTCGTGTTCTTCATACTCAGAGAGACAGGGAGAGGGGGAGAAAATGTTTGGGAATGAATTTTACGAACCCTAGACTTCGCCTTATCCTCACGTTTTCTTTTCGGGGTATATTGGTCATTACTCCCACCAATATATCATCTCGTGTGATGAGATATTGACTAAGTAAAACGAGTTTTACCAAACTCGTGGGGCCAGACGGAAAACGTGACGGCATGGGCATTTTATTAATTTCCAAAAAAATGTGGGCATTTTCTTAATTACATTTCCCCTCATGGGTACTTTCTTAATTTTCCCTTTATATTTTACCTGAAAACCCAATGTGTACTTCTCTGGGGATATTTATGTGAGTTAACGGGGTAGCTACTTTGAATGGATAATGTTGCATGTGTTCTTGTAATGTGTTATTCCATTTTGCGACCATGACTCCATTCTTCAGCAACTCAAATCTAGTTTATGAGAACACTTGACCAGCTCAATATTATACTTGATTATCCACTCGGCGAAGTTCCCTTGTAACTATCTGGGAGGTTGGAGTGTTGACTCCCATCCCAATTAAATAGCATGGGATATCAAAGGCTTACTGGTCGAATAACATCTCCCAACCCATTTGTTTGCCAAACTTAAAATTTAGGGCAACTGAACCAAAAAAAGGTTAAATTAGGGCAACTGAACCAAAAACTTATTTGCATTTAGGATAGTGTCACACCTTCAAATGCAAATTTATGCGAAAGTAACCAGACAGCACAGTGGTTCTCTGAATCAAGCTTCACCCACCTGCACTTTAGCCTTATAAGTTTGCACCAATGCAAACAACCAACTCAACAGTTTTTCAGCGGAAGTCTTTTAGCCTTCTTTCACTTTATTTGAACTTCTCAAATGCACCCCATAATTCATTCAAACATTGCCATACTTTGTCAATGACAATCAGCCAACAAAGAACACTTAAAACATTGCATCAAAGGGAAGAAATACAAAATTGCTCCGACGAAAATTGGTTTGTGAATAACAACTATATAACGTCCTCTGAGAATATATAACCATTGGAGGATATAAGCATTGTTGTGAAAACACATATATGTTTAAGTCCTTATTCCTTGAACCGAAGTTTGCGAACTTTATTGATCAAGAGAACCCGAGTAGTGCGTGAGCTAAGTCCGCGAACTTGAGTAGGTTATGTCTAAAAACGATATTTGTGAACTTATCTTTATAAACTAAGGAATGCAATTGCAAACCGTGGCTATATAGTTCATAAACCGATTCGAGTGAATCAAATCGTTTTTGCTTCAATTGTGTCTTGTGTAGTACTTAAGATTTCCTTGCACTTGAACAACTCTCTAACTAGTTCATTTGAGTCATTTGAACTAGTTATCGTGAAGAAGAATATGGTTGATATGAAAGTGATCATATGGCTAACCATTTGGTTAACTATTGTTGAACCAACTAATGTACAAGTTTGGGTACGGTTACACAAGCCTAAAAACGTGCATTACATGTGTGTGTAACAAGCTATGTTTTCGATCTAACGGTTGATAAATATTAGCTTGAATCTAATTAGGTTTTCATCTAACAGTGAATATTGAATGCTTTGTTACCAAGGTAACTTAGATTGCAAACCCTGATTTGAAAGATTATATAAGGGAGAACTCTAGCAACTGGGAAACCTAATCCCCACACATTCTGTATGATACTAGTTGTGCTAAGCTAGAGTCGATTCTCCTTTAACCTTTGGTTTCTTCTTCTAAACCAGGTTAAGGATTTAAAGACTTCATTGGGATTGTGAAGCCATACTGATACTATTTTTCTTGTAGTTGTGTGATCTGATCTTGCATATTCTATCGTACGAGTACAATTGGAATAATTGGCTTGATATTTCTATCTTCGATAGGAAAGATATAAAAAGTAATCACAAACACTTCGTATCATCGTTTGTGATTCCATAATTAAAAAATTCGCTGCGTCGATTAAGATTATTGTAAGGTGATTGATAATACTAAGTTGTTCTTTGGGAATATAAGTATGGTTTATCAATTGGTTTCTGTTCACCTTGATTTATCAAAAGGCGGAACAAAAACTCATAGGTATATTCGTGGGAGACGGATTTATCTATTACCGTATACTTTTCTGTGTGATACAGATTTGTTATTAAAGTCTTCGAATTTGGGTTGTAGCAACCCTTAGTTGTGGGTGAGATCAGCTAAGGGAATCAAGTACGTAGCATCCTGCTGGGATCAGAGACGTATGAGCATAACTGTACCTTGGATCAGTATGAGATTGGTTAGGGTTCAACTACAGTACAGACCGGAGTTAGTTTGGAGTAGGCTAGTGTCTGTAGCGGCTTTATACAGTGTATGTTCAATCTAGACTAGGTCCTGGGGTTTTTTTGCATTTTCGGTTTCCTCGTTAACAAAATTCTGGTATCTGTGTTATTTCCATTTCGCATTATATTTTGTTATATAATTGAAATAATACAGGTCGTGCGTTGTTCAGTCAATTAGAATATCCGACCTTTTGGTTGTTGATTTAAATTGATTGACACTTGGATATTGGTCTTTGGTACCATCCAAGTTATCTCTCTTGTATTTAAATTGAGACTAGCAGTTTGCTTGAGTAAGATTTAAATCGAGAGATAAAGATATGAAAACTCTTTGATATACTTTTCTATTGATTGAGTCTAATGTCTAGTTGATTCTCATAAAAGTATATTGGAGTTTGTCCAAACAGATTGCTAAGCGAAATATTGGGTGTGGTTGTTAGACCCCCGCCTTTTCAATTGGTATCAGAGCAGGCAAACATGTCTAAGACCTTACAAGTCTGTGTTTGTAGCGATCTGACTCTATGGACGATAAAGTTTCTTATAACGCTTCACCAGGTTTAAAAACCAATCGTAGAAAAAGTTCTGATAAACTGGTTATTCTTCAGAAAAGGTTGGATGAACAAATCCGGATCAATTCTGATCTCTTTGCATAAATTGCAATACTTAAGGATTTGAAACCCATTATAAATCATTTAATGGATATGAGTAACTACAGTCGTTCCTCTCTGAAGAACGGTCATATATCAGCTGATAAACAATGATTAAATGTTGTGAATACTGATATGACTCATAACTGTTCTTCCAAACTAAAAGGTGTTGGCCCATGTTTGTTTTGTGATTCCTCGAATCACTTTAAACATGACTGTGTGTCTTTTGAAAAGAGATTAAGAGTTGCAAGTGATCTTCACAAGAGAATTAAACAACTCTTTGCGTCTCTAAAAAGACATACAAAACTATTGGGAAATTCCAAACAGAATAGTACTAATAGTATGAGAGCTTTTGCTTTAAAATAAACATCACCCTTTCAATGGTTTGTTGATAGTGGATGTAGCATACATATGACAAGTGATCTCACTTGGTTTGTTTCTTCAGACGACTATGAAGGTGGGCCAGTGATATTCAGTGATGGGAGTTGTTGCTACATAAGCAAGAAGGGAACGATCAAATTACCTGGCGTACCTGAAATCCATGATGTAGTCTACGTAAAAGGTATGACAGTAAATCTTTTATTTATTAGTCAAATTTGTGACAAAATCCATCGAGTTGTCTTCAATGCAAATGGATATGACATTGTAGAAAAAACTGGGAAAGTAATTTTTCAGGGAATTCGTGGTAAAAATAACTATTATCTTCTTGATACTCAGTTCAACAATTGTTGCAATTTGACTAAGGTGGAATCTATACATCTTTGGCATGAATGTTTTGGTCACATCAACTATCGTCTTCTAACTAAGATCATTAACAAAGAACTTGTTAGAGGCGTTCCCAAAATCAATGCAAATATTGAAGGTGTATGTGGTTCCTGTCAAAAGGGTAAACAAACAAAAGTTCACCATAAATCATCTCGAGATATTCTCACTAAAGCTTCACTTGATTTAATTCATATGGATCTCTTCGGACCAATTCAACAACCTACAGTTGCTGGTATGAAGTATGCATTGGTTATGGTAGATGATTACACCATATTCACTTGGGTTGCGTTCCTATCTCATAAGAATGAAACCCTTGGAGAATTCAAAATTATTGTTAATAGAATCCAGAACGAACAAGGTCGCAAACTAAAGAAAATTAGAAGTGACCGTGGAACTGAAATTCAAGGACACTATGGTGTTTGAATTATGTGACGAACTGGGAATTATTCAATAATATTCTCCACGTATTACTCCTCAAGCTAATAGAGTTGCAAAAAGAAAGAACATAAATATTCAGGAAATGGACAGGGTAATGCTCCATAACAAAAACTTACGCTTAAGGTTTTGGGGAGAAGCTGTCTTCACAGCATGCTATTTGATCAACCGTGTCTACTTACGGTCTAAAACCCTCAACACTCCTTATGAGTTGTGGTATGGTAGAAAACCAAACTTGTACTAACTTAGAGTGTTTGGTAGTAAGTGCTACATTCTAAAATATCGAGAACAGAGAGGGAAATTTGATACCAAAAGTGATGAAGGTATTTTCCTTGGCTATGCTTCTAATAGTCGTGGTTTCCGAGTATTTAATCTCAGAATCCAGGTCATGATGGAATTTGCTAATGTTATCATCGATGATATTAGTAATTTTCATCATGATAATCCTCTTGTTGAATTGCCTCCAACTGAGACAATTGAGAAAGTCAAAGAAATACCAGAATCAGTTGAAGTCATCCCAACTATTACTGATCCTGATATTTCTTGTGATGGGGAGAAGAGCACTGATCAGGCTACTCCTGGCGAACAAGAACGTATCCCTCCACGATACCTATGGGTTCAAAGTAATCATGATCCCAATAGTATTATTGGAGGAAGAGATTCTACAGCTAAAACAAGAGGACAACTTCAAAATATTTACAATTTTGGTTGTTATCTGTCACACGTAGAACCAAGAAGTATTGATGAATCTCTTAGCAATCCCGTTTGGGTGAATGCAATGCATGAAGAGTTAAATCAATTTCAAAGACAAGATGTATGGGAACTTGTACCTTGTCCCTCCAATGTTAATATTATTGGTACCAAATGGATATTCAAGAACAAGTTTGATGAATTTGGCACAATTGTCAGAAATAAAGCCAGACTTGTTGCTCAAGGATATTCACAAATTGAAGGTATCGACTTTGATGAAACCTTTTCTCATGTGGCACACCTTGAGTCCATTATACTTTTATTATCTCATGCTTGTTTTCTCAAGGTTGAGCTTTTCCAAATGGATATTAAATCCGCATTCCTAAACGGAATTTTAAAGGAAGAAGTCTATGTTGCTCAACCTAAATGATTTGAAAACCGTGATTTCCCATATCACGTTCTTAAACTCAAAAAGGCATTATATGGGTTAAAAAAATCACCTAGAGTCTGGTTTGAAAAACTTACCACTTCTCTTAGTAGGAAAGGTTTTTCAAGAGGCGGAGCTGATAAAACTTTGTTTACCAAATGGAGTGAGAAAGATGTTGTCATTGCTCAAGTCTATGTAGATGATATTATCTATGGTTCAACATCTGAGAAGCTTGCAAAGGATTTCCAAGTTTCACTTGCTAGATAATTTGAAATGAGCAATGTTGGTGAATTAAAATTCTTCTTAGGATTACAAATTCAACAACATAAGGATGAAATTTACTTATCCCAAGAAAAGTATGCAAGGGATCTTGTGACAAGATTAGGCTTGGATAAGTCTTCTCCAAAACTGACACCTATGCCTACTACTGGTAAACTGCACAAAGATGAGAAAGGAGTAAAAGTAGATCAAAAATTGTATCGATCTATTATTGGAAGTATTTTATATCTTACAGCTACTAGACCTGATATTTATTTTAGTGTTGGTTGTTGTGCTAGGTTTCATGCTGATCCAAAGGAATCTCATCTTGCAGATGCAAAAATGATCATACGATATGTCAATCACACTGCCGGGTATGGTCTATCCTATATTTTTGACACTAACACTGACCTTTCTGGTTATTCTGATGCTGATTGGGCAAAATGTGTAGAAGATAGAAAAAGTACATCAGGAGGTTTCTACTATGTAGGACTGAATCTCGTGGCTTGGCATATCAAAAAACAAAATTCATAATCCCATTATACATGCGAAGCAGAGTATATTGTTGCTGGATCATGTTACTCAACTTCTATGGATGAAACAAATGCTGGCTGACTATGGAATTGATACTGGAATAATGAATATCTTTTGTGATAACTCTAGTGCGATTCGAATCACTGAGAATCCCGTTGAGCACTCAAGAACAAAGCACATTGATATAAGGTACTATTTTATTCGAGATCTTTATGAGAATGGTATCATAAATATGGAATTTGTGCCTTCCGAACAACAATTGGCTGACATTCTCACCAAACCATTAGATAATGCCACTTTTCAACATTTACGACAGTCTATTCATGTTATTTTGGTTCATTAGTTGTTTCCATGACTCTTTCCCCTGTGCTTATCTCGATCTTTTGGGGCAATTGAGTTGTAACTCCAGTATGGGTTTACTTCAAGTTTGCGTTTGTTTACGTAGGATGATTTTATGTCGAGTTTTTTAGTGTTTTATCCAAAGAAATCCTTCTTTTATTTCTGAAATTAAGGTCGCTCTTGTTGTTCTTTCGGGAATAACATTTTATGTTGTTCTTAATTGAACTTGTGCTTAATTTCCAAATCTTTATGGGGAGTGCGGCTGTGGAATATTATAGGGGTTAACTTGTATCTTTATAAACTTCTTGATGAATGCATTTTGCTTCGGCTTTATGATTGTATCTAAACAAGATGATATATATATGCTTACTTTTAGTCATGAAACGTCTCTTACGGAAATTTCATTAGGATCCCATTCTTGTACCTTTGCTAATTTTATTGACAAAAAGGGGGAGAATTAATATGTAGTTCACACTACAAATACATATGGTTTTAGGATCATTATGTAAGGGGGAGTGGTTTCCATGTGAGATAGAGTATTGACTAAGGGGGAGTGACATATCACCATAGTATTGTTGTTAAAGTTGTGATGCAATTGGACTTTGACGTTGTGTAATGATACTATGACATTGTATGACAATGATTGAGAACTCTTGTTTTCTTGCTGTTATAGCTATGGATTTTCAACAACGATGATGTTAAACTTACAACCTTTGGGATCATTGGAGTACTTGGAAGTGACGAAGATTTCGAGTAATGTTGAAGATTAGACATGTGGAATAAGAGCTACAAATTTTATTTATATATTTTTTGTATTCCATATGTATTGATAGTTTTGACACTAAAATTGACAAAGGGGGAGATTGTTAGAGCATTGCTCGGTCGAACTCGCATGTGTTGCTATCTTAAGCATGTTTGTCAATGTTAGTGATCAAAACTATAAGTCTTGATTTCTTGTTTACTATAGCTAAGGTCTCGGACTAGGATATAAAGCGTAGTTGAGCTCAAGAACTCCATGGTGATCATCATACAAGACGAAGGACTACTCAAGGAACTGGTGGATATTCATCGACTAAAAGGTATGTGGAGACTTGAACTTATCTATCACTCAAAAGTCTATCTACTCTATCTCCTATCTTGAGACAAAAGTCGTTTTGCTATATAGACTTAGATTATACATATTTGGTATTTCGAGCCGAGTATATCTCGCCTATCTATTTCTCCAAATATGTGATGGTAAAGCTTTCGCTTTAGCCAAGTTCATCTTTACCTAGTGACGAAAGTCATGTTATGTTTCAATCACTTTGAAAATTGCTCTGACGAAAAATGGTTTGTGAATAACAACTATATAACATCCTCTGAGAATGTTTCAATGATTGGAATGAGAGTTTATACTATATAGCCATTGGAGGATATAAGCATTTTTGTGGAAACACATATATGTATAAGTCCTCATTCCTTGAACCGAAGTTTGAGAACTTTATTGATCAAGCAAGCCTGTTATAGGGGCGGCATGGTTTATTAGAGGGGCGGCAATGTGATAGTAATGTCCCTCTAGTTGGTTAGGGGATGTCCTATAGGGGGTGTAAATTGACTATATTACCCTCCCTATTTTTTAACCTAAATCAAAGCTAAATTGAAAATTTGTTTTCTTTCTTCTTCTCTTCTCCTCCTCCCATCAGCCATAACCTCCATTAAAACTCAAAATTTCATCGTCTTCGATTAATCGACGATTCGAGAAGTAATCAAATGTAATGTAATGACTTATATGAGGTATGTTTTGAAAACCCAGTTACGATTTGGTTTATTTTGTTCGATTTAAGTTTAATTTCTATAAAAATTAGGGGTTTAGATGAAAATTGAAATTGAAATTTCTGGGTTTATGTGAGTTACGGTTGATTTTAACTCAATTACGAACCGTAACTGGAGATTTTGATTTTGTTACGGTTGGTAATATTTCAATTACCAACAGTATGTTCTTATATCTAAGAATTTTCTTCAGTTACGGTTAGTAACCATTTTAGTTTACGAACCGTAACTGAGTTACGGTTGGTATCGATCATTTGGTTGGTAACGAGCATTTAGTTACCAACTGTAACTGGTTTTACGATTGGGTTTTCTTCAAATTTAACCAGTTATGGTTGGTAGTTCATCTTTTACGAACCGTAACTTCGATTTACGGTTGGTGATGAGCAAAATTCCAACCATAATTAGCTCTGAAAATATATAATTTTTTTTTTACGTACTTTAGATAACTTTGAGCAACAAAAAGCTAGTTGGGTCTAATTTAGAAGTATACCCGGTCACTTTCAGGTCATGGTTCTTCATTTTGTTGGTTAATTTATTCAATTGATTGAGATTGACCTTCTCCTCTATTTTTTTTTAAACTCTAAAAATCTGATTTTGGGTTTGATTTTGAGTTAATATAAGTGAAATTAATCATTAACACTAAACTTGATTATCATCATTAAACTAGGTAATCAATAATGAGGGTTAATTTGTCATTTCCAGTTTTTTTCATAAGGGACACCATGAATGATCATGTGATGTCCCTTTTTTTCCTATTAGAATGCCGCCCCTCTAATAAACCATGCCGCCCCTATAATAAGATTGTAATCAAGAGAACCGGAGTAGTGCGTGAGCTAAGTCCGAAAACTGGCGAAAGTTCTCAACCCGAGAATTTCTGCTGGAGTTTGTGAACTCCATCCGGGAACTTAAGTCCGCAAACCCAGTCCACGAACTTGAGTAGGTTATGTATAAAAATGATGTTTGTGAACTTATCTTTATAAACTAAGGAATGCAATTGCAAACCGTGGCTATATAGTTCATAAACCGATTCGAGTGAATCAACTCGTTTTTGCTTCAATTGTGTCTTGTGTAGTACATAAGATTTCCTTGCAATTGAACAACTCTTTAACTAGTTCATTTGAGTCATTTGAACTAGTTATGGTGAAGAAGAATATGGTTGATATGAAAGTGAACATATGGCTAACCATTTGGTTAACTATCGTTGAACTAACTAATGTACAAGTTTGGGTACGGTTACACAAGACTAAAAACGTGCATTACATGTGTGTATAATAAGCTATGTTTTCGATCAAATGGTTGATAAATATTAGCTTGAATTTAATCAGGTATTCATCTAACGGTGAATATTGAATGCTTTGTTACCAAGGTAACTTAGATTGCAAACCCTGATTTGAAAGACTATATAAGGGAGAATCTAGCAATTGGGAAACCTAATCCCCACATATTATGTGTGATACTAGTTGTGCTAAGCTAGAGTCGATTCTCCTTTAACCTTTGGTTCTTCTTCTAAACCAGGTTGACGACTTAAAGACTTCATTGGGATTGTGAAGCTAGATCGATATTACTTTTCTTGTAGTTGTGTGCTCTAATCTTGCATATTCTATTGTACGAGTACGATTGGAATAATTGGCTTGAGATTTCTATAGGCAAGATTTAAAAAGTAATCACAAACACTTCGTATCATCTTTTGTGATTCCACAATATCTTTTTTCGCTGCGTCGATTAATATTATTGTGAGGTGATTGATAATACTGAGTTATTCTTCGGGAATATAAGTTTGGTTTATCAATTGGTTCATGTTCACCTTGATTTATCAAAAGACGAAACAAAAACTCATAGGTATATTTGTGGGAGACAGATTTATCTATTACCGTAGAATTTTCTGTGTTATACAAAAAAAATTATTAAAGTTTTCGACTTTGGGTCGTAGCAACTCTTAGTTGTGGGTGAGATCATCTAAGGGAATCAAGTACGTAGTATCCTGCTGGGATCAGAGATGTAGGAGCATAACTGTACCTTGGATCAGTATGAGATTGGTTGGGGTTCAACTACATTCCAGACCGGAGTTAGTTTGGAGTAGGCTAGTGTCTGTAGCGGCTAAATACAATGTATGTTCCCGGGGTTTTTCTACATTTGCGGTTTCCTCGTTAACAAAATTCAGGTTCTGTGTTATTTCTATTCCGCATTATAATTTGTTATATAATTAAAATAATATAGGTTGTGTGTTGTTCAATCAATTAGAATATCCGACCTTTTGGTTGTTGATTTAAATTGATTGACACTTAGATATGGTCTTTGGTACCATCCAAGTTATCTCTCTTGTATTTAAATTGAGACTCGCAGTTTGATTGAGTAAGATTTAAATCGAGAGATAGAGATATAAAAACTCTTTGATATACTTTTCTTTTGATTGAGTCTAACGGTCTAGTTGATTCTCATAAAAGTATATTGGAATTTGTCCATACAGATTGCTAAGAGAAATATTGGGTGTGGTTGTTAGACCCCCGCTTTTTCAAGAAGTGTTATCTCTATAAATGTACCACCAGTCTTCGATGGCTCAAATTACTTATGGTGGAAAATTGCTATGCGTGCCTTTCTTCAAGCGCATGATTTTCAATCATGGGTTTATGTTGTTAATGTCTATGATCCTCCAATGGTTACAATAGATGGTGTCTCGATTGCAAAGGATATTGGTAGATATGAACCTAACGAGATTCTCACTGCAAAGGAAAATTCTGACATTTTAAATGTTATCACTCATGCCATTGTCCCAGATTTTCAGCACCATGTGACTATGTGCACTCGGTCTAAAGATGCGTGGGATATCTTAGAAATTGTATTCGAAGGGAATACCTCTGAAAATAAATCTAGGCTTCAAAACCTAAATTATGATTGGGAAAACCTTCGTATGGCTGAAGAAGATTCATTTGATGAGTTTAATCACAAAGTGTCTGAAATTGTTAATGCATCTTTTGCATTTGGTAAGACTATCCCTGAAAAGGACATTGTGTTGAAAATTCTCAAATTGTTTCCAACCAAATATGAATCTAAGAAACATGCCATCATTGAAGGAAATAACCTTAATACTTTATCCAGAAATACTCTATGTGAAGTTAAAGATCTTTGATCATGAGCATACATCCAAATCTGGAAAGGATATTGCTTTCAAAGCACAAAAGAACACAAAATTGCTTGACAAAAGTAAATATGTTGGTAACTCTGTGGATGATCCTTTTCAAACTGATTCACCTGATGAATATATTGATAACTCAGTTTCTCTGATTACAAGATAGCTTAGAGATCTTCTTTTAAGAGAAATAAACGGTTTGTCAGAGATAAGCCTAGATCATCAGTTAAACCTCATGACCGTGTTCCTCCTAAAAATAGGGATATGGTCTATACTGATGATGATTATATGCCTCAGTGCTTCATAGGGGTGGGACTTGGTTGGTTAGGTGGGTTAGAAGGCTTGTCCGAGGCAGACCCGAGTTAGGAATCATTTTCCCAGATTGCCCATCGAACCCGTAGAACTCGTAGAAGTACTGCCCAAGCCCTCCCAAGTTATGTTCCTCGGGTTCTCCGGGTCCCTCGGTTTGGCCCAAGTTTCGCTGGACATATGAGTTTGTTAATATAATAATAACAAATTTTAGTAATAATAAGATTTAATTGCTCTATTTATCTCAAATTTCCAAATAACTGAAGATTATTTACAATAATATAAACTTTATCATATTAAATGATTAATGAGACAAATATTATTTATATTTTCATTATTAGATTTGAAGATAATATCCAAATTTACTCAAAATAGATAATAATACCAATTATAAAAATAATTTTATGTAACTATATCATAGTTCTTCGGGTTGGGCGGGTTATTTGGGTTAGAAATATTTGTGCCCATGCTTGCCAAAATTTAACTCGGGTTTATAAAACTTATGCCCAAGCTTGCCCAAAGTCTTTAAACACGTCGCCCAGGTCCACCCAATGTTCGGGTTGGGCATGGGTTGGGCGGGTTAACCCAACCTAAGTCCCACCCCTAGTGCTTCAAGTGTAAAGGTTTTGGTCATTTTGCCGATGAGTGTCCAAATCGTAGAAAATACACTGAGAACAAAGGTCTTGCTGCACTCTTGATGAAATGTCTGATCACTATTATTAGAGCACTGCTCGGTCAAACTCATAAGCGTTGATATCTCAAGCTTTTTTGTCAAGTATAGTTTCCAAAACTATAAGTCTTGATTTCTAGTCGACTTATAGCTAAGTCTCGGATTAAGATAGTAAGTGTAGTTGATCCTTAAGAATCCAAGGAGTTCATCGATTGAAGACGAATAAATACTCAAGGAACTTGTGGAACTTCATCAATAAAAGGTATATGGAGACTTGAACTTATCTATCACTCAAAAGTCTATCTATTTTATCCCCTATTTTAAGACAAAAGTCGTATTGCTATATAGACTTCGATTATACATATTTACTATTTCGAGCCGAGTTTATCTTTCTTATCTATTTCTCGAAATATGTGTTGGTAAGCTTTCGCTTTGGCCAAGTTCATCTTTACTCGCGACGAAATTCATGTTGATTATTTCAATAACTTGAAAATCGCTTTGATGAAAAATAGTTTGTGAATAACAACTATATAACATCCACTAAGAAAGTTTCAATGATTGATATGAGAGTTTAGAACATGTAACCATCTTTGGATATAAATATAGTGTGTTCTCACATTTGTGTAAAAGTCCAAAATCGGGAACCCAAAGTATGTGTACCCATACGCGTACTGGCGATTGTTGGAAATCCGGGCGGAAAGTTCAAGTCCGTGAATTTCTGCTGGAGTTTGAAAGTGAAAAACAAACTCAATCCAGTTCTTAAGTACGCATACCCATTTGCATACTTAAGTATGTTACTTTTTAAAATCGGTTTGTTCATGAACTAAAACATTTATATAATAAGGAATGCAATCATTGCAAACCGTGTCTATAATGTTCATGAATCGGTTCGAGCGAATCAAAACCGATTTTTCTTCGATTGTGTCTTGTATACTTCTATAGGATCTAAGCAATTGAACAACTCATTAACTAGTTCATTTGAATCATTTGAACTAGTTATGGTGAAGATGAATAAGGTTGATATGAAAGTGCTCATATGGATAACCATTGGTTAACTATTGTTGAACCAATTGAGTGTACACGTTTAGGTATGGTTACTCAAACCTAAATGAGTTACATTTCATTTGTGTATAACAAGCTAAGTTCGATCTAACGGTTGAAAGATATTAGCTTGAATCTAATCAGATTTTCATCTAACGGTGAATACGAATGCTTTGTTACCAAGGTAACTTAGATTGCAAACCTTGATTTGAAATCTATATAAAGGAGAACTCTAGCAATTGGGAAACCTAATCCCCACACCTCTTGTGTGATACTAGTTGTACAAGCTAGAGTCGATTCTCTTTTAACCTTAGGTTTTTCACTAAACCCTATAGGTTAACGACTTAAATAATTCATTGGGATTGTGAAGCCATGCCCAACTATTTTCTCTATAGTTGCATGATCTGATCTTGCTGTTTTTATTGTGATTGAGTACAATCGTAAAATTGTCTTGAGATTTATATCTATGATAGGAAAGATATAAAATTAGTCACAAAAAACTTCTTCTCATCGTTTGTAATTCCACAATATTTTGTTTCGTTAATCGATTAAGATTATTGTGAGGTGACTGATAATTCTACGTTGTTCTTCGGGAATATAAGTCTGGGTTATCAATTGGTTCATGTTCACCTTGATTTATCAAAATACGGAAAAAAAACTCGTAGGTAAATCTATGGGAGACAGATTTATCTATTCAATAGAATTTTCTGTGTGATACAGATTTGTTTATCAAGTCTTCGAATTTGGGTCGTAGCCACTCTTAGTTGTGGGTGAGATCAGCTAAGGGAATCAAGTGCGTAGTATCCTGCTGGGATAAGATATATAAGGAGCACGACTGTACCTTGAATCAGTGTGAGATTGATTAGGGTTCAACTACATTCCAGACCGAAGTAAGCTTTGTAGTAGGCTAGTGTCTGTAGCATCTTAATACAGTATGGTGTTCAAATATGGACTAGGTCCCGGGGTTTTTCTGCATTTGCGGTTTCCTCGTTAACATAAGTTCTGGTGTCTGTGTTATTTCTTTTCCGCATTATATTTTGTTATATAATTGAAATATCACAGGTTGTGTGTTGAATCGATCAATTGGTAAATCCAACCTTTGGTTGTTGATTGAAATTGATTGATCCCCGAACATTGGTCTTTGGTACCGTTCAAGTTATCTCTCTTATATTCAATCGGGCTCGCAAATTATTATTTGTTTAATTACGGATTGAATTAAGAGATTGAGATATAACTCTTTGATATACTTTTTTATAAGATTAAGTCTAACTGTCTAGTTGATTCTCTTGTAAGTATATTGGAGTTAGTTCATACAGATTGATAATTGAAATATTGTGTGAGGTTGTTATACCCTCGCTTTTTCAATTGGTATCGGAGCAGGAAAACACATTTAAAGACCTCATAAGTCTGTGTTTGTAGCGATCTGATTCTATGGACATAAATTCTATCTCCATAAATGTACCACCAGTCTTCGATGGCTCAAACTACTTGTGGTGGATAATCATTATGTGTGTTTTTCTTCAAGCTCGTGATTTTCAAACATGGGTACATGTTTTTAATGGCTATGATCCTCCGATTAATACAGAAGGCGATGTATTTATACCTAAGGATATAGGTAGATATAGTCCATAAGAAATCCTTGCTACGAAGCAAAATTTTGACGTTTTAAATGCTAAAATACGTTCCATTACCCCAGATCTTCAGCATCATGTGACTACTTGCACGAAGTCTAAAGAAGCCTGGGATATCTTAAAAACTGTATTTGGAGGGAATACCTCTGAAAAGGAAGCTAGGCTTCAATATGTTCCGATTTGGAAAACCTTCGTATGGCGGATGAAGAGTCATTTGATGAGTTTAATCACAAAGTGTGTGAAATTATTAATACATCTTTTGCATTGGGTAAGACTATTCCTGAAAAGGACATTGTGATAAAAATTCTCAAATCACTTCCATCTAGATACGATTCTAAAAAGCATGCCATCGTTGAAGGAAATAACCTGGATGTGCTTTCCAGAAATACTCTTGTGGGAAAACTAAAGATTTTTTATCTTGAACTAAAACAAAAAGAATTACGTCACATGTCGTGCAACTCTTTGGCTGCATACGATAAAAATTCTCGAGGTCCTAAGTTGGTTGATACAAAGGACGAGAATTTCTTTAATTCAAATCTGTCACTGTTTGTACAACAGGTAAAGAAAATTCTTAGACATAGGAAAATAAAGTCTCAAAAGAAATCCTCTTCGATCAATGTAAATGATAAAAGATTTCAAAAATACTATGATAATAGAACTTGTTCCAAGTGCTATAAGTGTGTTCATGGTTCTTATGATAATCCTGATAGGAAGGTGAGTAAGTTAACCAAAGCATGGATGGCTACTCTATACTATTGTCCCGAGGAAGAAGTCTGCGAAAGTTCTCTCAACTATCTTGTTAATATTCACACATGTTCTTCTATCATGTATGTTACTTCCATGATAAATTATCCTACTTCTCCAGAAAACTTATATCATCTTGAGAAGGACTTCTGGATTAAAAGGATTAAAATTATGGAATGTCAACTGAATGAATTAAACCAGGAAATTGCTACTCTTCGTTACTGTGATTCTAAGAAAAAAAAACGAGTATCTTCGATAAACTCTCTTAATCATCATTTTTCTCCTGAAAATATGTCATATTCCTATAATGAGGATGACACGGTAAAATACAATGACACAACAAATGGTTTGTCTGCCGTGTATAAACAACAAGGTTAACCAGAAATCATGCTCTTACAGGTTCTTAAAAATTCCTCTTCTGATTTTCCTTGTCAAAAGAAGAAAAGAAAATCTCATAAGAAAGCCTTTCCAAAAGAGATTTTCAGAACCACTCATAGTCTGCAGAAATTGATAAACAGGATTTTCAGATCTATACTGGAAAGAAAGAATTCTACTCTAGATTCTCCATCCATAGAGAGAAATAAGAAACAAGGGATTATGAAATTTTCACCCTCTCATGAGAAGTCACCCAGTCATGTACTGGATGGTGATTGTTATAGGATATAAGATGGTTCTTGTTTATCCCTTGAGCAAGTATCATAATCTTCAAGAGGGCTGTAAAAAAATTGATTGGATTATCTCCTATCTTAATTCTGTTTCTTCTTTTCTTTTTGTGTTAAGAACCGTTCCTCTACATATTTCCATGCTCTCTCTGGGTTACCTAAAATTCTGTTAGGGTTTTGGTCAAAGGTCGTTTTGGAAATTTATCTCATATCTTCTTCCTTTTAAGTTGAAGATTTCCTCCCTTGAAGAAAATATTTCATTTACCTCTATTGTCATGTCATCATCAAGTCTTTCTAGTAAAGAAGATGATGCCTGGATTGTTCTCTTTCCCTTTAAGAAATTTCATTTCGAATCTTCTGATAATGAGATGAGTCATGACAAGTGTGATTCCTCCTATGATGTGAATCCAATTGTCTCTCACCTTGAGAAACTCTCATTAACTATGAATCTTGTTTTAGAACAAGTACGTGCTTTGAAGAGTGAACTCGAATCTTCAACCAAAAAACTTGAAGACAAGATGGATAATCTTGAATCCAGGATTGATTTAATCGAGGATGAGCTTGATAATTATAGGGAGTACGAAAAGAGTCTTCAAAGTAAGTGAAATGATTTTTTTTTAATTGTCTAGGAAACTTCTTATGAGAATTTATTCTTGTGTTTTTAAGAAGGATAACTAGGGTTTGGAATAGTCATTATTGTGAGTACACATAGCTATTTACAACGATTTTCATCTTGCAATGTTTTTGGATTTATTTATTTAAATTCTAAATCTTATTTGGAAGATGATTTTGCAGTATTAATCTTTATGATTTTATATATTGCAACTTGTTATGGGATATGTGTGTTTGCGTCCGTGAACTTTGATTGTCCCATATGTGGTCAAAAGTTAAGTCTTTCATATGTCAATATGCAAGTATTGATAAAAAGATTGAATGAACTTTTTCCAAACAAAAGTTAAGCCTATTATGTCACTAGTACAACCGTTGCCACGGTGGGAGGGCCGACCAAACAAAAATCTGAAGATGGGGTTTGTCCGCGACCACTTTCGTCTTGTTTTAGAAAAAGTGATACTTTCGCCTTGTTTCAGAAAAAATTATTTTTTCGCTTCGTTTCAGAAAAAATGATATTTTCGCTCAGTTTCAGAGAAAGTGATACTTTTACCTTGTTTCAGAAAAAATTTATACTTTCGCTCAGTTTCATAAAAAGTGATACTTTCGCCCCGTTTCATAAAAAGTGATACTTTCGCCCTGTTTTAGAAAAAGTGATACTTTCGCTCCGTTTCAAAAAGAAAAATACTTTCGTTCTGTTTTAGAAAAAGTGATACTTTAGCCACGTTTCAGAAAAACTGATACTTTCCCCCGTTTCATAAAAAGTGATACTTTCGCTCTATTTCAGAAAAAGTGATACTTTAGCCCCGTTTCATAAAAAGTGATATTTTCGCCCCGTTTCATAAAAAGTGATATTTTCGTCTCTTTTCCTTTTGCCACGTTTCATGAAAAGTGATACTTCCCCCCGTTTCAGAAAAAGTGATACTTTCGCTCCGTTTCATAAAAAGTGATACTTCCCCCCGTTTCAGAAAAAGTGATACTTTCGCCTTGTTTTAGAAAAAAGTTATACTTTCGCTCTGTTTCAGAAAAAGTGATCATTTCGCCCGATGCATAAAAAGTGATACTTTCGTCTTGTTTCAGAAAAAAGAGATACTTTCCCTTGTTTCATTAAAAGTGATATTTTCACTATGTTTCATGGAAAGTGATACTTTCGCCCCGTTTCGGAAAAAGTGATACTTTCGCCCCGTTTCAGAAAAAAAAAGATACTTTCGCTCCGTTTCATAAAAAGTGATACTTTAGCCCCGTTTCAGAAAAAGTGATACATTTCCCATTTCATAAAAAGTGATACTTTCGCCCGTTTCAGAAAAAGTGATACTTTCACTTCGTTTCAGAAAAAATATACTTTCGCTCTGTTTCAAGAAAAGCGATACTTTAGCTCCGTTTCAGAAAACTGATACTTTTCCTTGTTTCATAAAAAGTGATACTTTCACTCTGTTTCAGAAAAAGTGATACTTTTGCCCCGTTTCATAAAAAGTAATACTTTGGCTCTGCTTCATAAAAAGTGATATTTTCGCCCCGTTTCAGAAAAAGTGATATTTTTGCCCCGTTTCATGAAAAGTGATACTTCCCCCCCGTTTCATAAAAAGTGATACTTTCGCTACGTTTCAGAAAAAAATGATACTTTCCCCCCGTTTCAGAAAAAGTGATACTTTCGCCTTGTTTCAGAAAAAAAAAAGTGATACTTTCGCCTCAGTTTCTGAAAAAGTGATACTTCGCCCTGTTTCATAAAAAGTGATACTTTCGTCTTGTTTTAGAAAAATTGATACTTTCCCCCGTTTCATAAAAAGTGATACTTTCGCTCTGTTTCATAGAAAGTAATACTTTCGCCCCGTTTCAAAAAAAGTGATACTTTCGCCCCGTTTCAGAGAAAGTGATACTCTTGCTCCGTTTCAGAAAAAAAGATATTTTCGCTCTGTTTCAGAAAAAGTGATATTTTAGCCCTGTTTCAGAAAAATTGATACTTTCCCCTGTTTCAGAAAAATTGATACTTTCGCTCTGTTTCAGAAAAAAGTGATACTTTAGCCTTGTTTCATAAAAAGTGATACTTTCGCCTTGTTTCAGAAAAAGTGATACCTCCCCCGTTTCATAAAAAGTGATATTTTCGCTCTGTTTAATAAAAAGTGGTACTTTCACCCGATTTAGAAAAAATGATACTTTCGCCTTGTTTCAGAAAAAGTGATACTTTCGCTCTGTTTCAGAAAAAGTGATACTTTCGCTCTGTTTCAGAAAAAAATGATACTTTCGCCTTGTTTCAGAAAAAGTGATATTTTCGCTTCGTTTCAGAAAAAGTGATACTTTCTCTCCGTTTCAGAAAAAGTGATACTTCCCCCGTTTCATAAAAAGTGATACTTTCGCTCTGTTTCAGAAAATGTGATACTTTTGCCCCATTTCATAAAAAGTGATACTTTCCCCGTTTCATAAAAAGTGATACTTTCGCTCCGTTTAAAAAAAAAGTGATATTTTCGCCCCGATTCTGAAAAAGTGATACTTTCCCCATTTCCGTAAAAACGATACTTTCGCCCCAAATTATAGTAATTGGATATTTAAATAATTATAGTAATTGAATTGAAAATGAGGGATACTTCCGTCAAATAAAAAAGTAACCAAAAATTTCCGGACGGAATTTTATCTAATCTTTTAATGAAATTGTTCAATTTTGTTAGGTTTCATTTGACAAAAAAGTGGCCATAAAAGGGACTCCCTCACTACGGGCCCGTTGGGCCCTCCTGTCGGTCGGCCTAATTATGTAAATATTGATGAAATATATGATGAATTTTCTTTTACAAAGATTAAAATCTATTATATGTCATTGTGCAAATAGTGATGAAAATAGAATGAATCTTTGTTTATTCCGCAGTATTGATCTTCGTTGATCCATATTTTTATGTAAATAATGTGCGGCTCCGTAAGTTCTCTTATGTGAGCATTTCCGATTAAATTAATCATCGGTTCTCTTGTGGTTAATTTAATTGAGATTTTTTAATACAAATTCATATTCTTATGTGTTTGTTAATGTCCAAAGAAATCCTTCTTTTCTTGTGAAAGTAAGGTCGTTCTTGTTGTTCTTTCGGGAATGACATTATATGGAGGAGAGTTCTTAATTGAACTTGTGCTTAATTGCCAAATCTTTGTGGGGAGTGCGACTGTGGAATATTATAGGGGTTATCTTGTATCTGTATAAACTCCTTGATGAATGCATTTAGTTTCGACTATATGATTGCATCTAAAAAAGTTGATATGTGCTTTTGTTTTGGTCACGAAGTATCTCTTTGGAAATTTCATGAGGATCCCACTAATTTTCGTACCTTTACCAATTTTATTGACAAAAATAGGGAGAATTAATGTGTAGTTCACACTGCAGATACATATGGTTTTCGGATCATTATGTAAGGGAGAGTGGTTTTCATGTGAGATGATGTATTAACTAAGGGGGAGTGATACATATCACCATAGTATTGTTGTCAAAGTTGTGATACAATTGAACTTCAATGCCGTGTAATAATACTATGACATTGTATAACAATGTTTAAAACCTATTATTTTTCTCATTGTTATAGCTACGGATCTTCAACAACGATGATGCTGAATTGAATACCTTTAGAATAATCGGAGTACTTGGAAGTGAAAAAGATTTCGAGTAATGTTGAATAACCAAGGAGATTAAGCATTTGGATGCGAAGATACAAAGTTTATTTATTTTGTATTCCATATATATTGATAGTTTTGTCACTAAAATTGACAAAGGGGGAGATTGTTAGAGCACTGCTCGGTCGAACTCGCAAGCGTTTCTATCTCAAGCTTGTTTGTCAAGTTTAGTTGCCAAAACTATAAGTCTTGATTTCTAGTCTACTTATAGCTAAGTCTCGGATTAGGATAGTAAGTGTAGTTGAGCCTTAGACTCCACGGCGTTCATCCAATGAAGACGAAGAACTACTCAAGGTAACTTGTGGAACTTCATCAACAAAAGGTATGTGAAGACTTGAACTTATCTATCACTCAAAAGTCTATCTATTCTATCTCCTATGTTGAGACAAAAGTCGTATTGCTATTATACACATCTGCTATATTGAGCCGAGTTTATCTCACTTATCTATTTCTCGAAATATGTGCTGGTAAGATTTCGTTGTAGCCAAGTTCATCTTTAGTCATGTTGATTATTTCAATAACTTGAAAATCGCTTTGATGAAAATAGTTTGTAAATAACAAATATTTTAACATCCTCTAAGAAAGTTTCAATGATTGAAATGAGAGTATAGAATATGTAACCATGTTCAAATGTAAACATATTGTGTTCTCACATTTGTATAAAAGTCCAAAACCGGGAACCCAAATTATGCTTACCCGTACGCGTACTGGCGGTTGTTGGAAATCCGGGCAAGTATGCGTACCCGTACGCATACTGGCAGAAGATTCACGTCCGTGAATTTCTACTGGAGTTTAGAAGTGAAAAATAAACTCAATCCAGTTACTTAAGTACGCGTACCCGTTTGCATACTTAAGTAGGTTACTTTCTAAAATCGGTTTATTCATGAACTAAAACATTTATATAATATAATGAATGCAATCTTTGCAAACCGTGGCTATAATGTTCATGAATTGATTCGAGTGAATCAAAATTGTTTTTATTCGATTGTGTCTTGTATACTTCTATGAGATCTAAGCAATTGAAAAACTCTCTAGCTAGTTCATTTGAGTCATTTCAACTAGTTATGGTAAAGAAAAATAAGGTTGATATGAAAGTTCTCATATGGCTAACCATTGGTTAACTATTGTTGAACCGACTAAGTGTACACGTTTAGGTAAGGTTACTCAAACCTAAATGAAGTTACATTTCATTTGTGTATAACAAGCTAAGTTCGATCTCACAGTTGAAAGATATTAGCTTGAATCTAATCAGGTTTTCATCTAACGGTGAATATGAATGCTTTGTTACCAAAGTAACTTAGATTGCAAACCTTGATTTTAAATCTATATAAAGGAGAACTCTAGCAATTGGGAAACCTAATCCCCATACCTCTTGTGTGATACTAGTTGTATAAGCTAGAGTCGATTCTCCTTTAACCTTAGGTTTTTCACGAAACCCTGTAGGTTAACGACTTAAAGAATTCATTGGGATTGTGAAGGCAGACCCAAATATTTTCGCTGTAATAGCGTGATCTGATCTTGCTATTTCTATCGTGATTGAGTGTAATCATAAGATTGGATTGGGATTTATATCTCCGATAGGCAAGATAGAAAAGTAGTCACAAACACCTTCGTCTCATCGTTTGTGATTCCACAATATCTTGTTTCGTTAATCGATTAAGATTATTGTGAGGTGATTGATAATTCTAGGCTGTTCTTCGGGATGATAAGTTAGGGTTATCAATTGGTTCCTGTTCACCTTGATTTATCAAAATACGGAAAAAAAAAACTAGTAGGTATATCTTTGGGAGACAGATTTATCTATTCAATAGACTTTTCTGTGTGATACAGATTTGTTTATCAAGTCTTCGACTTTGGGTCGTAGCAACTCTTAGTTGTGGGTGAGATCATCTATGGGAATCAAGTGCGTAGTATCCTGCTGGGATCAGAGACGTAAGGAGCACGACTGTAGCTTCAATTAGTGTGATGTTGATTAGGGTTCAACTACATTCCAGACCGAAGTTAGCTTTGTAGTAGGCTAGTGTCTGTAGCGGCTTAATACAGCGTGGTTTTCAAATATGGACTAGGTCCATGGGTATTTCTACATTTGCGGTTTTCTCGTTTACAAAACTTCTGGTGTCTGTGTTATTTCTTTTCCGCATTATATTTTTTTATTTATAATTGAAATATCCCAGGTTGTGTATTGAATCAATCAATTAGTAAATACAACCTTTGGTTGTTGATTGATCCTTGCACATTGGTCTTTGGTACCGTTCAAGTTATCTCTCTTATATTCAACCGGGCTCGCAAATTATTATTTGTTTGACTGCGGATTGAATTGGGAGATTGAGATTGTAGCGCCCCCTAAGCTAGCAGCTGACTAAACCAAGAAATTAACTAAGTAAAGAGGCACTAAGAATCTGAATCAATCACTTAAGCTTGCAATTAAGAAATCTGCTACAAAGATTTAACTCCAAGCTAACCCCGCTCAGAAATATATATACAAGAATTCCTCTCCAATGATATATATAAAATAATCATTTGGTTTACAAAAGAATATACAATAAAATAAACATATCAAAACATAATCCACTAACGAAGTTAACTTCTCGAAACTTTTGTTGCGCGACTCTGCTATGTCACTGAAACTGAAATTGGGGAATAATTAACATTTAACTTCTAAGTAATCGTATGCAGATTTGGAACACATTACATGTTTTCCCAAACACTAGAAGACAACAAAACCACTGAAATGAACAATCATGTATATGGACCTAAACTCCTACTTTAGTTTCTGCGGTGACATTTACACACCTTATAATTTTAGTGGTGACATTTACAACCGTAATACTGATGGCCATTATGTACCACCTAGATAGTCTGTGGGTGAAAGGTACACACCCGTAATATTGATGCCAATTCCATACCTATTATTAATATTGTGGTGTATCGCCCTAACCATAATAATATGGAGGAGCGTATCCGATATACCATAGTTGGAAATTCTCATTTCCCAAAGACAATCATAAAGACAAACAAAGCATGAAATATGCGAATAGACAATGCATGAATTTGATAAGCATAAAGTTTTGTAAAAACAATAATAATAATTACTACATAGTCAAATGTATTCCCACCTCTTTTGATGACAAGCCACGCCTACCTCGAGATCCACGATCCACTGGTTTATCCTTTGGAATCGGCCATTGGTAAGACAGACTAACTATTAATCATACAAGAAGTCTAAGAATCTAGCCAAAAAGGCTCCCACAAGAATCATACAATTCTATTTATTGGTTATAAGTCCATTATGGTATCTTATTCTCTATCTTTAGTATAACTAAGAGTTTACTAATCCGATTAGATTGATTTTATAGTCCGTAGCTAAGTCTTGTGAATATCTACAACTTTGTAGAAGGAACCGGATGCTAATTCGGACCCAAGAGGTCCAATTCAACTATAATAGGAAAATTGTCTCTAAGCCCAAGTCCACTAACAAGCCCATTAAACTAAGGCCCAGTCCATCTGAGTCAACTAGCAGTCCATAACTGTCAACTGAGTCAACTAAATGTAAACATCAGTCAAAGGTCAAGTCTAGTCCACAGTCAAAGGGTTAATTTGTTCATGGTCAACTGAGTCAAATAGGGAATCGGTCAACTGAGTCAATTAGGGTCAATACATGGAACTCGGTGAATCTACACCAATTCAACTCAGTCAAATTTACTAAGTCAGACATACTGAATCAGTCAGACATCTGACTGAACAGCAAGGCTTAAAACTGAAGCCTTTGCACAGGCCAAAGAACTCTAATGCACAACCATGATGTAACACATAGCCTGCTAAGACTAGAATGATGCAATTCAATAAAATTATACTAATTAACTTTGAATTCAAATTACAACCGAAACGATGCCCACCTACAATTGCAGTATTTGCAAGCTTCCAAGCTTTCACTAAAACCCTTTGCCCTGACAACCTACAACCAACTCAACTTATATATCCCTACAACCCAAACCAACTTCAAGAGTTCTACACAAATCACAGACCACTTTATTCTCCACTTGCCCTTCCTGCAGCACATCCCAATACCAGTTTCTAAAGCTAAATCCATGTATTATCCTGATAGCAACTACACACCCACCAAACTGATTCAACCTCATCTTCTATTATCGATCTCTAACACAGTTGCTTCCTCATCTTTTACTATTCAACTTGCACCACCTCAACAGTTCAGTTGAGATCATACTTACTTCATTTCACATAAACGCAATCTGGTTCCACTTCAGAACCTTCATCATTTCATACCCTGCCTGCACCCTCATCTCTACCACCATCTATAGTTCCACACTTAATTATTTTAACACCACGAGACCCATTAACATACACATCTTCACAATTGCATCTAAACCATAAACTCCCTCAACTCAGTTCAATACAAATACTTAACTTACATATCCAATTTGTGTTGATCAGGCAATTGAATCCATTTCTTCTTCTTACTTTAGCTTGAACCAACAATTCATCTCAAACTAAACAACCATCATCATTCATCTACAACCAATCTCTACTGTCCAAAACTATCTCAAATGTAAATCCATTACTTATTACATTTATTCAACAATGAACTGAATAACTTCACTAATTAACTCAGAGAAACAATTACCTCAAACCAGCTAGCTCAAGCAACAACCAGTTCAGTACTCAAAATAACTCCATCACCTCCTTATCAACCGAGTTGAACTTTTGATCCACAACATCAGTTGATCTTCCAACCATTTCCAATACATTAACTTCACTGTCAATCATTACACACAAAAACCCATCTCTAATCTATCTTTTAAACTTCCAAATTCATCCTTCAACTACATCTTCTTTATCTGAGGTCGAGACTCAAGAACCCTAATTCTCAAATTCACAATTAAACTGAAATTAAAGCTCCAACATCTAATTAACTCCACCCCGTTCCTCAATCAATGAAAACCCAAACTTCAATCCTTCTTAAACATCACTAAATCAAACTTCCAGTTCATCTTGAGAAACCCTAACTCACTGAATCTCTATGAAAATCACTTCTTCTGAATCTAATTCAACTATAGAACCATCTTCATCACTGACAATCGATCCTTGATGTAGTGAACCTCAAGCTTGTCAACGCTATTAGACCGGTCAAGAGTTGATCAAGTGTCGATTTAGCCAATAATGACTCGATTAGTTTAACACGAACATTAATTAATAGCAATTAATCTAACAACGATTTAGATACGAAACTAGTATCGTTAGATAGATCTCGAAAAGTTACGTGGAATAGGCTACTCGAACGTATCATTCGGGTATCATACGAGGAAGATTTTATCAGAATTATTTGAAGAGAAACTTTAACCGCTGGGCTGCCCTTATCCTCTTTTGGGTGTATCAGTATTTTGGGCTTGGTCTTATCGACACCAAACCGTGAAGATAAATCATATCTTCTTTCCCTTTTCTTTCTTATCTTTTTTTTTTTAATTTCTTCTTCCATATTCTTATGCTACTCTGTTCATCGCCTCTGGCGATTTTTTGAATCATTCTGAGGTCAAAATTGAAGAGAAAACTTTGGGGATACGTTGGAGGTTGATTAATGGTGATGGTGTTAAGGTTGGTTCATCATTAAATGAAGAAGAAATGACGAATTGAAGAGAACTGAAGTTAGGGTTCCTGAGAGATGGAATCGATTGAAGGTTTATGAAATATAGAGGATGAAATTGATTTCTTAATAGTGAAAGAACGAAGGGGTTATTGTTCAATTGATGCTTTGAAGTGGTTCTGACGAAGAGTTGAATGAATTAGGGTTTCTGGGAATTGAAGTGAAATTCGATTCAGGTGATGAATTAAGGAGACTTAGATAGAATAATTAGATTGGTTTCATGTGTTATTTCCAGAGAAGAAGGTTAATTGAGGAATCGAGAAGTAGAGTTCTGTTCTTGGTGATTTTTGGATCGGGATAAATTAGAAGATGAATTTAAGGTGTTAAGGGAAAGATTAGAGATGGGTCTTGTTGGTGTGATGAATTAAATGTGTTGTTGGGTTCGAATTGGAGGAATTAGGTGAAGGAGAACCGAATTCAATTACCTGAGTATTACTAAGTTGAGGTAATTGTCCTTCCATGGAATCTTAGTAAAGTTATTTGAATTTTATTTGAAGTTGTATGCCTATTATCTGAACTCAAGGTTGATTTAATTATGATGGATAATTGGCTTTTAGATGAAGAAATTGTATGAGATGTTTGAACTGTAGATTGGTGGTTTAAGATGATGCTTGTTTGTATGTTGAGATGGAAAGTATCGTGAATGAAGTGAGTTTGAATGAATGTGAATACAATAAAGACATGATTGTATTACAGTGGTGGTGTTGGTATAGGTTTTGATCCAACTCAGAAGAAAAGGGTAATCTAATTTAAGGTTTCTTATATTTGGTTCTGTTTTAGGATTCATGGAGTAATTGATTAGATTACACCAATTTAGTTAATGAGTTTTGAATTATGAAGTTATGACTTGAATTGTTATGGAATGGAACTGAGTTGGTTTGTAGTGAAGTACAAAGTTTTGGAATGATGTTGGTGTTTGCTATTTGAGGCATGGCTTGGAAGTGGTGATTGGAATGGTTGTGTTGGTGGTTTACAGTGACATATGAGTTTGGTTGTGTCTGAAGTGATCAATTCTTCAATCAATGGAATTAAAGTTCATTTATTGTGAAGTATTGTTGAAATGGAGGAAAGAATGTTGTTGGATATGTGACAGGTGAAAGGTTGTCATACTAGTTGTGTTTGAGACTTTGTGAAGATGAAATCGAGTATCTGGTGGTGGTGTAATTGCAGTTAGTGGTTCTGAAATAGTGAAGCCAAGTCATGAAGCTGGGATTGAGATTCTCAAATGAGATGTGGTAGGATTGCTACTGATGTTGTTTGGGCAAGTGTACATATGTGTATGAGATTGGAGATGATGATGCTGTAAAATTATTGGGAATAGCCTGAGTGGTGTATGGGGTGAACTGTGTAAGGGAAATGAGTTAATGAGGGGGATGCAGTGTGGATTACTGACTCAAGTGTCATAGTAGACTGTAGAAAGAATGTTCTTAAAGCTGCCATTGCAGGTAGACTTAAATTACAGTTGTAATGAAATAGATTCTTTCGGAATAAATTGTTTGTGTATAGATCAATTGAATAGAATCAGGTTGAACTAGTGTTAGAGTTATGTTGTTTCAGTGACTTGTGCCTTTGGTTTACCTGTTAATCATCCCAGTCAGATGTATGACTAAATTATTTGGTTGACTCAGTTAATCTGACTGAGTTGAGTCGTTATGACTCACTGATTTCCATGTTTTGACCTGAATTGAATCAGTTGACCCGAATTGACTCAGTTGACCGATTCCTATTTGACTTTGATCTTGGACTTGACCTTTGACTGACGTTTACCTTAATTTGACCCTTGACTGTAAAGTTGACCTTGGACTGTCAGTTTGACCGTTAGAGTCCGTTAGTTGACTCTGATGAACCAGGCCTTTGGTTAATGGGTCTGTTTTGAGAATTTGGGGTTATGAATAGTTATCTTATTTTACATAGTTGAATTGGACCTCTTATGGTCTGAAGTATTATCCGGTTCCTTCTACAAAGTTGTAGATATTCACAAGACTTAGCTTCGGACTATAGAATCAATCTAATCGGTTTAGTGAACTCTTAGTTATAATAAAGATAGAGAATAAGATACCTAAATGGGCTTAGAACCATTAGATAGAATTGTATGATTCTTGTGTGAGCCTTTTGGCTAAATTCTTAGACTTCTTGTGTGATTAACAGTTAGTCTGTCTTGACAACGATCGATTCAAAGAATGAACCAGTGGATCGTGGATCTCGAGGTAGGCGTGGCTTGTCATCAAAAAAGGTGTGGGAATGCATTTGACAGTTTTGTAATCATTGTTATTTCTCTTATGAAAGTCTTTGTTTTATAAACTCATGCATTGTCTAATTATTAATTGCATTGTCTATTCGCATATTCCTTGCTTTATTTATCTTTATGATTGTCTTTGGGAAATGGGAATTTCCATCTATGGTATATTGGATACGCTCCTTCATATTCTTATGGCTAGGGCGATACACCGCAATATTAATAATAGGTGTGGAATTGGCATCAATATTACGGGTGTGTAAGTTTCACCCACAGATTGCTTTACGTATTCAGTATTACGGTGTGTAAATGTCACCACAAAAATTACAAGGTGTGTAAATGTCACCGCAGAAACTAAAGGAGGAGTTTAGGTCCATATACATGATTGTTTATTTCAGTGGTTTTGTTGTCTTCTAATGTTTGGGAAAACATGTAATTTTTTCCAAATCTGTTTTCCAAATATGCATATGATTACTTAGAAGTTAAATGTTAATTATTCCCCATTTCATTTTCAGTGACAGAGCAGAGTTGCGCAGCGAAAGCTTCGAGAAGTTAACTTCGTTATTTGTTTATATTCTGATATGTTTATTTTGTTGTAAATTCTATTTGTAAACCAAATGATTAATTCATATGTATCATTGGAGAGGAGTTCTTGTATATATATTTCGGAGCGGGATTAGCTTTGGGTTAAGTTTTTGTAGCAGATTTCTTAATTGAAAGTTTAAGTGTTTAATTTAGATTCGTTAGTGCCTCTTTATTAGTTAAATTCTTGGTTTAGTCAGCTGCTAGCTTAGGGGGCGCTACAAAGTTGGTATCAGAGCTCACTATTAGATCTTATATGGGAAAAGATAGAAATAGCCAGTGCTAGTTAGTGAACTAGATTAGTTAGAACTGGGTTGGGTTTGTGAGATAAATCTTAATCACTAAAAGCTATCAATAATTAAAAGATTTATCTGATTCTTGTTTGTTGTTTGGTTTGTATTTGTAATGAAGTAAAAATTGTAGGGTACACCAATAACTTTAGGATTTAATAAATATTTAATCTAAAAAGTTTGAAAACATAAATAATCTAATATTATAATAATAATAGTGAAATTAGTATAATTGATATAACTTGTAAATTAAATAGAAACTTACTGAACACATGGACTTATGTGAAGAGTAAATAAATTATGGAGTAACCACATAAATGTTGATAGTAAATTTTGGAACTTATTGATAATTGTAAGAGTAATTAGAATGATAGTTCAACCATCAATGTTAATAATAAAAATATTATTATAGTAATCATAAATCATAATAAAAGTGATAATTTTGATAAGTAAGGTTAGCATTTCTTAATTAGCATAATATTGAATTTCAACTTAACTAAAATATCATTAAATAAATGTAACGATAAAATTAATAATTATGAATAAATAGTTATGGAAAAATTATTTACGCTTATCTACAAATAAGTTTTGTAAATTAAACTAACGTACAAATTATCTTTAGTATAACAAATGATCCAGAAATTTATAAAATGGAACCAATATACATGAAGTAGTAAGAATAATATTCAGATGTTTAGTATAATATTAGAATTCAAATAAAATAAATCCGTTTATTAATATATATGATACTTCACATCATTACTAAAATCTAAAGACTATGAGGATATATTATAAATTTTGTGTAGACTCAAATTTAAATTATATTAAATTATCAACGCCAATATTTACCAAGATATAAGATACAGATTCAATATGAATAATGTAGAATTATATTTAGAAACTTAAGAATATTGAGGATAATAACACAGTTGATAAAAGTAATTGAATAATTAAACTAGTAGGAAATTTATAATAGATAATACTTGGGAAATTTATATACAACTTTACAGTAAAGTTAAAATTATCAGATATTATAAATTCACCTGAAATCGAATTTGAAATACTTATATTGATAAAAATAAAATAAAATAATCAATTTAGATAGTTATATTACTTAAAATGTTGTGAACTATTTACTTATTTTTACAAAGTAAAATTTTAAGTTACACCAGTTGCGATAAAAGTTTAAAAACTAATTAATCTTAATAAATTAATAATTAGTTAATCTAGCACCGGAGAATAGTGAATGTTGTGTTTTCTCTGTTCGTAGGAAGGCATTGTTGGGATTGGCCAACCTTGACAGGGAAACTGCATTCGTGAGATGACTGATCATAGAAGCTTGATATAATTATTTGGGAAACCGATAGATATAATTTCACTCAGAAAGATTCGCAGAATCCTTCCTTGAAGTTAGAGTCAAATATTTTATAAAATAGAAATTACTTTGAGAAACTTAGACTTTTGTGCTTAATAGAATTTAAAATCAGCATAGTCAACCTAGAGCTACAAATTTTAGTTGTAGAAGCCATATAGGTTTGTGCTTTACTTCTTATTGTTTGCGCTTAGAAAAGAGATGGAATTATTCTATAAGGTGGGGAGTTTTCAAGACAAGAAGGCAGTTTGATTTTCGAGGACGAAAATATTTAAAGGTGGGGAGAATGTAGTGAACCTCAAGCTTATCAACGCTATTAGACCGGTCAAGAGTTGATCAAGTGTCGATTTAGCCAATAATGACTCGATTAGTTTAACATGGACATTAATTAATAGCAATTAATCTAACAACGATTTAGATACGAAACTAGTATCGTTAGATAGATCTCGAAAAGTTACGTGGAATAGGCTACTCGAACGTGTCATTCGGGTATCATACGAGGAAGATTTTATCAAAATTATTTGAAGAGAAACGTTAACCGCTGGGCTGCCCTTATCCTCTTTTGGGTGTATCAGTATTTTGGGCTTGGTCTTATCGACACCAAACCGTGAAGATAAATCATATCTTCTTTCCCTTTTCTTTCTTATCTTTTTTTTTCTTCTTTCTTCTTCCATATTCTTCTCCTTATTCTTCTTCTACTATGTTCATCACCTCTGGCGATTTTTTGAATCATTCTGAGGTCAAAATTGAAGAGAAAACTTTGGGGATACGTTGGAGTTTGATTAATGGTGATGGTGTTAAGGTTGGTTCATCATTAAATGAATAAGAAATAACGAATTGAAGAGAACTGAAGTTAGGGTTCCTGAGAGATGGAATCGATTGAAGGTTTATGAAATATAGAGGATGAAATTGAGTTCTTAATAGTGAAAGAACGAAGGGGTTATTGTTCAATTGATGCTTTGAAGTGGTTCTGATGAAGAGTTGAATGAATTAGGGTTTCTGGGAATTGAAGTGAAATTCGATTCAGGTGATGAATTAAGGAGACTTAGATAGAATAATTAGATGGGTTTCATGTGTTGTTTGCAGAGAAAAAGGTTAATTGAGGAATCGAGAAGTAGAGTTCTGTTCTTGGTGATTTTTGGATCGGGATAAATTAGAAGATGAATTTAAGGTGTTAATGGAAAGATTAGAGATGGGTCTTGTTGGTGTGATGAATTGAATGTTGTTGGGTTCGAATTGGAGGAATTAGGTGAAGGAGAACCGAATTCAATTACCTGAGTATTACTAAGTTGAGGTAATTGTCCTTCCCTGGAATCTTAGTAAAGTTATTTGAATTCTATTTTGAAGTTGTATGCCTATTATCTGAACTCAAGGTTGATTTAATTATGATGGATAATTGGCTTTTATATGAAGGAATTGTATGAGATGTTTGAACTGTAGATTGGTGGTTTAAGATGATGCTTGTTTGTATGTTGAGATGGAAAGTATCGTGAATGAAGTGAGTTTGAATGAATGTGAATACAATAAAGACATGATTGTATTATAGTGGTGGTGTTGGTATAGGTTTTGATCCAACTCAGAAGAAAAGGGTAATCTAATTTAAGGTTTCTTATATTTGGTTCTGTTTTAGGATTCATGGAGTAATTGATTAGATTACACCAATTTAGTTAATGAGTTTTGAATTATGAAGTTATGACTTGAATTGTTATGGAATGGAACTGAGTTGGTTTGTAGTGAAGTACAAAGTTTTGGAATGATGTTGGTGTTTGCTATTTGAGGCATGGCTTGGAAGTGGTGATTGGAATGGTTGTGTTGGTGGTTTACAGTGACATATGAGTTTGGTTGTGTCTGAAGTGATCAATTCTTCAATCAATGGAATTAAAGTTCATTTATTGTGAAGTATTGTTGAAATGGAGGAAAGAATGTTGTTGGATATGTGACAGGTGAAAGGTTGTCGTACTAGTTGTGTTTGAGACTTTGTGAAGATGAAATCGAGTATCTGGTGGTGGTGTAATTGCAGTTAGTGGTTCTGAAATAGTGAAGCCAAGTCATGAAGCTGGGATTGAGATTCTCAATTGAGATGTGGTAGGATTGCTACTGATGTTGTTTGGGCAAGTGTACGTATGTGTATGAGATTGGAGATGATGATGCTGTAAAATTATTGGGAATAGCCTGAGTGGTGTATGGGGTGAACTGTGTAAGGGAAATGAGTTAATGAGGGGGATGCAGTGTGGATTACTGACTCAAGTGTCATAGCAGACTGTAGAAAAAATGTTCTTAAAGATGCCATTGCAGGTAGACTTAAATTACAGTTGTAATGAAATAGATTCTTTCGGAATAAATTGTTTGTGTATAGATCAATTGAATAGAATCAGGTTGAACTAGTGTTAGAGTTATGTTGTTTCAGTGACTTGTGCCTTTGGTTTACCTGTTAATCATCCCAGTCAGATGTCTGACTAAATTATTTGGTTGACTCAGTTAATCTGACTGAGTTGAGTCGTTATGACTCACTAATTTCCCTGTTTTGACCTGAATTGAATCAGTTGACCCGAATTGACTCAGTTGAACGATTCCTATTTGACTTTGACCTTGGACTTGACCTTTGACTGACGTTTACCTTAATTTGACCCTTGACTGTTAAGTTGACCTTGGACTGTCAGTTTGACCGTTAGAGTCCGTTAGTTGACTCTGATGAACCAGGCCTTTGGTTAATGGGCATGTTTTGAGAATTTATGCTTATGAATAGTTATCTTATTTTACATAGTTGAATTGGACCTCTTATGGTCTGAAGTAGTATCCGGTTCCTTCTACAAAGTTGTAGATATTCACAAGACTTAGCTTCGGACTATAGAATCAATCTAATCGGTTTAGTGAACTCTTAGTTATAATAAAGATAGAGAATAAGATACCTAAATGGGCTTAGAACCATTAGATAGAATTGTATGATTCTTGTGTGAGCCTTTTGGCTAAATTCTTAGACTTCTTGTGTGATTAACAGTTAGTTTGTCTTGACAACGATCGATTCAAAGAATGAACCAGTGGATCGTGGATCTCGAGGTAGGCGTGGCTTGTCATCAAAAAGGTGTGGGAATGCATTTGACAGTTTTGTAATCATTGTTATTTCTCTTATGAAAGTCTTTGTTTTATAAACTCATGCATTGTCTAATTCTTAATTGCATTGTCTATTCGCATATTCCTTGCTTTATTTATCTTTATGATTGTCTTTGAGAAATGAGAATTTCCATCTATGGTATATTGGATACGCTCCTTCATATTCTTATGGCTAGGGCGATACACCGCAATATTAATAATAGGTGTGGAATTGGCATCAATATTACGGGTGTGTAACTTTCACCCACAGATTGATTTACGTCTTCAGTATTACGGTGTGTAAATGTCACCACAGAAATTATAAGGTGTGTAAATGTCACCGCAGAAACTAAAGGAGGAGTTTAGGTCCATATACATGATTGTTTATTTCAGTGGTTTTGTTGTCTTCTAATGTTTGGGAAAACATGTAATGTTTTCCAAATATGTTTTCCAAATATGTTTTCCAAATATGCATATGATTACTTAGAAGTTAAATGTTAATTATTCCCCATTTCAGTTTCAGTGACAGTGCAGAGTTGCGCATCGAAAGCTTCGAGAAGTTAACTTCGTTATTTGTTTATATTATGATATGTTTATTTTGTTGTAAATTCTATTTGTAAACCAAATGATTATTTCATATGTATCATTGGAGAGGAGTTCTTGTATATATATTTCTGAACGGGGTTAGCTTTGGGTTAAGTTTTTGTAGCAGATTTCTTAATTGAAAGTTTAAGTGTTTAATTTAGATTCGTTAGTGCCTCTTTATTAGTTAAATTCTTGGTTTAGTCAGCTGCTAGCTTAGGGGGCGCTACAAAGTTGGTATCAAAGCTCACTATTAGATCTTATATGGGAAAAGATAGAAATAGCCAGTGCCAGTTAGTGAACTAGATTAGTTAGAACTGGGTTGGGTTTGTGAGATAAATCTTAATCACTAAAAGCTATCAATAATTAAAAGATTTATCTGATTCTTGTTTGTTGTTTGGTTTGTATTTGTAATGAAGTAAAAATTGTAGGGTACACCAATAACTTTAGGATTTAATAAATATTTAATCTAAAAAGTTTGAAAACGTAAATAATCTAATATTATAATAATAATAGTGAAATTAGTATAATTGAGAAAGGTGTGGGAGCCCAACTAGTATCTCGGCTTGGTATCGTTATTCAGAAAGGTGTGGGAGCCCAACTAGTAGTTCAGCTTCCTATCACCGACACATCTGATGATGTGCAATGACTTCTTTGTATGTTTGTTCTTTTTTAATAATAATAATAATAATAATAGTATAATTGATATAACTTGTAAATCAAATAGAAACTTACTGATCACATGGACTTATGTGAAGAGTAAATAAATTATGGAGTAACCACATAAATGTAGATAGTAAATTTTGGAACTTATTAATAATTCTAAGAGTAATTAGAATGATATTTCAACCATCAATGTTAATAATAAAAATATTATTATAGTAATCATAAATCATAATAAAAGTGATAATTTTGATAAGTAAGGTTAGCATTTCTTAATTAGCATAATATTGAATTTCAACTTAACTAAAATATCATTAAAGAAGCAATGATAAAATTAATAATTATGAATAAATAGTTATGGAAAAATTATTTACGCTTATCTACAAATAAGTTTTGTAAATTAAACTAACGTTCAAATTATCTTTAGTCTAACAAATGATCCAGAAATTTATAAAATGGAACCAATATACATGAAGTAGTAAGAATAATATTCAGATGTTTAGTATAATATTAGAATTCAAATAAAATAAATCCGTTTATTAATATATATGATACTTCACATCATTACTAAAATCTAAAGACTATGAGGATATATTATAAATTTTGTGTAGACTCAAATTTAAATTATATTAAATTATCAACGCCAATATTTACCAAGATATAAGATACAGATTCAATATGAATAATGTAGAATTATATTTAGAAACTTAAGAATATTGAGAATAATAACACAGTTGATAAAAGTAATTGAATAATTAAACTAGTAGGAAATTTATAATAGATAATACTTGGGAAATTTATATACAACTTTACAGTAAAGTTAAAATTATCAGATATTATAAATTCACTTGAAATCAAATTTGAAATACTTATATTGATAAAAATAAAATAATCAATTTAGATAGTTAGATTACTTAAAATGCTGTGAACTATTTACTTATTTTTACAAAGTAAAATTTTTAAGTTACACCAGTTGCGATAAAAGTTTAAAAACTAATTAATCTTAATAAATTAATAATTAGTTAATCTAGCACCGGAGAATAGTGAATGTTGTGTTTTCTCTGTTCGTAGGAAGGCATTGTTGGGATTGGCCAACCTTGACAGGGCAACTGCATTCAGAGATGACTGATCATAGAAGCTTGATATAATTATTTGGGAAACCGATAGATATAATTTCACTCAGAAAGATTCGCAGAATCCTTCCTTGAAGTTAGAGTCAAATATTTTATAAAATAGAAATTACTTTGAGAAACTTAGACTTTTGTGCTTAATAGAATTTAAAATCAGCATAGTCAACCTAGAGCTACAAATTTTAGTTGTAGAAGCCATATAGGTTTGTGCTTTACTTCTTATTGTTTGCGCTTAGAAAAGAGATGGAATTATTCTATAAGGTGGGGAGTTTTCAAGACAAGAAGGCAGTTCGATTTTCGAGGACGAAAATATTTAAAGGTGGGGAGAATGTAGTGAACCTCAAGCTTGTCAACGCTATTAGACCGGTCAAGAGTTGATCAAGTGTCGATTTAGCCAATAATGACTCGATTAGTTTAACATGGACATTAATTAATATCAATTAATCTAACAACGATTTAGATACGAAACTAGTATCGTTAGATAGATCTCGAAAAGTTACGTGGAATAGGCTACTCGAACGTGTCATTCGGGTATCATACGAGGAAGATTTTATCAGAATTATTTGAAGAGAAACGTTAACCGCTGGGAATTATTTGAAGAGAACGCGTCAAAATTATTTTATCAGAATTATTTGAATCTATATGTAACAACATTCTCATGTATCTAGTAAGCCAAATGATAAGGCCACCACTCAAGGGAATTAAGGTGTATGTACTAAAAATGACCGTACACCCTGCACCAGTAGCTAGCGTGAGTCGCAAATCATCAAAGTCCAAGTTTATAAATATATGAAATCTACCACCAGATAGTAATATTATATATAATGACACAAAGTAAGTACTGCAACACTGAAATGGTATAAAGATCATGTTACGCAAATTTATGAGTATCCTTGTTTCCGCTCTCATTATTTCACTTTAGTGTACAACCAAATTACAACTTCATAGCTTCATGCTCAATCAGAAACCAATTTTAAAGAAACCTTAAACCTCTCTATCATTCCACACCTATGCATAATCTGCATGGCCAAATAGTGATCACATAACCCATGAATTTACCAAGACATCCATAATTGAGTATTGTTCTTCCTACTGATTTGATGGATTTGTTGAGTAGCTCAAGTCCTATAGCTCTAGAATTTCATTATACATTAACAAAGAAAAACAAACTAAACTCCAAAAGTTTCAACTCAATCCAATGACCATCTAATGAGATAGTGGTTAATAAGTAGCTATGAAGGATGATTCTCGCTATTACAGAATGCAGTCCGAATACATTCATGTTTTTAAGTATCTAATTGTATCCCATCGTAGTGAAATTTTTAAAGAAGCTAGATGATGCATGGAAATAAACCATATCCAAAAATCACAGTATTCTAACGGTTCATTAAATAGATATACACAGTATAACATGGCTGCTTTCAGCATCTAACACACAGAATTCATTTACGATTATACCACACTTTGGGATATCTAAACTTATCATAATTTCATGAAATTCTTATAGTAAGTTTCTTACATATATAAAAACAACATATAAAAAATACAACTTTATAAGATATATGTATAATGAGACACACCCATTGAAAGTAGGTTGTTCAGGATTCTAATCCTACAGGAGGCAGTCATGATAAGTTTGTAGATTTTGGTACTTAACCTTGTCTGATCTTCATAAAACATTTACCCCATTTTCATGAACCAAAGAAGAACAACATAACTAAAATTCATAACATTCCAACGTATGGAATTTAATATGTGGATATAAAAGTAAACCCGCATTCTAGGGATTTTGCATACAAGAAATCCTAGTACTAACTGACCATAGGAAATTATAACCATTTCAACAATCAAATTGATTTTTCATAAACTCATGATAATAAAAAGATACCCAACTCAACTATATTTATAAATAACATTGGTTTATGATAAAACAATATTCAATTTCACAACATAAACCATAAATTCTCAAATACCTCAGACCAAAGTTCATTTGATTGGATTTCATGAACTAGTTTGATATAACACAAACATACCCTGATTTCTACCAACCCATCTCATGGATTTACCGATAGAATCCATTGATGGCAAAATCCGCATTTTTTTCAAACATGAAACCTACTTAGGTAGAAAACTTAACCAATAAGAGATTTTTACCTTGTTAAGCTAATTCCATCACCAAGAATAAACAATTTCGGCCAAAACATTCATCAACACCCGACCTTAGACTTTTACGTTCTTAGTTGGTTCTTAAGCATGAAATTCTTCCAAATAAAACTCCAATTCTCTAGGGATTTCATTTGAAACTCAAATTTCAGGAGTATTTAACTTCATAAATCCTAAATCAGCACCAACCCATTTTCCTCAATGTATTAAAATTTTCACCAAGCTCACTTGTGAAGATCTTAGCTGGCTTCTATTCAGAATTTATTCGCAGAGATAGGGAAGAGAAGAAAATGAAACCCCCTCTCTTTTTATGCCTGCTCTTTTTATTTTCCCTTCTGTTAAAAATAAGGAGAAGAGTAACATGTGGATATCTTGCATGGGGACATATTAAGGCACCAAGGTTTCAGATTAAAACAACCAATAGTTTATAAACACCCCTATGTTATGTTTTTGAGTACTTCAAAAGGAAAATCTATGACAAATGGGTTTAGTTAAACACGGTAAAAGGTTCGTACTGTTACACCATTAACCCCTTAAAAAGAACTTTGTCCCCAAAGTTCAAAATAAAGCTTCGAAGTAAGGAAGATTACATGTTGTCGCATTACAACAAAAATGATAATGAGTCCAAAACTCACAGTCCCGAATGAACCATAACTGCTCTGATACCAACTGTGACGGATCAGAAAATTTTGCTTCCAGCGGGTCGGATTACGGTTCACTTGGCAAGCTACGACTCTCTAATACGCTACTGAAGTACAAATTTCGTTTAATCATGCACACTGTAGAAATATCATTAGTCTCAAGGTCGTGATTCTATGAGCATATATCACATACCATAATACTCATAAAATTCAACAAGGGTTCCAATTTCAAAAACTAAGAGACGGTCGGTTGCCTAAAATTAGAGTTGGCCAGTTGCCCAAATGGTAGACGACCAATTGCCAAAATTATACGGGCCAATTGCCCAAACAGACGGCCAGTTGCCAAAATCAACACGGGCCAATTGCCCAAAAATGACAGACGACCAGTTTCCAAAATCAACATGGGCCAATTTCCCAAAAACGGGAGATGGCCAGTTGCCAACTCTAATAATTTATACGGCTAGTTGCCGAATCTAACAATATATATAGCCAATTTCCAATGTCAAGGTTGCAATCATCTTCGAACAGGTGGTATGAACTGTCAAACAACAACCACCACTTTCAAATGATATGAACAATAGTGCGTATTTGTGCTGAACCGCATAGCGGCTTCCTACGTACCCTTTCCGTTGCTCAAAGGAATCAAGCACGACCGTAAATCGTCATCTTATTTATTTAGATAATAGGAACTACCCTCAATGATAGCAATTATCTCTTATTCGGATGGTATGAATTGCGTAGCAACAACCACCCCTTGACCTGCATTCGCCCCAGAATAACTATATCAATTGCAATCAATCAAAATATCACCGGAAGAAAACAGTAAATATAATACAAGTACATTTTCCAAGACTTTAAAGAAATGTGAACGCTTCATACATAGTTTCGCAAGTACAAAATGAATACACATGTCATATCATAGACACTCTAACTTCCAAATGGGTATCCCATGTATCAAGAAAGATAAACTAAACTCAGGGACCTATTGTGTCTTGTATACTGAACAAAATTGGTTGCACAAAATGAATAAAAGAGCAACATTGTTAAGGTGTTAGCCACAGGAAAATTAATCACCACACCAGTACCAAAATCTATAAATTTGCTTATTTATTAAGAGAATGAAGGTTTACCAAATGGTAGAACTCACCGTTACTATCAAACTACGGTTGATTCAGAAACAAATCCATGGCTCACTAGCAATTCATATCACTAATATGCACTAAACACTTAATGTTCACGTGAACCGTTCCCAAGATCAAGCCAACATTTACAAGAGAAATCAACTCAATCCAAATTTAAAATGTGCACCAAACATCTTACACAACTTATTCAAGGTCATGTTAGCAAGAAAGACTCATCTCAATATGCTAGCAAGTCTATAGACTAAGGAAGTTCAAAATGTTTAAAAAAACACATCATCTCCCCCCAAATAAATATAGAACTTCATCTAAAACACAACCATAGAATACGAGAGCACTTTATGAGCCTAGTAGAATCATTTTGTCCGCACCCATCCTGGAATTTAAGTTCATATTAAGTGGATACCAAATTATGTATAGTACTAACTCCGTTTTAACCATGGTACATCAACAAAGTAAATTCTAGGCAATTTCAATTAACATGGACTCGCGTCCGAATCTATATGTAACAACATTCTCATGTATTTAGTAAGCCAAATGGTAAGGCCACCACTCAAGGGAAATGAGCACTACACCAAAACGTCCATTTAGGGACGTTTATAAATGTTGTGCATAATTTTTGCAACGGAAATAAACGTTGGCAAAACGGCGTTGCGCATTGGTGTGCAACACATATTATCCGTTGCACAAATTAATTTTTACAACGCTTATAAATGTTGCACAACCGTTGCATCTTTTCTTATTTGTGCAACGTATAAATAATTTGTGCAACTGATATTATTTATAGAATAACACTTTTGTGGGTCCTATTTTGATTTTGTCAACGTTTTATTTATTTGATTGCAGTTACATCCGTTGTTCATTTCCGGTTGTTTGTGCAGCGTATAATTGTACAACGTTTATATCCGTTGCAAAATAATTTTCAGGTCAAAAAAATAGTTGATGCCGGCTATAATTCCGGCAGATTTCTGCACCTGAATATACCACTCTAGATGCACCTACAACTTGCAAGTAATAATTGATGACAACCATTACTATCTAAGATATAAAGGTAGTGTAGCAATCAAATATAACATCATGGTATGCTAAAGAAGAGAATGGAAGACAATACCCGCACTCTAATATATTGAGCATAAACTCAAAGGTCAATACATGCATACAATTATACAAACATGTATGTAATATCCACTTACAACTACGAAAAAATGGTGTCCAAAAGCCTTAACTGCGACTATTTAGAGAAATAACCTATAGGTTTGGGGAAAACCTCATGTTATACCAAAGATATTGAGAGCTTGCATCCAAAAAGTATTTAGACCTGGAAAACAAATGTGGCTATTATTAGTACCATGAAAACAAATTATATATAGTTTTCCAAACAAACATTGATACTCATTCGGTCTGCTACATACAACCTAATATAGTTGAGAAGAATCATAATAAATCCAAACATATAAGATATGGCACCAACCTTTCGGTTCTCCGACATTTTTGCACAATCTTGTCATCCTTGTCCGCCAAGCTATGCTTATAACTGCAATCAGGACCTTTTTAACATTTTCTTTCGATAATAAAATCTATACAAACTCCTTTACGGCATTGCTATCTAGCATCCATGTCGTGCTGATAGTTACATTTTTCACCTAGAAGGAAGTCCCTAGAAGATATAAATTTAAAACATAAACTATCTCCAGCTCCCTTCCTTTATCGTTTTTGAGAGACATCATAACGCCAATACTGATCTTCATCATCACTATTGCTAGGTTGTTTTGTTGTTTACTTAACATGAGGTGTGTTTTCTGAAGTTGTATGCGGAGATAAGGTGGTATTTGGTGGTCTTTTTGATATCTCCTCTGCAGACAACACAGATGCTAGAGTAGGAGAAATCGCATGTATAAACTCCTGCGAAATAGATGTATGATCCACGAGTTATAAAATGATTAACATCTTTACCAAAGAGTGTCAGAAGTATGGATTTATTTCTAAAAAAAAATTTGCGTACTGTGAACAACACATGAACTCTACTCTACAATAAACTAATCTCAAGAAAAATCCTAGTTACAAAATTGATGCTTGATAATCTAGTCCCCTATGAAAGTAATTGCTTTGATGAATGAAGACAATCTCTCACTGCCACTTCAGAATACGATGTTGGACTAGACGGTATGACAACAAGTGTATATTATATGAAGTGAAATGACAACAACTAGTGATCATATTTCAATATTATAATGAAATCAAGAAAATGTACCTGTTTTTCCTTGTTTCCAACCGGAGCAAGACCCATGAAATGTGTCATGTGCACATCTTCATGATTAGCGTATGGTTCGTGGGAGTAAAATACACCTTGGTACATGCAAAATGATACCTATTAAATAAATACACAATCAAAATCATAGGAAATGAAGAGTACCTTTTTCTTTCCTAGCATAGGAAAAAAAATCATTGACAAGTTTCGAGGATCACAAAACAACTTACTCCTTAATTAACCAAGCAAAGGAATAAAAAGGATGCAAGAAGAAGGGCCCATATACAAATTTCATATTTTCTCTATGATTGCTTCTTATTGAGCACACCATAGAACACAAATTTCAATATTAGGTACATCATTTATGTTTGTTCTATCGGTCGCTTGACAAGCCAAATTCAAAGTAAAACCAAGTCTACCAAAAACAGTAGAAAATGCTAAATTCAAAGTAAACATTTTGTGCATTAGTACAATAATCATGATAATGTTTATCTACTAACGATGTATCTAATTCATAGACTTAACAAGAAAGCCATCTAATATTGTATCTTGGTAAGAGCTATCATTTCAGACACTTTTATGTGTACTGAAATCAACTAACAAGACATCGAGTGCATACTAATCCTAGCAACATAATTAACAACATTCGGTGTATGACCGAGTGATCTAATTAAATATAAGGAATGACTACATATAATGAACAACAATGTTATTAATAAAACTGTTTAAAGTAGCAGAGTCCACACATGCATTAATAAACAACAATGTTATTTTTTCCTTAACAAGAAGTACATACTAGAACACCTGCATACGAAATGCCATTAAAATATAAACTCCAACCATCACTTACCAAGGCTTGATCTCTGCAGCTAACTTTGAAGTCACAGGATCAGTAATAACAGTTCCATTTGAAACTCCAGTCGGCTATTCATTAGTAATTGTATGTCAAGGAACTCAAGTAAACTAAGTTAAGTTAAATTATTAAACAAGTTCATTAACAGTTCACAAACAAGTTAGGACTACAATTTGACTACCTCACACTGAAATTGCGCAGCTATTTGAGTATGTTACAGTATTGAATTTTTCCACAATCAATAAACAAATTGTGCAAAATAAACTTAACTGTAAATGAAAATATGTTACAGTATTAACAAGTCAATTGATAAAAAAATACATTACAGTATTAACAACCAGTAATCGAGAGCATAATAAACTTAAATGTAAATAAAAATTACCTGGACAACTTCAGGGAACATGAAGGAGAGATCCCCGAACATCCCACCCTCGATATACCCCTATGCAATTACAGCAATGCAGAGACCAATGTACTTACCAAGCCCTCCACTAAGGTAAACTAAAAACACATACCGAGAACAAGTACTTATAGTAATCATGCATTGTTAACATATTGTTCCAAGCAAGAAGACAACCATTCCCTAGAATCCAACATAGTACCATTTCCATCTTCTGTCCCTGTTAGTAATCTCGTCAAAAAAAATTAATTCAAAACTTACACCCACCAGCAACAACAAAAAAGTAACAAGAAAAGCCAAAGGAAATTGGACAGAAAATATGTGAGATAATACATACCCCTGGTTTTCCCATAATGCCACTACCAGTTCCATTAGCAAATGTCATGTCCATCACCTTCTGTGAACTTCTGCCACTTTCATCAGCAAATGCCATGAATATTACTTCTTTCTTTGAAACCTTACCAAAATACATACAAAAAGTTCATTACAGTGGAAAACATATGTTTCTCAATGGAAATAAATGATGGCATTGTATTTATGAAACAAATTTTTATCACAACTAGCATCACATAAGATGACTCCATCAACAAAATCTTCAGCCAAAACAACAATTCATATTTTCAACATGTCCTGGATAAGCTTAACTCAAGTCTGAAAGGCAAAACAGATCCATGTTCTTTTTCTTACAATATTTGAAAAACCTGTGGAGAAGAATTCAAATAAGTAATTGACTTACATATATGACATCATTTTCTTCAAAAATGTATTGAGTTCATCAGTAGCTGTTCTCCTTCTCTACCATACCAATCAAAAAAAGAAGACAGACAAGTAAATCAGCTAAATGCTTTAAACATAAAAAATTCCAAAAAATACAAGTGGAGAAACTCTTGTATATACCTAAAGCATCAAGACTGCATCTTGACTAAAATTAATTTCTAGTCTCCACAGTTCAGAGCAACATACAAAATATGCTAAACCACAAAAGACAACATCAATATAATCAAAACATACAAATAAAACAATCTCTTGGAGCGGCACTTAAAACATTCAAAGAACCCTTAAAACCATATGTAAGCACTTTGGGAGGAATATTAATAAAACAACCAGACTAGTTAATGCATTTGGTGAAAATCCAAATCAAGCAATACCACGATGACGCGACCAACAATTATATTTCTAGTACGAACATAAACAAGATTGTTAACTCTCTCTACAACTCCACATAGACTTGCTACTATATCTCCACCAACCTCAAATGTTCCATGACACATTTTATTCAAACCCCCAAGACAAACAAAAACCATTTGTCAAGTAGATATAACAATATAACTTTACTAAGGAATTTCATCAAACATTTGTTGAGTAAGAAGATGGGATTTTGTTCGTCATGGTAAAACCATATATTCAAAGAAACCTACAAAAAAAGCAGCAAAACCTCAAATGCATGATTCTTCACAAATTAAGTCTGAAATAACTTCAACAAAACAAAATAAACAAACCAAATAATCCATAGAACTGAATAAAATTTACCCATGCTTTGAAACTAGAAATAACACAAAAAATAAACACATTATTTTACAAAAATTTGCTACCTAGATAAAACCACTAACTATGCAATATAGTATTTACAAAATTAGGTCAAAATAACCAACATCATCGAAATTCGAGACAAAATTAGGGTTTATACCTGATGAATCAACCAATTGTTGGGTAATAAAAGCACAATAACATATTAGATTGATGATTTTTTTCGATTTCAGGTACAAAATCGATTTTCTAGGGTTTCAAAAGAATTCAAGTTACTACACGATAGATCTAGATTTCTGGTATATGGGTTTCGATTAGGATATCAAACTTTTGAAGAAAAGGTTTTGATTTTTGTTTTTTTAGCTGGACTCAGTTGTGATTTCTTAACTATTATCGGTTTGAAAAGAGGAATTTAAAAAAATAAAAAAAAATTGAGAGAGTAAAGAGAAAAGGAAACCTTCCAAGATTTCGATTAAGATATAATGGTGAAGAGATACAGGTTTCGATTTCAGGTTTTTCAGCTAAACCTAAAGAGATCTCCATTTTCTGCTCTCTTTGAAATGAAAAATAACTTCTGAAGGTTCTGAAAGAGAGAGAGAAAAAAGATGTTCTAAAATACAGAGAAAAACGAGTTACGATATTTAAGTTTTTCCTTTTCCCAAAAATAAATAAATAATAAAAACCAATGTCATAAAATTAAAAGCAAGCTAATTACTAGAAAACCCATGAAGAAACCTAGTATTACAATAACACCATCATGTGTACAACGGTTATATACGAACACAAACGTTGCACCGCTAATTTATTTTAATAAATCAATATTAATTATTATGCGCAACGGATATTCTAGTGCGCAAAGGATATAGACGCTACAAAGTGTGCAACGTTTATATCCATTGCACAACTCCGAAATAGAAGCGTTGCTAAAACTAGAATATGGTGTAGTGGAGGTGTACGTACTAAAAATGATTGTACACCCTGCACCAGTAGCTAGCGTGAGTCGCAAATCATCAAATTCCAAGTTTATAAATATATGAAAGTACCACCAGAGCTAGTAATATTATATATAATGACACAAAGTAAGTACTGCAACACTGAAATGGTAGAAAGATTATGTTACGCACATTTATGAGTATCCCTGTTTCCGCTATCATTATTTCACTTTAGTGTACAAACAAATTACAACTTCATAGATTCATGCTCAATCATAAACCAATTTTAAAGAAACCTTAAACCTCTCTATCAGTCCACACCTGGGCATAATCTGCATGGCCAAATAGTGATCGCATAACCCCATGAATTTACCAAGACATCCATAATTATGTATTGTTCTTCCTACTGATTTGATGGATTTGTTGAGTAGCTCAAGTCCTATAGCTATAGAATTTCATTATACATTAACAAATAAAAACAAACCAAACTCCAAAAGTTTCAACTCAATCCAATGACCATCTAATGAGATAGCGATTAATAAGTAGCTATGAAGGATGATTCCTGCTATTACAGAATTCAATCCGAATGCATTCATGTTTTTAAGTATCTAATTGTATCCGATCGTAGTGAAATTTTTATAGAAGCTAGATGATGCATGGAAATAAACCATATCCAAAAATCAAAGTCTTCTAACGGTTCATTAAATATATATACATAGTATTACATGGATGCTTTTAGCATCTAACACACATAATTTAGTTACGATTATACCATACTTTGGGATATCTAAATTTATCAGAATTTCATGAAATTTTTATAGTAAGTATTTATATATATATATAAACAACATATAAAAAATTCAGCTTCATATGATATATGTATAATGAGACACACCCATTGAAAGTAGGCTGTTCAGGATTCTAATCCTGCAGGAGGCAATCATGATAAGTTTGTAGATTTTGGTACTTAACCTTGTCTGATCTTCATAAAAAATTTACCCTATTTTCATGAAACAATGAAGAACAACATAATAAAAATTCATAACATTCCAACGGCTGGAATTTAATATGTGGATATAAAAGTAAACCTGCATTCTAGGGATTTTGCATACAAGAAATCCAAGTACGAACTGACCATAGGAAATTATAACAATTTCAACAATCAAATTAATTTTTCATAAACTCATGATAATAAAAAGATACCCAAATCAACTATATTTATAAATAACATGGGTTTATGACAAAACAATATTCAATTTCACAACATAAACCATAAATTCTCAAATACCTCATACCAAAGTTTATGTGATTAGATTTCATGAATTAGTTTGATATAACACAAACGTACCCTGATTTCTACCAACCCATCTCATGGATTTACCGATGGAATCCAATGATGGAAAAATCCCCATTTTTTTCTAATATGAAACCTACTTAGGTAGAAAACTAAACCAAAAAGAGATTTTTACCTTGTTAAGCTAATTCCATCACCAAAAATAAACAATTTTGGCCAAAACATTCATCAACACCAAGCCCTAGAATTTTACTTTCTTAGTTGGTTCTTAAGCATGAACATCTACCAAATAAAACTCCAATTCTCTAGGGATTTCATTTGAAACTCAAATTTCAGGAGTATTTAACTTCATAAATCCTAAATCAGCACCAACCCACTTTTCTCAATGTATTAAAATTTTCACTAAGCTCACTTGTGCAGATTTTAGCTGGCTTCTATTCAGAATTTATTCACAGAGATAGGGAAGAGAAAAAAATGAACACCCGCTCTCTTTTTCCGCCTTCCTCTTTTTATTTTCCCTTCCGTTATAAACTAGGAGAAGAGTAACACGTGGCTATCTTGCACGGGGACATATTAAGGCACCAAGGTTTCAGATTAAAACAACCACTAGTTTATAAACACCCCTATGTTATGTTTTTGAGTACTTCTAAAGGAAAATCTATGACAAATGGGTTTAGTTAAACCCGGGAAAAAGTTTGTACTCTTACACCATTATCCCTTAAAAAGAACTATGTCCCCAAAGTTCAAAATAAAGCTTCGAAGTAAGTAAGATTACATGTTGTCGCATTACAACAAAAATGATAATGATTCCAAAACTCACAGTCTCGAATGAACCGGAACTGCTCAGATACCAACTGTAACGGATCAGAAAATTTTGCTTCCAACGGGTCGAATTACGGTTCGCTTGGCAAGCTCCGACTCTCTAATACGCTACTGAAGTAAAAATTTCGTTTAATCCTGCACACTGCAGAAATCTCATTAGCCTCAAGGTCGTGATTCTATGAGCATATGTCCCATACCATAATACTCAAAAAATTCGACAAAGGGTTCCAATTTCAAAAACTAAGAGACGGTCGGTTGCCTAAAATTAGAGTTGGACAGTTGCCCAAATGGTAAACGGCCAATTGCAAAAATTAACATGGGCCAATTGCCCAAACATACGGCTAGTTGCCAAAATCAACACGGGCCAATTGCCCAAAAATGACAGACGGCCAGTTGCCAAAATCAACACGGGCCAATTGCTCAAAAATGACAGATGGATAGTTACCAAAATCAACACGGGCCAATTGCCCAAAAACGGGATATGGCCAGTTGCCAACTCCAATAATTTATACGGCTAGTTGCCGATTCTAACAATATATATAGCCAATTTCCAATGTCAAGGTTGCAATCATCTTCGAACAGGTGGTATGAACTGTCAAACAACAACCACCACTTTCAAATGATATGAACAATAGTGCGGATTTGTGCTGAACCGCATAGTGGATGCCTACGTACCCTCTCCGTTGCTCAAAGGAATCAAGCACGACCGTAAATCGTCATCTTATTTATTTAGATAATAGGAACTACCCTCAATGATAGCAATTATCTCTTATTCGGATGGTATGAATTACGTAGCAACAACCACCCATTGACCTGCAGTCGCCCCAGCAGAACTATATCAATTGCAATCAATCAAAATATCACCGGAAGAAAACAGTAAATATAATACAAGTACATTTTCCAAGACTTTAAAGAAATGTGAACGCTTCATACAGAGTTTTGCAAGTACAAAATGAATACACATGTCATATCATAGACACTCTAACTTCCAAATGGGTATCCCATGTATCAAGAAAGATAAACTAAACTCAGGGACCTATTGTGGCTTGTATACTGAACAGAGTTGGTTGCACAAAATGAATAAAAGGGAAACATTATTAAGGTGTAATCCACAGGAAAATTAATCACCACACCAGTACCAAAATCTATAAATTTGCTTATTTATTAAGAGAATGAAGGTTTACCAAATGGTAGAACTCACCGTTACTATCGAACTACGGTTGATTCGAAAACAACTCCATGGATCACAAGCAGTTCAGTCACAAATATGCACTAAACACTTAATGTTCACGTGAACCGTTCCCAAGATTAAGCCAACATTTACAAGAGAAATCAACTCAATCCAAATTTAAAATGAGCACCAAACATCTTACACAACTTATTCAAGGTCATGTTAGCAAACAAGACTCATCTCAATATGCTAGCAAGTCTACAGACTAAGGAAGTTCAAAATGTTTAAACAAACACATCATCTCCCCCCAAATAGTTATAGAACTTCATCTAAAACACAACCATAGAATACGAGAGCACTTTAGGATCCTAGTAGAATCATTTTGTCCGCACCCATCCTGGCACTTAAGTTCATATTAAGTAGATACCAAATTATGTATAGTATTAACTCCGTTTTAACCATGGTACATCAACAAAGTAAATTCTAGGAAATTTCAATTAACATGGACTCACGTCCGAATCTATATGTAACAACATTCTCATGTATTTAGTAAGCCAAATGGTAAGGCCACCACTCAAGGGAAATGAGGTGTACATACTAAAAATGATTGCACACCCTGCACCAGTAGCTAGCGTGAGTCGCAAATCATCAAATTCCAAGTTTATAAATATATGAAAGTTACCACCAGAGCTAGTAATATTATATATAATGACATAAAGTAAGTACTGCAACACTGAAATGGTATAAAGATTATGTTACACACATTTATGAGTATCCTTGTTTCCGCTCTCATTATTTCACTTTAGTGTACAAACAAATTACAACTTCATAGCTTCATGCTCAATCATAAACCAATTTTAAAGAAACCTTAAACCTCTCTATCAGTCCACACCTGGGCATAAATTGCATGGCCAAATAGTGATCACATTACCCATGAATTTACCAAGACATCCATAATTGAGTATTGTTCTTCCTACTGATTTGATGGATCTGTTGAGTAGCTCAAGTCCTATAGCTCTAGAATTTCATCATACATTAACAAAGAAAAACAAACCAAACTCCAAAAGTTTTAACTCAATCCAATGACCATTTAATGAGATAGTGGTTAATAAGTAGCTATGAAGGATGATTCCCTCTATTACAGAATGCAGTCCGAATGCATTCATGTTTTTAAGTACCTAATTGTATCCGATCGTAGTGAAAGTTTTACAGAAGCTAGATGATGCATGGAAATAAACCGTATCCAAAAATCACAATATTCTAACGGTTCATTAAATAGATATACACAGTATAACATGGCTACTTTCAGCATCTAACCTACAGAATTCAGTTACGATTATACCACACTTTGGGATACCTAAACTTATCAGAATTTTATGAAATTTTTATAGTGAGTTTCTTACATATTTATAAACAACATATAAAAAATTCAGCTTCATACGATATATGTATAATGAGACACACCCATTGAAAGTAGGTTGTTCAGGATTCTAATCCCACAGGAGGCAATCATGATAAGTTTGGATTTTGGTACTTAACCTTATCTGATCTTCATAAAAATTTACCCTATTTTCATGAACCAATGAAGAACAACATAATTAAAATTCATAACATTCCAACGGCTGGAATTTAATACGTGGATATAAAAGTAAACCTGCATTCTAGGGATTTTGCATACAAGAAATCCAAGTACGAACTGACCATAGGAAATTATAACAATTTCAACAATCAAATTGATTTTTCATAAACTTGTGATAATAAAAAGATACCCAACTCAACTATATTTATAAATAACATGGGTTTATGACAAAACAATATTCAATTTCACAACATAAACCATAAATTCTCAAATACCTCAGACCAAAGTTCATGTGATTGGATTTCATGAATTAGTTTAATATAACACAAACGTACCCTGATTTCTACCAACCCATCTCATGGATTTACCGATGGAATCCATTGATGGCAAAATCCCTATTTTTTTCTAACATGAAACCTACTTAGGTAGAAAACTAAACCAAGAAGAGATTTTTACCTTGTTAGGCTAATTCCATCACCAAGAATAAACAATTTCTGCCAAAACATTCATCAACACCAAGCCCTAGACTTTTACGTTCTTAGTTGGTTCTTAAGCATGAAAATCTACCAAATAAAACTCCAATTCTCTAGGAATTTCATTTGAAACTCAAATTTCAGGAGTATTTAACTTCATAAATCCTAAATCAGCACCAACCCACTTTCCTCAATGTATATATTAAAATTTCCACTAAGCTCACTTGTGCATATTTTAGCTGGCTTCTATTCAGAATTTATTCATAGAGATAGGGAGGTGAAGAAAATGAATACCCCCTCTCTTTTTCTCCCTGCCTCTTTTTGTTTTCCCTTCCGTTAAAAACTAGGAGAAGCGTAACACGTGTCTATCTTGCAAGGGGACATATTAAGGCACCAAGGTTTCATATTAAAACAACCACTAATTTATAAACACTCCTATGTTATGTTTTTGAGTACTTCTAAAGGAAAATCTATGACAAATGGGTTTAGTTAAACCCAGGAAAAGGTTCGTATTGTTACACCATGAACCCCTTAAAAAGAACTTTGTCCCCAAAGTTCAAAATAAAGCTTCGAAGTAAGGAAGATTACATGTTGTCGCATTACAACAAAAACGATTATGAGTCCAAAACTCACAGTCCCGAATGAACCGGAACTGCTCTGATTCCAACTGTGACGGATCATAAAATTTTGCTTCCAGCGGGTCGGATTACGGTTCGCTTGGAAAGCTCCGACTCTATAATACGCCACTGAAGTAAAGAAATTCGTTTAATCCTGCACACTGTAGAAATCTCATTAGTCTCAAGGTCGTGATTGTATGAGCATACGTACCATACCATAATACTCATAAAATTCGACAAGGGTTCCAATTTCAAAAACTAAGAGACGGAGGGTTGCCTAAAATTAGAGTTGGCCAGTTGCCCAAATGGTAGACAAACAATTGTCTAAAAAGACGTCCAGTTGCCAAAATCAACACGGGCCAATTTCCCAAACAGACGGCCAGTTGCCAAAATCAACACGGGCTAATTGCCCAAAAAAGGGAGATGTCTAGTTGCCAACTTCAATAATTTATACGGCCAGTTGCCGATTCTAACAATGTATATAGCCAATTTCCAATGTCAAGGTTGCAATCATCTCCGAACAGGTGGTATGAACTGTCAAACAGCAACCACCACTTTCAAATGATATGAACAATAGTGCGGATTTGTGTTGAACCGCATAGAAGCTGCCTACGTATCCTATCCGTTGCTCGAAGGGATCAAGCACGAACGTAGTTCGTCATCTTATTTATTTAGATAATAGGAACTACCCTCAATGATAGCAATTATCTCTTATTCGGATAGTATGAATTGCATAGCAACAACCACCCCTTGACCTGCAGTCGCCTTAGAAGAACTATATCAATTTCAATCAATCAAAATATCACCGGAAGAAAATAGTAAATATAATACAAGTATATTTTCCAAGACTTGAAAGAAATGTGAACGCTTCATACAGAGTTTCGCAAGTACAAAATGAATATACAAGTCATATCATTGATACTCTAATTTCCAAATGGGTATCACATGTATCAAAAAAGATAAACTAAACTCAAAGACCTATTGTGGCTTGTATACTAAAAAAAATTGGTTGAACAAAATGAATAAAAGAGCAACATTGTTAAGGTGTTAGCCACAGGAAAATTAATCACCACACCAGTACCAAAATCTATCAATTTGCTTATTTATTAAGAGAATGAAGGTTTACCAAATGGTAGAACTCACTGTTAATATCGAACTAATGTTGATTCGAAAACAACTCCATGGATCACTAGCAGTTCAGATCACTAATATGCACTAAACACTTAATGTTCACGTGAACCGTTCCCAAGATCAAGCCAACATTTACAAGAGAAATCAACTAAATCCAAATTTAAAATGAGCACCAAAAATCTTACACAATTTATTCAAGGTCTTGTTAGCAAGCAAGACTCATATCAATATGCTAGCAAGTCTACAGACTAAGGAAGTTCAAAATGTTTAAAAAAAACACATCATCTCCCCCCCCAAATAATTATAGAACTTCATCTAAAACACAACCATAGAATACGATAGCACTTTAGGAGCCTAGTAGAATCATTTTGTCCGTACCCATCCTGGCATTTAAGTTCATATTAAGTGGATACCAAATTATGTATAGTACTAACTCTGTTTTAACCATGGTATATCAACAAAGTAAATTCTAGGCAATTTCAATTAACATGGACTCACCTCCGAATCTATATGTAACAATATTCTCATATATCTAGTAATCCAAATGGTAAGGTCACCACTCAAGGGAAATGAGGTGTACGTACTAAAAATGATTGTACACCCTGCACCAGTAGCTAGCGTGAGTCGCAAATCATCAAATTCCAAGTTTATAAATATATTAAAGCTACCACCAGAGCTAGTAATATTATATATAATGACACAAAGTAAGTAATGCAACACTGAAATGGTATAAAGATCATATTACACACATTTATGAGTATCCTTGTTTCCGCTCTCATTATTTTACTTTAGTGTACAAACAAATTACAACTTCATAGCTTCATGCTCAATCAGAAACAATTTTAAAAAAACCTAAAACCTCTCTATCAGTGCACACCTGGGCATAATCTGCATGGCCAAATAGTGATCACATAACCCCATGAATTTACCACGACATCCATAATTGAGTATTGTTCCTCCTACTGATTTGATGGATTTGTTTAGTAGCTCAAGTCCTATATCTCTAGAATTTCATTATACATTAACAAAGAAAAACAAACCAAACTCCAAAAGTTTCAACTCAATCCAATGACCATCTAATGAGATAGCGGTTAATAAGTAGCTATGAAGGATAATTCCCGCTATTACATAATGCAGTCCGAATTCATTCATATTTTTAAGTATCTAATCGTATCCGATCGTAGTAAATTTTTTACAAAAGCTAGATGATGCATGGAAATAAACCATATCCAAAAATCACAGTATTCTAACGGTTTATTAAATAGATATACACAGTATAACATGGATGCTTTCAGCATCTAACACACAGAATTTAGTTACGATTATACCACACTTTGGGATATCTAAACTTATCATAATTTCATGAATTTTTTATAGTAAGTTTCTTACCTATATATAAACAACATATAAAAAAAATCCAAGTACGAACTGACCATAGGAAATTATAACAATTTCAACAATCAAATTAATTTTTCATAAACTCATGATAATAAAAAGATACCCAACTCAACTATATTTATAAATAACATGGGTTTATGACAAAACAATATTCAATTTCACAACATAAACCATAAATTTTCAAATACCTTAGACCAAAGTTCATGTGATTGGATTTCATGAATTAATTTGATATAACACAAACGTACCCTGATTTATACCATCCCATCTCATGGATTTACCGATGGAATCCATTGATGTCAAAATCCCCATTTTTTTCTAACATGAAACCTACTTAGGTAGAAAACTAAACCAATAAGAGATTTTTACCTTGTTAAGCTATTTCCATCACCAAGAATAAACAATTTTGGCCAAAACATTCATCAACACCAAGCCCTAGACTTTTACGTTCTTAGTTGGTTCTTAAGCATGAAAATCTACCAAATAAAACTCCAATTCTCTAGGGATTTCATTTGAAACTCAAATTTCAGGAGTATTTAACTTCATAAATCCTAAATCAGCACCAATCCACTTCCCTCAATGTATTAAAATTTCCACTAAGCTCACTTGTGCATATTTTAGCTGGCTTCTATTCAGAATTTATTCACAGAGATAGGGAAGAGAAGAAATATAACCCCTTCTCTTTTTCTCCCTGCCTCTTTTTATTTTACCTTCCGCTAAAAACTAGGAGAAGAGTAACACGTGATTATCTTGCATGGGGACATATTAAGGCACCAAGGTTTCAGATTAAAACAACCACTAGTTTACAAACACCCCTATGTTATGTTTTTGAGTACTTCTAAAGGAAAATCTATGACAAATGTGTTTAGATAAACCTGGGAAAAGGTTCGTACTATTACACCATTAACCCCTTAAAAAGAACTTTGTCCCCAAAGTTCAAAATAAAGCTTATAAGTAAGGAAAATTACATGTTGTCGCATTACAACAAAGACGATAATGAGTCCAAAACTCATAGTCCCGAATGAACCGGAACTGCTCTGATACCAACTGTGACGGATCAAAAAAATTTGCTTCCAATAATTTGCGATGGGGGTTCTCACTTCAAAAACAGGATTTTACAAAGCTTGTTGAAGAAGTACAATGTGTCACACAAGATTGCAACACCTTATTATCCCCAAAAAAATGGACAAGCCGAGGTTTCTAACCAGGAGGTGAAATCCATACTAGAGAAGACGGTGAATCCAACAAGGAAAGATTGGAGCATAAGACTTAATGATGCTTTGTGGGCTTATAGAACCGCATACAAGACACCTATTGGGATTCTCCCTTTAGGCTTGTGTATGGTAAACCTTGTCACTTACCCATGGATATTGAGCATAAAGCATTTTGGGCGATTAAGCAATGCAATATGGAGATGGATGTGGCTGGAAAGCAAAGGAATCTACAACTACAAGAGCTAGAAGAGCTTCGCAATGATGCATTTGAAAGATCACGAATTTACAAGGATAAAATGAAGGCATTTCATGATACTATGATTTCTAGAAAACAATTTTGTGTTGGGAAGAAAGTGCTTTTGTTTAATATTTCTTGCAATTATTTCCGGGTAAATTAAGGTCACGTTGGGTTGGACCTTTTATTGTTACTAATATGTTTTCTCATGGTGCAGTAGAATTTCGTAGCATAGCTACAGGCAAGGAACTTAAAGTTAATGGGCACCGGTTGAAACCATATTATGATAATTTCACTTCCGAAGTGGTGGAATGAGCTAATTTTGTGGATGCACTCCCTCTGGAGGAGTCATAGAAAGCAAGGAGACAGTCGAGCTGACGACTTTAAACCAAGCGCTAAATGGGAGGCAACCCATATGATAAGTATTTCTTGTCTTATTTTTAGTTTTTCTTGTCTTGAATTTACTTTTTCTGATTTCTTGTCACATTATCATGTAAGATTTCCCACCTTGACTTACTTTGGATGACTCAATTTACATTGAAGACAATGTAAAGTTTAAGTGTGTGTGTGGGGGTGGGGGGTTAAGTGTTTACATTGTATTTTGTTTTTTCAAATTTTTTGTAAATTAGTGAATAATAAAAAAAAATAAAAAAAACAACTCCAACTTGTAGTTCGTTTAGAGTCACATAGTATACATGTCGCTAAGATTACATCGAGATTATCATAAGAGTGATTGAACTTAGAGATGACAGAGAACATGATCGGGTTTCTTACTTGTATGAGAGTTAAAGTTGGAATTAACCATGCCAGTGGAAAATGAGGTGCAGACTGAATTCGGTAGTAAAGTAGTGGTCCCCTATAGTGGAGACTACCCATGTTACGTCATGAGAGGCACCGACCTTTAATTCTTTGTACCTGTCTAAATATGTGCTTGTATAGTGTGTGTCACCGTACGTAAATTCCGGGTAGAATGGTGAGCTACCCAACCTCCCACCAATAGAAGCACTATTTTTATCTCTTGAGTGTTATTTTATCAATCATGATGGTGACATCGAATTGCTAACTTACATACCACTTGTAATCTTGTTCGCAGTTAGACCATCCACTTTATCTCTCTCTACACCAACAGGTCCATAGAAACACCATCATCATCAACAAGTGGAGCATCACAAATTCGAAGGAAAGTTGAAGACGTTCAAGGTTTACAAGCAACGATACATAAATGAGCAGATTTCAGATTCAAGTAAAGCAACAAGACAATGAGCATAATTCTACAAGTTGAAGACTATTGTACACGAGCGAAGATTATCAAGATTATAATTCAAGAAGTTTATGATATCGAGACATACAAGTTGTGAAGAATTGAGCGGTAAAGTACTTATGGGGGGGGGGGGGGGGTTAAGTGTTTACATTGTATTTTGTTTTTTCAAAATTTTCAACTTTTGTGTAAATTAGTGAATAATAATAATAATAAAAAAACAACTCCAACTTGTAGTTAGTTTAGAGTCACATAGTATACATGTCTCTAAGATTACATCGAGATTCTCATAAGAGTGATTGAACTTAGAGATGACATAGAACATGATCAGGTTTCTTACTTGTATGAGAGTTAAAGTTGGAATTAACTATGCCAGTGGCAAATAAGGTGCAGACTGAATTCGGTAGTAGAGTAGTGGTCCCCTATAGTGGAGACTACCCATGTTACGTCATGAGAGGCACCGACCTTCAATTCTTTGTACCTGTCTAAATATGTGCTTGTATAGTGTGTGTCACCATACGTAAATTCCGGGTAGAATGGTGAGCTACCCAACCTCCCACCAATAGAAGCACTATTTGTATCTCTTGAGTGCTATTTTATCAATCATGATGGTGACATCGAATTGCTAACTTACATACCACTTGTAATCTTGTTCGCAGTTAGCCCATCCACTTTATCTCTCTCTACACCAACAGGTCCATAGAAACACCATCATCATCAACAAGTGGAGCATCACAAATTCGAAGGAAAGTTGAAGATGTTCAAGGTTTACAAGCAACGATACATAAATGAGAAGATTTCAGATTCAAGTAAAGCAACAAGACAATGAGCATAATTCTACAAGTTGAAGACTATTGTACACGAGCGAAGATTATCAAGATTAGAATTCAAGAAGTTTATGATATCGAGACATACAAGTTGTGAAGAATTGAGTGGTAAAGTACTTATGGGGGGGTTAAGTGTTTACATTGTATTTTGTTTTTTCAAAATTTTCAACTTTTGTGTAAATTAGTGATAAAAAATAAAAAAACAACTCCAACTTGTAGTTAGTTTAGAGTCACATAGTATACATGTCGCTAAGATTACATCGAGATTCTCATAAGAGTGATTGAACTTAGAGATGACAGAGAACATGATCGGGTTTCTTACTTGTATGAGAGTTAAAGTTGGAATTAACCATGCCAGTGGCAAATAAGGTGCAGACTGAATTCGGTAGTAGAGTAGTGGTCCCCTATAGTGGAGACTACCCATGTTACGTCATGAGAGGCACCGACCTTCAATTATTTGTACCTGTCTAAATATGTGCTTGTATAGTGTGTGTCACCGTACGTAAATTCCGGGTAGAATAGTGAGCTATCCAACCTCCCACCAATAGAAGCACTATTTTTATCTCTTGAGTTCTATTTTATCAATCATGATGGTGACATCGAATTGCTAACTTACATACCACTTGTAATCTTGTTCGCAGTTAGCCCATCCACTTTATCTCTCTCTACACCAACAGGTCCATAGAAACACCATCATCATAAACAAGTGGAGCATCACAAATTCGAAGGAAAGTTGAAGACGTTCAAGGTTTACAAGCAACGATACATAAATGAGCAGATTTCAGATTCAAGTAAAGCAACAAGACAATGAGCATAATTCTACAAGTTGAAGACTATTGTACACGAGCGAAGATTATCAAGATTAATTTTCAAGAAGTTTATGATATCGAGACATACAAGTTGTGAAGAATTGAGCGGTAAAGTACTTACACCATGGCCTTTGTACTTGCATTTTTATTTTATCTTATTTGTTAATTTGTATTTTATTTTCTCTTGTCTCAAAAAAAAAATGACAAGAGAAAAGTTCATTAGGTTCATCATTAGTTTTAATATTTTGTTTGTTTTCATTTTGTATTTACTTTATTTTGCATTTGAAAAAAAAATAAAAAATTATTCATTGCATCATATTTTGGTTTGTTTAGTTCATTTTTAGTTTTGTATTCATTCAATAAAGCTAATGGAAGAAGAAATATCTATAGTGAAGTTTCAAGAAACAAGGAATTAGAGGAAAGAATCACATTGTCAAGATTCTACGAGGTTCAAGATTTTATCATCAAGAGTTGAAGACCGAAGACGAAGACAAGGGTTGAAGACCGAAGACGTTTCTATGGATACTGTGAGAGTGGTGCTAAATGCACGTCGAATGGATAACGAGGTAAGTAAGCATATTCCCACCTTCGTTAAGTGGTTGATTTCCTTTCTTAGAGATCGTCATAAAAAGGGTTTTCAAAATGAATAAAATATGTTGTAGTAGCAGGAAATCCCAAATCCCACACTACACCCCTCACAAGAATTCATACAATCAATTCATTTTAGATTAACAAACACAATTTTTATTGATTAATTTTCACAAAATTTACAAGATAGAAAAGAAATAAAGCCAAGGAATTAACAACTGCTCTGGAATTTCTCTCTCCTAAAGACTTGCTTAATACTCGAAAAAGATCTCTTTCTTCCTTAAGCCTATTCAACTTCTTATATAGGGACTTACATAATGGATGACAGCTAATCTGTCCTTTAATTTCGGATCTGACCTGCGATATTCTTGCAAGATCTTTAATGTTAATCTTTGCAAACACTCCAAACTTCGCAGAGTTATCACGCTTTTCTAATGTTTTCACCATCGTCATCTTCTACGTCACTCTTCAAATCATCTTCCGACGCTCGCAGTGTGTTGTTGATTAATATTCACAAATGTGTTCTTCTTGCGATATTCTGATCCTATATCTTGCCTCTTCTCATGTCTTCTATGTGAAGGGTAGAATGTCATGAGAAACCACTCTTCAAAGTGCCGCAACTATTCATCTTTTCAAATTCTTCTGTACTGACACGATCTCGTATTCTGCGTGAATTTTGTTACACGTATCTCTTCTTCCATTCACCTCTTGAAACGTATTTTTCAACCGCTGCGTTTTAACCGCTCACATCTAATCTTTGCATTAAATGCACCCACTTTCTCAAAAAAAAATTACTTTCTATATATATCCTCCTTATTCTTCCCTTCTCTTCTTTTTATTTTCTTATCATCTTCTCTGCAACTTTACTGTTCTTTCGCAGATTCCGCTTCTGCTACTGTTAATTTTCTGAGATTCTTCTTCTCTTGATTTTTACTACCTTTCTTCATTCCCATACTAAAAATTCCTCCAGCCGGTTGTAAGAATGAGATTTCCTTTGAAGAAGTTCAAAGAAACTTCGAACCAAAGGTTTTGAGTTATCTTCCATTCCTGGTCAAAACCCTAAGTCTGAGCTTTCTGCTAATCTATTTTCTGATTATCCATGCAATCATGAGAAGATCATAGTTTCGCTTGGTCAGCTTCTCGCTGGCCTTCCCGTTCCCCTTTATGATCCTGAACTTCCCTTATTCTATGAAATACTTTTTCATGCGAAGTTCTCGCGGGCAGTGTACCAATTGAGTGGAGATTGCATTCGCCTAATGCTTGAGTTTGCGAGCCGTGGTGCTGGTAAGGGATCTCATTACCCCGATAAATTTAAGAATCCTAAATTTGATGATGTTGCGATTATCCCTGCGAAGTATACCGTAAAAAATTTATTTGCGAATTATGAAGTAATTCCAATGAAAAGAGATAGTACTTGTTTGGGGTATTCGTTTAAGTAAGAAGAATGATGTTGCTGATGACAAGATATTAATGCAAGACATTGATTGGCATCCTGGAAATAATACAACTCCTCGTCATTCTAGCGACGATAAGTGGTGTATTTTCCCTTTAACCCTAGAGGGTCCGTATATTTCCGCCTCTCGTGTTTTACCTGCGAATCTCGTAGACTATCAACCATGGGTATTTAAATGGCCTAAGAGAGAAGTAGAGGTATATTTCCACACTTTGCTTGAATTGTTACTCTTTTCATTCTCATATGTGATTTTGCTGATTCTTATAATGTTTTCATGTATCTGCGAAATTATCATATTACAAGGTTGAAAGCAAGTTATAGCAAGACTGCGAAAGTCACTACTCTGTTAGCTCTTCGAACACTCACAGATGAAGTAAGAAATATTATTTTATGATTCTACACAATATATTGTTGCCTCTATTTCTTATCTTTATCTGTGTGTGTAGGTTATTTCTGAAATAGAAGAGCCTGTCAAGGTTGCGAGGTCTAGGGGTAAAGGCAAGAGTATTTATCGCAAAGATAAATCCGCTGCCCCTCTTTCAAAGAAACGAAAAGTCCAATCTAGCGAAAGTTCCAGTGATCATAATGATGATGATGCTTCTTCTGCAGAGGAAACTTCTCAACCTGAATCTTCTATGGCTCAATTTTATAGTATATATTCTCTAATTCTTGGCAAGGAATTGGTGATACTTCTCTCACCAATGCATGTAAGTCGATAGCCACCGTCGGCGATGCTCCCCTCTTAGAGAATAATGAGTCTCTACGCGGGGTTTCAAGATCCATATCTCCAGGTTTCTTACATTCGCTGAATAGTCTGGTAAGTCCTCATACTTATATTTTCCTCCTTTTTTATTTTTGCCTCAAATTCATAATTAATTCTGAAAATTCGCTGCATTGCTTCGCAGGCTGGGAAAGCTTGTTACGCTGTTACTGCAGATTTAAAGAAGAGGTGCGTAGCCTTTGAAAAGAAATATTTGGGGCTTCGCAAGAAGAACGAAGAGTTAGAGGCTAATTCCACTGGTCTTTGTGAGAAAAATGAAATATTAGAGACTGAAGTTGCTGGTCTTCGCGAGAAAAGCAAGCAATTGGAATCTGAGGCCGCTACCCAAAAGAACAAAATCATCAGTCTTCAAAATGCCAACAAGCAACTCTACGGTATAAAACTTTTTCCTCCTTTTCTTTATTATATCTTCTCATTTCTTTTCCTTATTTGATCTATCATTCTCGCATACATTTATGGTCTTTCTGATGAAGCAATTCTTCTTCACTCATTTCCCCATCAAATGGATGATGATACCCTTCTTGAACATCTAAACACCTCTCTAAATAGCTATTCAAATTATAAAATTGAGTCTCTTCCCATAAATGAACTTAAATCCAAACTTCGACTCTTAGCAATTGACCACAGATCTAGTTTGAGTGCAAATAATATGTTTAAATGTCGTTATCTTGACTCCAAAGAAGAAATCAATAGTTTAAGATCCAAGAATAGTAATCTCATAGACGAAAAAGGTCGTATATCTAGACAAGGTGCTCAAACTTTAGCGAAATTTCATAAAACTCTTCTCGAAGTTCAAATTGAAAGAGATAGACTTATTTGAGAGAATAATGCTCTTGTTGAGAGGGAAAATCAAGTTCTCTCCCACCTTCTCATTAGTAATGATGATGAATTTTCTTGGGTTGCGAAGATTCTTGATAATGCCAGAAATAACTTAGGTGTAGATGTCAGTCTTCAAGCTGAGAAAACGGCCTTGATTAGAGATATGATTTCTAACAGAGAAGGTTGTTAATCATTCTTCTTCCTTTAGTTATTTGCTTTTTCATAAACTACTTATCAGATTGTTGACTTATTATTATATTTTTGCATAAACTGAAGAGAGATATCACAAAAGAATTGAAGAGCTTGAGAATGAAAAAGCGAAGCTCGCAAAAGATTTATCTTCTCGCAATGATAAGTGTTCAAGGTTGAAGGCTCAAATGAAGATCACTATTACAAATTTTGGGAATGATGTAATTTCTTTCCGCAATGATATGATCAAATGGATTTGTGATGACAATAAGATTCCACACTCCAAGTATCCTTGTCTCCTAGACAAAGTTCTAGAGAATGTTCCTAATTTTGTCATCTCTGATAGTGAAGTTGATGAAGAGACGGAGTCTGAATAAAATGAAGAAGACAAGTCTAATGAAGAATCTGATGGAGAAGAAAATTCTGATAAGGAACTTGATGATGAAGATTCAAGCAAAAAATATTTTTCGCTTCCTTATGCTTTCTTGTTCAACTTTTTGTAAAACTTGTATATCTGCTCTTGATCTTTCATTCTTATATACTTGTAACCTATCACTGCGAATTTTTCCAATCTTCTATACAAGCTCTATTTCTTTTGTTCTTTCGTGCGTGTGTTAGAAAAATTTTCTCTCTTGCAAAATGATTATCCAAGATACAATTAACTTTTTATGCGTAAATATATCATGTGAAACAAATAACACTTAACTTATTCTATGCATTCCCATACTTTCCTCTGTTATTTGTATTCATATGAGTGATTGAGCAAGCTGCCTCTGTTCAATAAAGTAATTTGCGACAAAACCGCAATTATCTTTGCATAGTCTCGCAATCATAAATTGTTAGAAAATCACAATTATCTCTGCATAATCTCGCAATCACAAATTGTAAGATTGCATTCATTCTTGTATTCTTATGTGGTCTTATTTTGCCTTCCTAAGTAAAGGTCTTATTTTTCCATCTTTTATCTTTGCGACAAAATCGCAGGACGTCTTTACATGTTCATGTAGAAACCCATTGATCTTGCCTTAACACTTTGTTCTTTTGTATTTTTTCCATGACAATATGACAAGCCTAAACTTTCTTGCTAAATTAAAGTCCCATGACATTGTCATCTTGCGATGAAATCGCAGGACGTCTTTACACTTGCATGCAATGACCCATTGATCTCGTCTTATCTTTTTTTTTGTATTTTTGCCTTTTCAGGAATGTTGCACAAATATGACAAGTCTTTTCTTTTGAAAATATAGCCCCATGACATTTGCGTCTTAAGACACTTATCATCTCCCTAATGGAGGGTGCCGCCCTTATCTTCCCCCTGGTTGCCCTTTCAAGGAGACTTACTTCTGCCATACAAGACTAGCTCATCCCATCTAGTCTTAACAACAACCAGTTGTGTTCGCAGCCTATTATATCTTTTGCCTATATGGATTATGGTTACGAGACTGCACCCTAAATGGGGTTTTCTTCGGGCCGAGTGCATCATATCCAAGACTTGCCAAGAATGGTCAGGGTAGTTTCATACGCCCCGGGCACTCTTGGCTTAACCGTGTAGCTCGGCACCTTGGTCATACTCTGCACCCCTTAGGAGATCCCTTATTACCTTAGTCGCCCAACTCAACTCATATGCTCAAGTTGAGAATCCAAGGTGTCTCTCTTGGATGGGCTTTCATTAACCCCAAATCTCTATGACTCAAGTTCTAGCAGCGGTGTAACCTTATCGCTGAGTCATGTAATAAATACCCCCTTATATGACATACTTTAGGTCTTACATTTGCCTCTTGCAAAATTTTATTCGCGAACTAGGGTGTACGCCATAAAGGTTCGTCCCATTCTGGATCTTAATTGATCATTCTTGCGAAATTTTCGCATATTGTCAAGATTATTCTTTTGCATTTCATTTTTGTTGTAATTTCTCAATCTCATTTTTATCACTAAGAAAAATACATTTTTGAAATATTCGCAACAAATCAAGCATACATTTCTTTTCTTTTTCTCGATACTTCTTTCATTTCACAATTTAAATTTTTTACCTTGGTTGTGTTCTTTCTCTATTCTTTTGTTGCTCCTCGCCATAGTCTTTCTTTCTGTGACACTCTCACCCCTTGTTGTTTTCAGCTTCGCAATATCCCTTCCACTCTCTGCTTGATTGCATCGACCATAAATCTCTCACTCATTTGTCTTTCTTTAATGTTATACTTCCATCTCTCCTTTTTGGCAGCTCTTTCCTCGCAGGACTCCATATCAATCTCATAAAATTTCTTTCCTTCTACCCAATCTCCTTTTATGACCCCAATACCACTGGGATGAGGAAACTTAATGCACTGGTGATAAGTTGACGCCACACCTAGAATCCCATGTAGCCAAGGTCGACCAATCAAGGCATTATAGGGAGACTCAACGTCGACAACAAAAAATAGAATCTTAGAAGATATCCCCTTTAATGGAATCCGCATAGTGATTTCCCCTCTAGGTTTATTGGCAGTGCCATTAAAACCATAGATTTTATAGGTTGAGGGTACTAGGTCCTCATCTTTGCCTCCCATTGTATTATAAGTATGATAGAACAAGATATCCACAGAACTCCATGTATCAATTAAAACTCTATTGATTGCCCATGAATCCTCAACCTCATCATCTGCATCTTCCTCTTCATCTTCTCTTTGTTTTGGGTTTATATCTAACCGCACCACTAATGGATTATCATGCATCTCTCCAGGCTCGGGTACTTCTTGTGCGGTGAAATAAATAGTCTGCTTTTGCCACTCTTCTAAGGGTAAAACTTTTGCGATATTCATTATTTCTTTCCCATCGGCATCTCTTGAGAAAACCCTGCTTAGAACATTGTCGTGGAAATCTTCGATTGTCTTGTACGAATGTACAATAGAGTTACAAAACAAATTCTCTGCCTTTGCTCCAACTTCGATGACAAATGTTTCTCCTCCTTTTGCTGCATTTACTCTGCGAGTTTCTGGTGGTGGTGGTAAGAGTTGAGATTGTGGGCGTCCTGTTAGGAAATGATTTAATTTTCCCTGGTCTATCATTCTGAGAATGATTTTCTTTATGTTCCTGCAGTTATTTGTGGAATGTCCATGAAAATGATGGTAAGAACAAAATTCTTGACTTCTGTGATTTGGAAGTGGTTCTTTTCCCATGTTCCAGGGTGTTGGTATGTTTTCCATCAAAATTATTGCTTCTCAAATTTTTTCTACACTGGTATTCAAAGGTGGCATCTTGATCTCTTCCCATATCATTTTTTGACTTCCTGATCCTTTATAATAATTTTGTCTTTGTCCTCCATAATTTTCCTGCGGCTGATCAAGTCTTTGGATTTTGTTATTTCCACCTCTATTATAGAAGTTTCTTTCTCTCTCAAATTCTTCTTGGTCACGACTTCCCATAGCTAATATTTTATGTTGACCATTCTCCATATTCTTCTCTAGTTGATCCTGCAAAGTGCTCGCCACTGTGTTGATTAATTTTGGTAGCATATTCGCATTCGCCGCTGCTGAACTTGTATTCGCAACATGATATGATTCCATTTCATTCTGTTTTTCTTCAAGGGAAATATACTCCTCCTGCATCTCTCGCAGCTCAGTCATTGTGATTGTATTCTTGATTCTAAAAATTTGAATGTATAACAAATTGGTTGCAAACATTGCATTGATGAATGATAAAATGAGGTATCTCTTATCCACTCAACTTGCCATCTCATTACACATTGTTTTCCATCTTATGGTTAAATGCTTCAAGATTTCTCCAATTCTCTGTTTGAATCCAAATACATCTTCAATCCCTGGTCGCGAATAGTTGTTACTTATATATGCCCCTAGGAACGTAGTTTGCAAGTGGTTAAAGGATGTTATCATGTGTAGTTGCAGAATAACCTACAACTACACCCTCAATAGAATTAGTAAAAACTCAAGAAGTTCTTGATGATGAATAATAATTTTCTTATTAATGTTCTCAATTGATCACAAAGAAGTATCTAAATGGAATTAGAATAGTTACAACTTTCTCTATTCTCTTTCCTAAAATATTTTCTAACACTCACCAAAAGAACCTCTCGAATTTTACATTTGAACTCCTATTTATAGTAAAACTTTATACAGTTGTACATGAGTTACGAAGTATCGCAACTCATACTCGCAAAATTACTCCATCCTCGCAAAACTTCATATTTCTCTGCGCTTCTTCTATCATCGTAACATTTTATAACTCTTTTCTCCCGATACTCGTGAACTATTATCTTGCGATATTCAGTACTTACATCATGTTTTTTGGAAAACCCTCAAACCATTTCAGTGATTCCCCTGTTAAACTGGATACAAAATACTTGCACAATACAGCATCATGATTTTTCCGTTGTAGCATACACCTCACATACGCCTTGATGTGTTGAATTGCACATGTCGTTCCGTCAAAAATGCTAGTTAATGCAGGAAGATTGCACTTTGGGGGTATCCCTCCTAATTGCACTTCATGTGTGAATGGAGTCTTTGCAGCTTCTTCAATAGCTTCATCTAATTGCCTTCTGCCCCCCTCTCTCCTATTATTTAACATTCCTCTCATTTCTGCCAATTCTCTTAGGATCTGCTAATTTACACCTGGATTTTGGTTCATTGGTCTTTTAAGTTCTGCTTCTCTCCTTATGCGTGCTTGCCTATCTAATATTGTGAGATTATGTGTTTCTTTATCATCCTCATCTTGTCTTCTTCTGCGATTTTCTCCTTCACCTCTCTATTGAGTTCGCACATGATTATGCCTCTCGTTTTCTCCTCTGCGATTCCATCCACTCCTCCTTTCTTATCTTCGCAACTCTTCAGCTCTTCTTTGTATTCTATCATATTCTTCATTAATATTTCCATTGTTGCGGTTCTGCTCACGCCTTCTTTCTCGATTTTCATGGTTATTTTGACGTATTGCCTCTTGAAGTTCTTGCTCTTCCACTTCTGCTCTCAGCCTTTCTCTCTCGCAAGCTAAGCGTGCTTTTTCAGCATAATACCTTTCGATTTCCTCTTCAATTTGGTGATTCCTGCGATTTTCTCCCTAGTGTAATATTCTTCTTCCTTCCTCTTGATTTTCTTCACCATCTTTATTATTTTGTTCTTGATGTTGCCTGGTTTGATGAATTTTTCCACGTGGAATGTAACGATATTCAATCATTTCTCTATTTTCGCGATGTTCTTCATTTGGACTTTGTACCTCTTGCCGAATATTTCCATCAACATTTTCTTTAGGTGAACTTCGCCTTATTTCCTCTCTAGTTGACCTTGAACTTGATCTTGCGGTGCTTCTTGACCGTCTACTCTATAGTCTCATATTTTCCATTCTCAACTCATGATTTTGCCTTGTCAAATTCGCACATTCTTCCGCTTCAATTCTTCTTTCTTCGTGTATTCTTTGTCTTAATGCCTCTAATGCTCCAATCTCTTCATTTCCATGAATTATTCCTCCAACTGCCTCCTGATCTCACTCTATTCGTCTACCATTTCTTGATTGTGGTTCTCCTTTTACTGAATCTGTCCTTCAAGTGTGTACACTCACTGATTAATTCTCGCAGTATGATGTTGATCCTACAGATGTGGGTTTTCAAAGCAATTCGGAGGGTTTTCCTTCATACTATTCAACGTGTCGCAGGATTATCTCTTCATTCCTACCTGGACACATGTGTGACCCATAAAGAGTTGTTTATTATTGAGAGCAATTTCATAAAATCCTTTCTTGTGAGGCAGAGTCAAGAATTTTGATCACTCCAAACCCGAATTTCTTTCGATAAGGGATGGTTATTTCTCTCTCAACTTTTAAGGATGAAATTGTGTTCATATATGTGTCTAAATTCTTATGACTAGTGTGCAGAATCTTTATGTCTTTTTAGCGCATTGGATGCTATCATTTTGGAGAACTAGTAAGTTGGAAAAGTAGGTTTATTGGGTACATCTCTAGTAAATACTCACGAGAGTTGTATGTATATTGTAGAATTAGTTTTGTTTCATTTGCTCGAGGACTAGCAAAGTCTAAGTGTGGGGGAATTTGATAGGTGTTGTAAACACCTTAATTATTATCTATTGTTTATGCTTTTTCTGCTAGTTTTCTTGTAAAATTTGTATTTTATGTTTACTTTTGAGTATTTAGGTGCTTTGGAGCCATTTGGAGCAAAAGAAGGAGGAAATGTCCATTTGGAACGTAAAGGATAAGAAGATTGATTCACATGCGAGTCATATTTGGAACATATTAGATTGCGCAAGGAGGAGATGGAGAATGAGCTATCAGTTTCTTATAACTTACAGTCAAACAAATAACTAGGTTGTCAGTTCTCTGCAACCGACGGGCCATGTGTGAGCTGGTTACCCCTCAACCACTGAAATGGGGTGCCAATAGAAGTTTTGGTTCCTACACCTACCCTAAAAATCAGAGAGAAATAATTCTATCATCATTGCTTGCTTCTGCTCACCTGAAACAAGAAGAGGCGGCACCATTACTCATAGAGAATTAAGAGAGTTCGAGATGAGGCACTGTTAATGAACTGAATGTAGAGAGAAAATAGAAAAAGCAACATATTAGTTGCTGAATCAATCCGAGAATGAAATGTGGAGATTTTGAGCAATTTCCAGTTGCAAAAAGGAGATCTGATGTTATTGATTCACTCAGAGAAGAAGGGTTTATGGTTGAAATTGAAGTTCGGGTTTGATTTTATTTGAGAATCTGCTGATGAGTTGAGAAGAATATAAAGCTGAAATTAATTGAGAAGAACTCAGGGAGAAGAAGATGAAATTAGGGCTTCTATTGAATTTGATGGGTGGTTACTGTTGCTGTAATAATGGGTTTGAATTATGAGTCTCAGGCAAGAATTTAACTAAAGAAATCAGATGAAGGAGGAGTTGTGGTTCAGTACAAATGCTCAGATGTTGTGCAATGGAAGACAATGGAGGTGTTGGTAATTGAAGCTGCTGATGTTCAGGGGAATTGTGTATTAGGATTTGATGTTGGTACTGAACAATATGTGTTGATTCTCAAGAGATTGAGCTGTTGCAGAGTGGTATTTCTGAGATGGGTTTGAGTGGTTTACATGCCATGATGCTGGTGACTGCAATTGATTTTGGTTGTTGTTGCCAGTGGAGAAGTTGAGGTGATAGGCAAAGTGGATGGATGCAATGGGCTGTGACAATGGATGGTGCAGGTGGATGGAGAAGTGGGAGTCTTAAGTCAGCTAGCTATGATTGCAGGTGCAATGGAATAGAATAATGGAGTTGTTGATGTTGTTGGAGATTATGTTGTTGGTTTATATGAACTACAGGTGATAAAGTGCAGTCAAGAGCACCAGCTTGTTTTCCAAAAAGACTGGCATGAGTTTGAATTGGTAGAGTTGCAGTTGGTGGTGTTATCTTAATGGAATTACATGGAAATGGCATCTGCAGATGAAGGGATTGGAGTTGGATTTGTTGTTATAGAGATGGCGAGAGCAAGTTAGAGTTAAGAAATTGATGGTGTATGCAGCTGAGATTACAAGGATGCAAATGATGGTGGTGAAGTTAGTTAAACAAGACTGAATTGCAGAATGAGTCACAGCTGAGCAGCTGAATCATTGAGAAATGTTGGTGTTATTTATGGTGAAATTGCAATGGTACCGGTTGTGTGTGTGCTGGATGCGACTAGATAGAGTTGCAATGATGATGTTACAAGCTACAATTAAGGTGGCAGATGATGCAGGAGGTATGAGAATATGGAGATTCTATTGGTTGTCTGTGTTGATGGATTGATGCTATTGACTGAGATGGATTGGCTTTGGCAGAGAATGATGTTGTTGATATGAAACTGAGAATGGGGAAGGATGCAGTTGTGGTGGGATTGCAGGTGGAAGTGATGATTTGCAAAGACTAATGGGTTTTGGTGGATGTGATGGGCGTATGATGCTACTGTTCAGCTGCAGGGATAAATGGAATTGGTGGTTGCTGCGAAGTGAAAGAAGTTGCATTGCTGCTGTCAGTCAGGGATGCAACATACATAGCCATCATGGCTGGAATCACAATGATTGTGTAACAAATCTTAGGCCAGTTCAATGGCCTTGGCCAACACCAACTCAGCCACTCAGATGAGTTAGCTGATCTGACTCATACCTGACTCGTCTGAGCCTTGACCGAGTTGACTGACTATGACCGGTGACATGGTGGACTTTGCCGTTCACCTGAGATACTTTTCTGGTCGGATTCCGGCCAACTTCCGGCTATTGCACCAGTTTTTCGACGAGCAGTTTTTGGGACAAAATTTTACATGGGTTTATATCTTGTGTGGGCTAGGTGGACATCTTACTATTGGATCATTTGGACTTTGGGCTTTGAAGACCTAATTTTGGAAAGATAAAAAGCTATAAAAGGAGAAAGTTTCTATTTTTCTTGAGATACATATTTTTCTACTGGAGTTTTGGAGGAGAGCAGCGAGTAGGGTTTACTTTCATTTATTTTTCATCTTTTTCATTTTATAATTGATTATTATGATTATGATGAACTCAAAAACTATGAGTAGCTAAACATTTAATATTGGTTATGGGATAAGTTGGATTTTACAAATGATATTTGATTCAATGAATTAGTTTTGTCTCAATAAGTTATTGTTTATGATTCATCGTCTATATTGTTATATGATTTGATTGTTTGTTTGGTTGAGTCCGGAATCAATCCGATTTGCTTTCATTTCTAAAGTTATATTAGGGTTTTCAATACGAAAAAGTTGTTTATCCTTGATTCTAAGTAGCATAATTGTGGGTAGTGCTTGTAGTGATATATCCTACTAGTCACAAATGAATCATAACCTTGGTTAAATTGAATTAGTGCTTTTACACATTTTGATTGCCTT